>OX104116.1:54721801-55065750 GCA_944474755.1 Limnoperna fortunei
CAGTGTCCTGGTTAGTAGCTTCCTTGAGATAATATCTACAAATGAAGCCAAACACAGAAAGAATAAGATTTTGATACTGTCAAATTTGTTTGCCTACCCTCAGTGGGATTTGAACCCATGAAAAGCTTTGACTGACTAAAGGTTATTGTAAGCCTTGACCCCAGTAACATAACAATGGGATCATTGATTGACTGATGGTTTTTTAAGTGTTGAGCCCAGTTACGTAATGCTGGAATATTTTATGACTGAGGGTTATTGTTAGCCATGAGCCCAGTAACAATGGGAGCTTTGACTGACTGAAGTGTATTGTTAGCTTTGAGACCATAGTAGGCTGAATTTTACTGCCGTTATAATCCGAAGTTAGTTTTGTGATTTGTCGGATTAAAAAAAAAGCGAGGGTACAATTATTTGTTCTAAGACCATAGGATAACCTTGAAAGCATTGACAGACTGAGGGTTATTGTAAGCATTAAACCCACTTACATAATGATAGAATGATTGACTGACTGAGGTGTAAGTTTTGAGACTAGTAGCATAACCACGTGAGCATAACCTTGGAAGCATTGCCAGATTGATGGTTATTGTAATCCCTGAGCCTAGATACATAACAAAAAAATTGAAAAAAGCAATTTTTGCAAACAGACTTATATTATTTTTAAATCTTTGTATCTGAATTCTCTGTCCATAAATGGTGTACCAGTAATGTCAGTTGGACATTCTTCTGTTGTTGACTACACTGAACTTGTGGGTTTTGAGTCTTAACGGGACAATGTATGCTGGACCCAACCCAATTGAAAAGGATTACTAGTTTATGTACTAAAGGTCAGGGTGTTTTATTTCTTAAGCTTTCTCCCCACTTGATTCCTTTAGGTAGAAAATAGCTTAAATTTGCTTCAAAGCCCATTCAAACAACTAAAATTTAAATGGACTTAATGGTAAATATAATTTTCTAATTTTATTGCAGAAGTGTTGCTTATGGCTTATGATATTTAAGTTTATTGATCATGGGGTGTTAAATTATAGATTTGTCAATACAGGAAAAACAATTTCATCAGTTTGATTTGAAATTGATGATGATACAAAGGAATCCTTGCCCAAACTTGATTTGATAAGTAAATATATTTATTGTTTGGCATTCTCTTATATGACTACGAAAAGAAAATCTTCTGACAAATAGTTCTATTTTTACAGCAGTTTAATACTAATTTATCAAGCTTAGACGGGTTCTCTATGTTAATCCTCTGACATTATTACAGTAACATTTGAAGTTTGTTTTTTAAATATTGTCATTTAAATGTTATGGAAAATTTAAAAATGTTATGAGTACGAGTCTTAATGTTATGTGGTATCATTAAATATAAAACATGCAAACAACAGTACTATTTGTATGTATGAAATAAAATGTCATTAAATAAACAAAGATTGGAACCCTGGTGAAAGACTTATGGATAAATTACCTATGTACCTATATCTACCTACTTCTGAAATTGTGAGTTAAGAAACTGTGTGTTAACAATTTTTAACTCATCATAACTCAGAATGTTGTGAACCGATTTTAATGAAACTTAAGGATATTGTTACATACCATAAGAAGAGGAATCCTATTGATTTTGGGGTAAATCTGTTCAAGGTTAAGGTCACAGCGACAGAAAAACGTTTGAAAATTTCTTGAATTAGTGGTTTCCGGACCATAACTCGAAAAGTTCTCAACCAATTTTATTGAAACTTTGGGATATTGTTACATACCATAAGAGAAGGAACCCTATTGATTTTGGGGTAAATCCGTTCAAGGTCAATGTCACAGCGACAGAAAAACGTTAGAAAATTTCTTGAATTAGTGGTTTCCGGACCAATTTAAAAAGTTCTTAACCAATTTTATTGAAACTTTGGGATATTGCTACATACCATAAGAAGAGGAACCCTATTGATTTTGGGGT
Organism: Limnoperna fortunei; assembly: GCA_944474755.1. Classification (NCBI taxonomy): domain Eukaryota; kingdom Metazoa; phylum Mollusca; class Bivalvia; order Mytilida; family Modiolidae; genus Limnoperna; species Limnoperna fortunei. The sequence continues at coordinate 54,723,738 of OX104116.1, forward strand.
AAATCTGTGCAAGGTCAAGGTCACAGTGACAGAAAAACCTTAGAAAATTTCTTGAATTAATGGTTTCTGGACCATAATTCAAAAAGTTCTCAACCCATTTTAATGAAAGTTTTGGTTAATAAAATATGGCAACTCGGCTTTGCACCCCTGTGCATATCGATTTTTTAAGCATAACCTGAGTTAAAGAAGGTGACCAACGGAAAGATTGTATTTGAATTACATTAATGGCCTTGCATTCTTTGCGATTCTTTCTAAGAATATGAATTAAACATGTGTAGCACATTAAATAGTATCTGGTATTTGCATTGATAAATGGTACATTACATGAAACTTAATTCCTTTGTAACATAATTTTTCTGGAATGTCAACCATTGTGTTATAAGGTTATATTTTCAAATAGCAATGCAAGTCTTATTCCTTTGTCTATTGCTTCAATTTATTAATTTTTGAAATACATAAACATTACATACATTATGTGTAGGTACAACTACCTGTATCGCATCAAGACAGTTGTATACATTCGTATCACTACACTTAAATGTATGTAATAAGTTTATCTAAAATTAGAACAAAAAAAAGGCAAAACAAAACTAATGTATAAATTTAAAATTTAGCATTCAACGAAACCTTTTGTTTAAAAAATAGAGTCCCTCACGTCACATTGTGACGTGAAGAAGTAGTTCCGAAAAAAGTACATCTTGTATCACATATATAGATGATACAAGGTTTTGTATCACACAGGATGTATCAATCGCTTATTTTTCAGATTTTGACAAGATACATACTTAATTTTAGATAAAAAATTTTATCATAAACAAGTTTGGTATTAGCAAAACTAATGAAACTGAAATATTTAAGAAGGGAGGTAATTTAGACCAAAAACTATCATTTTTTAACACTTTTTGACCAGTTATTTCACAATAGACAAAAATTTAACTCCTATTTTTTCCATTACTAAATTGTATACAACAAAATGTGTATAACTTTTTACATTTTAATCTGCTTCTTTAAAATCACTTAGCCAATTGAAACCAACCTTGGTCAGAATGTTCAATGTGTGAACCTTTTCAAAGTTTGTGTTTTTTATTTGGATTGGAAAACTAATATGGCCACCACCACATGACTTTTTTAAGATCCTATGGGAAAAAAGTTTTAAAAAGGCTTCTTTTCTGAAACCAGTTGACCAATCAAACAAAACGGGTTAACGAGTGGAAACAAAACTATTAGCAATATTGTTTGGATGGTCCTCTTTTAAGTTTATATTGAAAATTACAGGACTTAGTTCAACATCAGGGAAATGCTATCTTCATTGCCTAATAAATTAGGTGAGCGATACAGGCTCTTAAGAGCTTCTGGTTTATTCTGTTCTCTGTAAAATCTATTAGAAAATTTCAAATTTCAGTGCTCAACCCGTTAAAAATAAGCTCTGAAACCCGTATTTTTTATTATGAATTATGATTACCTGTATAAAAATACTAACTATTTGGCTAATTTAAAGAAAATTCAATTATTACAACAAAAGGTCCAGTCATTTTTGACATACAACATACCAGATTTAAACTTTCAATAGAACTGTTTTAGAGGAGTTACATATTGAAGTTTCTTGGACCTAGTATTTTAATTGCAGGAGCTACATAAAAAAACAAAACTTTTATCATAGTTCTTTGATCAGTTTAAATGTTAATATATTGTAAAATAGAGGATTTTTTCTTAAATTGAAAAAAAAAGCTCTCTGTTCACCAACATTTACCAGTCGGTGGCTTGCAGATACCTCTGGAAACTTGCTTTAACCTCTGTTTATCACATTGTTCTGAAAAAAATTGATGAAATGTTGATAAAACATAATTATTGGTGCTAAATAAACATATCAAGATATTGACTGCATACCTTAAATTTTTTTCTCAGCAAAGCCTCATGAAAAAGCAGTACATCTACATGCACTGGAAACTTTAAAAGTTGTTATAGGCGTGACAACACCCTCCCAAGCCAAGGTAGACAAGGACAATACTAAAAATAATGGACCTATTACTTCACAACTAGATGTTACAAAGAATTCAACAAATGATGGGTATGAACAGTCTGTATCACCACTGTCAACAGAAGCTTCTACTGATAGTGGTACACCACAACCCAAGAAAGAGGAGGTATAATTTGTTGGGTTTTTTTTTGTTTTTGGACAGTATATTTTAGATACCTTGCATAATTTATCTGAATTCAATAAGATATGCTGCAAGTGATAATCACAAAACCCAAAACCAAGTTAGGACTTGTATTAGAAATTATTGATTTATAGCAGACCAAATGATACTTTTCCTGTTAATGAGTTGGCGTTGGTTGGGGTATTTAAATTTTTGGAAGGTGAACTGTCCCATTGTTCAAATACAATAGCTATAGCTATTGTTCTCGGTGAAATTATTCAATGGATACTTTAACTTTCGATATTAAGATTTATGTGTATTGTAAAATTTGTCTCCATTTGGATGGCAAATATCATATAATACAGTCAGGGTTTCTGTGTCCATGAAACCCTGACAAACTTAGCTAGGAAATTCCTGGGCTAGAAGTCATTAATTTGATTTGCTACATCATACCTGAATGTAGCCAATCAAAAGCTCGCTTTCATTCACGGCTTTGTTAGGGGATATTCCGATGTTGATTGTAAATAAACCAAACGTATGTTTTGCATAGACCATGTGAAAATCAGTGTATTTTGTACAGTATTGTTAATAGTTTGTTATTACCGCCGTTATTTATTACTTTGCTTTACGTTTTCTTCCCCACTTAAGAATGCTAAGAATGACAAATGCCAAACACTTGCTTTTTTCAAGCAATTTCATTCATTTGAAGGTTTGACGTCAAATGAAATCATCTAGCCGTGGAATTTCCTAGCTAAGTTTGTCAGGGTTTCACACAGAAACCCTGAGAGACAAAAATTAGACAAAAATTTTGGACATATGCCAGCCCCCACCCAAGGCTTTATCATATGGGTATTGTGCTCCTTAACTGAAAAATCTCCCTCATCAAAGGGCACACTTGACTTTAAGTATTGGTCTTATAATAGAGGGTATTACTGAATGTTGTCCATGTCACATTGAGCCTATTTTTTGACCTCATTCAACCTGCCATCAGCCTTTCCTTTCCTTTAATGAGATATAAAAATACAATATACTAGTAACTAGCTTAAAGTATCATTAAATATGTCCTTTTTTTTTAATTGTTCAATTCATATGCAGATAAAAGAGAAAGAGCAAGAGTTTTCAGTAGGGACCTTACTACCAGCAGAGTGCTCTCAACTCAAAGTGACAGGGATTCCCAGTTTCCCTGGCCAAGTTCAGAGGTTTTTTTTACCTGGTACTCTGGCTTCCTCACCTAATATAAACTGGAGATCATTATGTAGGTGAAATATTGCTGAAAGTGGCATTAAAACAAACAAACAACAATCATAAAACCTATGTAGATTATATCTGGATTATCTTAAACCAAGAGATCATGTTGTGATGTTCTATCAATTATCGCCTAACTTGAGTCTGACATGATGATACTTGGTATGTCTTGTACTAAGTAATTATGATGTAGTAGATCTTGTTAGAATTTTATGACCTTTCGGTAAGGTGATGTGAGATGACAGCTCAGAACTGATCTTGTCATTAGATGTTTAATAAATAATGCATTAAGTGGCTTTCAACTGTTTTGTTCAATTATCACTTATTAATGGTGTTTTTAAAGAATATAAGTTTTCTTTTCAATTTTTTAATTAGCAATTATTTCAGATACAAATCAATTTCTAGAATTTAGGATTATGTGATTTTATGTGTAAATATTATATTACACAAACATAAAATTGTTTAGAGATCATAATTTTTATGGAATATTTTTTTATTATAAAACATATTTATAATCCTTAATCTAATCATTTTTATGGGTTTACTAGACATAAAGTACAATATTTATTTTATACTGTTAACCAGAAAGTCAAATATCTTTCATTACTTTCATAACTCATAATAAGAAACAAAAACAGGAGGGGGGAAGAGGGGGGTTATGTGTAGGCTTAGTAACTTAATTAATACATTTGTCAGTTAAAACAGTTCACATGGTAACATATCAAATACTGTTCATTTCTTCTTCAGACTGTTTTCTTGAAAGATCTTTATCAGTAATAGCTTGGAAATTTAAATGACACATACTCATGCATGAATCTGGAAAATGAAACCTTGAAACTTGAAGATCATATGTTATACTGCAAGTGAACCAAGTTGGAAGTTTTTTATTTACCTGAGTCATACATGCATAGCTGCAATTAAAATGTCCAGCTATTACTGATTAAGAGCTTTAAAGGAAAGATTGAAGCAGTTTTGTAAATAGGTGTTATCTGTGTTTAAAATTGATTGACCAATAGATATAAAATACATACATTGTCATTTGACTATAATATCAGTGGATCAAATACACATGATTTTGAAGTTTAATGATGTCATAGTTACCATATATATGAGCAACATTGATATATTGTTGTTTCTACCAATACAGGTAGATAAAATAAATTACCTTAGATTTTGACCCCAATGCAACCCTACCCTCCTTGTAAAGCTGGAGAGGATGGTAGCAAATTCCCACTATCCTCCTCAAAAACTCCTACATTGTACAGTTTTCACCTTTCCAATTTCTGTATATCTCTTTTCCAACCATGTCTGCTTCTGGTTCCACACCTTACTCTTGCTTAATTCCTCTTACTTTAGGTTTCCACCCAGCTGTAATAAAGACTATTTATAATAATTGAAAACAAATTTTCCATATTGTATTTCAGCTAAAAGAAGAAGAAGAACCATTAGATCTAAGCTGGCCAAAAGAATGGAGAAAACGTCTTAATTATATTTTAGTTATGCCAATAATATTCCCGCTCTGGTTGTTACTGCCAGATGTCAGACAACAGGTAGATATTTTATAATGCTCTCTCTGGTTGATACTACTAAACCTTTGACCAACGATAAGTGTATTAGGTTTCCCCCCTGGTTGATACTACCAAACATTTGAAAATAGTTATGTGTTTTTGGTTTTCTTCTCTGGATGAGACTTCCGAACATCAGATGACAAGTAGGTGTTTTAGCTTTCCCTCACTGGTTGATACTTCCAAACATCAGATGACAGGTAGGTGTTTTAGCTTTCCCTCACTGGTTGATACTTCCAAACATCAGATGACAGGTAGGTGTTACAGGTTTCACACTCTGGTTGAGACTTCCAAACATCAGATGACAGGTAGGTTTTTTAGATTTCACTCTCTGGTTGATACTTCCAAACATTAGATGACAGGTAGGTTTTTTAGATTTCCCTCTCTGGTTGATACTTCCAAACATTAGATGACAGGTAGGTTTTTTAGATTTCCCTCTCTGGTTGATACTTCCAAACATTAGATGACAGGTAGGTTTTTTAGATTTCCCTCTCTGGTTGATACTTCCAAACATTAGATGACAGGTAGGTTTTTTAGATTTCCCTCTCTGGTTGATACTTCCAAACATTAGATGACAGGTAGGTTTTTTAGATTTCCCTCTCTGGTTGATACTTCCAAACATGAGATGACAGGTAAGTGTTTTATGTTCACCCCTCTGGTTGATACTACCAAACATCTGACAATAGTTATGTGTTTTAGGTTTCTCTTTTTCATTAATCCCACCAAAAATGAGATTACAGGTACCTGGTAGTTGTTTTAGGTTTCTGAGCCTCTGGTTGATACTACATTAACATCAGACGACAGGTATGCCTGCTACGTTTCTCCCTCTGGTTGATACTACATTAACATCAGACGACAGGTATGCCTGCTACGTTTCTCCCTCTGGTTGATACTACATTAACATCAGACGACAGGTATGCCTGCTACGTTTCTCCCTCTGGTTGATACTACCAACATCAGACAACAGGTATGTGTTAAGGTGTTCCCCTATAGTTGTAGTAACAAACATCAGACCACAGCTAGGTGTTTACATTTTCCCCTCTGGTTGATACTAGTACTACCAAACATCTGCTGATACATGCCATATAAACACTTTATAGCTGACAAGATAAATTAATTATTTTACTATCGTAACTACACTACACAAGTTTTTATAATGCTTATGAATTAAAAGAAACATGCAGAAGCACCTGCATCAGTAAAACATGTCACCTTGTCTTATACTCAATAACTTATGGTAGAGATGTAATAAAAAGCTGATTTTTTGCTCCCTTGACAGGCACAATGGTTTGTGATTAATAACATCAGATTTAAAACCATATTTGAATTTATCCAGGGTTTGTCATTAATTTTATCATGAACCATTGTTTGGTTTTTACATTGTTTCCAAGATCTTTCTGTAAAATATGAAATTGGAGAAGTAATTCAATAAGCTGTAATGTTACTTCAAGTTTTATTGTTGTTTTAAGGAGGCATTTCCTCCTATAATAGACAATCACCTGGTACTTTTATAAGGATTCTTTGTAAATAGCTGGCACTAATAATCATTCTTGCTTAAGACATTTAACAGTAATATAGATGGTAATATTATTTTTCTCAATTCTTGTGGAATAATATCCTAGATTTCATATATTGAGTTTTGTATTAATTAATTTAGCTTCAAGGCATGAAATAAATTGTTCACATTGGTTGTGTTGTTTAAAACTGTGTTGTCAAACAGCTTGATTAGGTGACTAATGGAAGGAACCAGTTTACAGGTGATTAGAAAGCTATAGTAATAAAGGAGATTCATATCATTCATAATGATGATTGGATGGAAACGATCTAATTAAAATTAAATCTTTCACTTGTTTCCCCCCCCCCCCATTTTGCTATGGTCGCTTCACACACAATTGAAAGATTCAATTTTAATTAGAATGGGATGGAATTAGGCCGAATTTTACTGCCGTTATAATCCGAAGTTAGTTTTGTGATTTGCCACCAAAAAAAATGCGAGGGTACGATTATTAATCGTTCTAGCAAATTCCTAGACAGTTATTGTATCCATGTGCAGTTTTGAGCAAGAAAAAGCAGTTATTGCTCCTAACATATAATTTATTTTTGTACTGGTTTCCATAGTAAAGTATAAAAAATGTAATTATGTTGTCTGTTCAGAACTTATTCAGCCCTATACCATGTTAAGTTATTACTTTAAAATGTGGTCTATGTAAACCACACAAACTGCACCCAAACTGTTGGACCAGCTTAATCATTCTAAATACTACAACAGTTTTACAGAGCTTCACATGTTGCAGATATGGGATGCCCGCTAGATAGGGTTGTTGTCAGTTCAGACATGCACATGTGGCAGATGTAGAAAGACGTCTTGATGGGGGTATTGTCAGCACAGAGTTGCACATGAGGCAGATAAGGGATGAGGTCTTGATGGGGTGTTGTCAGTACAGAGCTGCACATGTGGCAGATATGGGATGCACTCTTGATAGAAGTGTTGTCAGTACAGAGCTGCACATGTGGCAGATATGGGATGCCCTCTTGATGGGGGTATTATCAGTACAGAGCTGCACATGGGGCAGATATATGGGATGCCCTCTTGATAGGAGTGTTTTCAGTACAGAGCTGCACATATGGCAGATATTGTATGCCCTCTTGATGGGAGTGTTTTCAGTACAGAGCTGCACATGTGGCAGATATTGTATGCCCTCTTGATGGGAGTGTTTTAGTACAGAGTTGCACATGTGGTAAATATGGGATGCCCTCTTGATTGGGTTGTTTTTAGTACAGAGCTGCACATGTGGCAGATATTGGATGCCCTCTTGATTGGGTTGTTTTTAGTACAGAGCTGCACATGTGGCAGATATTGCATGCCCTCTTGATAGGGGTGTTGTCAGTTCATTCTCTATCTTAAATCTTCTGCATGCTTGGGTTGAATAAGAATTGTTGGTCAAGAGTTCTTATTATAATAACAAAAGAAATGTTCTCTTGACACCTATTTCTATAAAAAAGGACTGCATAAGTAAGACCACTTGTCATGTTAATGGTGGTCAATATGCAAATTATCTAGGGAAGGCTAAATTTGGGTTGGGCAATTCAACCCTCAAGCCTACAGCTTACTCAGAGAATGCCTATCATCAATCACATCCAATAGTTGTTTATATAATATTACTACATTTAAGTGTAGTGTGTAGTAGGTGACCTTGCATGTATAATATGAAGATGCTGAATAAGAGTAAGTGAATTGTACCCATTACAAAAAGCTAAATTTTCAGTTGATACATATATTCAGTTCAAATTTCCAACAATTGGTTCAGCCTTTCCCAAGCTTATTTGTTGGTTGTTAACTTGTTTTCATAGTAAATAAGGTAAAATACTCACTAGCTCACTGAAGATTAAGCACTATGGAATCAATCAAGTCAATCAATCTTTATGTATGATTATTTTAATAAAAAAACTTTTAATTTTATTGTTTCATCTATTTCAGGAAAAGAAGAAATGGTTTGTGATAACATTTTTTGGCAGTATCCTATTTATTGCAGCCTACTCATATCTAATGATATGGTGGGCCAATACAGTCGGAGTGACAATTGGTATTCCAGATGAGGTCAGTTTTGTATTAATAATATCCAAGTTAACAATTTGTCATTTGTAACAGTTAGTGGCATAAATTGGAATTCATGCTCTTTTTTTTATTTTCAAAGTTCAATAAATTTTAGTGTCAAAATACAATGACCTGTCAGGTATATTCTACCTATTAGTCAATACATTCTAATTATAGATAACAGCTGTTTAAAAAACTGCTTTAATCTGTTTCTTTTGAAGTTCTTTATCTGAAATAGCTGGACATTATAATAAATAGGTAGAACATACCTGACAGGTCATTGTATTCTGTAGCAATAAAATATGTATTCTGTGTCAGAGTTCAGTGAATGTATGCAATAATGGTTTCTGTGTCAGAGTTCAATGAATGTAAGCAATAATGGTTTCTGTGTCAGAGTTCAGTGAATGTAAGCAATAATGGTTTCTGTGTCAGAGTTCAGTGAATGTAGGTAATAATGGTTTCTGTGTCAGAGTTCAGTGAATGTAGGTAATAATGGTTTCTGTGTCAGAGTTCAGTGAATGTATGCAATAATGGTTTCTGTGTCAGAGTTCAATGAATGTTTTCTATATTGGTTTAAGTGTCAGTTCAGTGAATGTAATAAAAAACAGTTTATATGTCTATGTTTAATTGATGCATGGTTCAGTGTCAGAGATTAGTGAATGTTTTAAAACATGTTTCTATGTCAGAGCTCAATAGATGTAATTTATTCTGGTTTGAAAAAAAGGGAAGGTCGGCTAAATTGGTTTCTAAGCTATAATTTTATAAATATAATTGATACCAGGTTCTGTACATGTAGTAGTATAATCTTCTGGGTTTAATAACCACAACAAGAAGGCTTGGATTCAGGGGTTTATTATAGTAACAATATATAACCCAACTTGTGGAGCAAGGCCGTTACTGTAAGGCACAAACAAAACAGATTCTAGAACATCTAGTACACACTGTTATAAATGTCAAATGTCAAACTTGCTTGTCCGGAGAATATAGTCTGTAAATAATCAGTTGCTGCTAATAAATTTGTCACAATTCAACGTCTTTCGACAGAGAAGAAAACCATTGCAGCCGTTTCAAATATTTTCCACCCTTCTTCTATAGAACAATCGAAAATTAACTATTAGCGCCAAAATTGAACTAACCAATCAAATACATGAACTATAAATCACATGATCAAAAATACGGAGCACAATTAGAGTCAAAATAGGTATAAACAAGTCCAAAGGAAAACATGAAGAAGTTTAATTTTGAAATATTTTAATTTAATCACTTTCATTTTCAAATAATACTTTTACAATAAATACATAAAATAACATGCCTACTACATTCTCCCCTGCGTCAGAAAAATGACTTCCACGTCATTTAACATTCTTCATTCTTTCAACAATGACATCCTCGGCATCCCTCTATGAAGCATTTTCTATGATCTTCAAAATGGTCTGTGAAATCTGTCTCAAGTCCTTTGAAGTTTCCAAGTTGAAGTTGATTCATCAACCATTCAACTCTCTGGAGCCATGATGGTACTGGCATTCCTATAGCTTGCTGTGTAATGTAGTCTTTAAGGTACGCAGGTGGTTTTCGTACTCGCTTGGTCTCAGGTAAATCCATGGGTGGTGTTGGTAATATTCTCCGGCGTCTTCGAATTGGTTGATTAGGTGTTTCTGGAGCCAGTAGATTATGTGCATCTGCCTCTGCATCACCTGATGTGTCTGGGAGCGTACTGTCAGTTCCATTACTTCTATTAAGAGTATGTTCTCTCAATTCCTGATCAGCCGCTGCTTCACCTGTTATCACACCAGCCTCAAGGGGAGGTTGTTCACCAGTGTTCTGTACTGGAGGAAAAGCGTCCTCTTCAAAACCAGTCCCTTGACCACCATCAACTCTGGTCTGATCGTCACCATCCAGGTTAATGGTGCCTTGTTGCCCCTCTACCACAGATTCAACATCACTGTGTGTGTCACTCTGTGCGTCTCTCGTTGGCAACATAACAAAATAACCCTGCTCCGACTCCTCATCTGACTCAGTTTCAGTTTCTTCTTTGGAACTTTCAGACTTCGTCGCTTCTTCAAAGATCTTCCTAATTTGGCGTCTCTTTGGTGCAGGTTTCTCAAGATTATCCTTAACTTGCAGATGTCCTATAGGTAAAAGGAGGTTTCTGTGCAATGTTCTTTTGCGTCCTTCACCATTCTCTTTTTGGACCACGTAAACAGGAATTTCACTGTTAGGCTGTCTAACAATTCTGTACGTGTCCTCTTCCCATTTGTCTGCTATCTTATGTTTCCCATCGAAGGCTACTACTTTCACTAGTACACGATCTCCGGGTTGCAGTATGGCTCCTCTTACTCTTCTGTCATAGTCTTTTTTCTGTCGACTTTGTGCTTTTTCTGTTGATCTTGAGGCCAGATCGTATGCCTTCTTCAAACGTTCTTTCATTTCTGTAGCATACTTTGATGATGGTTGCATAACATCTGCCTCATCAAGTCCAAATGCTATGTCAACTGGTAGACGATGTCGACCAAACATCAGGAAATAAGGTGAGTATCCAGTTGTGGTCTGTTTGGTACAGTTGTACGCATGAACAAGGCTAGCAATATGGCTTTTCCAGTCTTTCTTCTGCGTGGTTTGTAGTGTACCAAGCATATTTAACAGAGTTCTGTTGAACCTCTCCGGAAGTCCGTTGCCCATAGGGTGGTATGGCGTAGTTCGGGACTTCTCCATTCCTGTAATATGACATAGCTCTTTGATGATGTTGCTTTCAAAGTTAGCCCCTTGGTCCGAGTGGATACGTCTAGGCAAACCATAGTGGACAACAAAATTGTTGAAGAAAGCTTCTGCTGTGGTTCTTGCTGTCTGATTCCTGGTAGGAACTGCCAGAGCATAACGGGTAAAGTGATCTGTAATTACCAAGATGTTCTCATATCCACCTTTAGACCTTTCCAATGACAAGTAGTCCATGCATACAAGTTCAAGAGGTTGGGACGTCTCGATGGTGCTTTGTCTCTTGGCGATTGTTTCCTACGAATACATCTGTTGCAATTAACGATCCAGTTGTTGATATCTCTTGTCATGCCATGCCAGATGAATCGATCCCGTACCAGCGACAAAGTCTTGTCTTTACCTTGATGTCCCATTTCGTCATGGAGTGATTTCAACACTTTTGAAATACATTCTTCGGGAAGCACAAGTTGTTTAATGGGCTCCTGATCTACCATTATCTCTCTGTATAACACTCCATCTACGAGCTTGAATTTGTCAAAGTTGTTAATAAACCAGGTGTTGTGTGGTGCTCGGTCAAGTTGTTCTTTGGTTGGTCTTCGATGTTCCTGTACCCAGTGTATCCATTCTGTAATTATGGTGTCATTTTTCTGTGCGGCCTTGACATTTACTGACGGTTGGGCTGGTATAGTTGGATCTTCTGTTGGTTGGCAAGACATTGCAAGACTCTGTATATATGGTTGCGCAAACTGCAAGTTACAAATGGCTTTTACTGACTCAGAGCTTAAGTTGGTGTTGGCTGTTCCAATCAGTCCTGGCAATCTGGAAAGTCCATCTGCATCTGCATTACTGGTTCCAGGTCTATAAACAATGTCAAAGTTGTAAGCTGATAACGCTGCTAACCATCTGTGACCAGTGGCGTCAAGTTTGGCAGTAGTCAAGACGTAGGTTAACGGATTGTTGTCTGTCATTACTGTGAATTTGTTTCCAAATAGATAATCGTGGAATTTTTCTGTAATGGCCCATTTCAGTGCTAGAAATTCCAACTTATGAACTGGGTAATTCCTTTCAGCTTTACTCAAACCACGGCTGGCGTATGCAATGACCACTTTCTTATCATTCTGTAGTTGATAAAGGACAGCTCCTAATCCTGCCATCGAAGCATCAGTGTGTAATTCAAAAGGCTTGGAGTATGATGGAAATCCAAGTATCGGATGGCATGTGAGCTTCGATTTCAAATCTTGAAAAGCGTCTTCTTGCGTCTTTTCAAAGATAAATGATGTTGGAGTAGCTGATTTAGTCTTTGATCGGCGTTTCTTTGATTTCACAGGTGGTGGCATTAAGTTGGTAAGCGGTCTAGCAATCTTTGAAAAATCTTTGATGAATTTCCTATAGTATCCAACGAAAACCCAAAAACTGTCGAACTTCATCTGGATTCTTTGGTCTTGGCCAGTTAACAACTTTCTCAATCTTACTAGGATCTGGCTCTATTCCGTCCTTGGATACTATATGTCCAATGTACTTCACCTTTTCTTGGAAGAATGAACATTTCTTCGGAGAAAGCTTCAGTCCACTCTCACGAAGTCTTTGCAATACTCTACGGAGTCTTTCCATGTGTTCTTCGTAAGTTTCTGAGAAGATGATTAAGCATCGAGGTAGATGAAACAAATGTCGAGGTGCAGATCTCCAAGGATTTCTTCCATCAGCCGTTGGTATGTTGCAGGGCTGTTAACTAATCCAAATGGTAGTCTGTTGAACCCGTAGAATCCAAGTGGACCTACAGTAAATGCTGTTCTTTGCTTATGTTGTTCCTCAACTTCCACCTGATGATATCCACTTTTCATGTCCAAAACTGTATAATAATTGTTTCCACCAAGTGCATCAAGTATCTCCTCGCTTCTTGGTAAAGCATAAGAGTCCTTGTAAGTTCTACTGTTAAGCTGGCGATAATCAATACACATCCTCAGCTTTCCATCTTTTTTACGGCAGATAACAATGTTCGATGACCATGGTGAATGGGACCTTCGGATAATACCAGCTGTCAATAACTGTTGTAGATGATCTCGAACTTCGTTGAACATGGAAGGCGGTATGCGTCGGTGTCGTTGCTTGAAAGGTGTCTGATCCATAAGTTCAATGCGGTGACGAACGGCAGAAGTGTAGCCTATGTCTGTATCACCTTTACTGAACACATCCTTAAAATGTCTCAGTAATTCTTCTCCTTGTTTCAGTTGTTCTGCTGTCAATGTGGTGGGTAAGTTGACATCATTAAGTGGGCCGTACTGTCCATCATCAGTATCAATATCTGCAACAGAAACGGGTTGTAGTTCGCACAAGATGGCATTTGGCGATATGGTTACAGTTCTGGTGGTAACGTTGCTGATATGCACTGGAATGGTACTGTTGTGTTTGTAGCTATATGATACCAGTGTTGGAGCAATATCTAAGTCAGATGGTATAGCTGCTCTTTCAGTTGGTTGAAGTATAGCCCAAACTGGATGGTATGGTATCTCATGGTCTGTGTAGCCCTGAACTATAACATCTCTGTTTGGTGGTATCTGGATACTTTTTCTTTCAGATGATTTTACGATACCAAGTCTGTTTGATCTCTTTTGTAATTCCTTGTCCCGTAACAGTAGACAACGGAAAGCTAGGTACCAGTTGGTATGAAGATTAGCATCCTGTAGAAACCTGGATCCAAACCGGAGCTTTACATCTTCCATGGCTACTTTCAAGATGTTGGTTCCGAGTAAAAGAGGCACATGCTTGTTGTAACTGCTATCCGGTACTACAAGGAACAAACAGGAATGTCGCATGCCTGATGTTGCTGCACCTGGTAATTCTATTTCAGATGTTACATAACCTAGGTATGGCATGTCTTGTCCATCTGCACACTCAATCTTCAGGATGTTATCAAGAGTCTGTATGTGTTGATCATGCAGATAATGTCTGTAAAAGGTTTCACTAATAGTGCTTACTGTGGAACCTGTATCCAGTAATGCTGTTGCATTTATGTCGTTGATCTTTACTGACACTTCATTTGGGCTACCAACTAATCCTGATGTATCAGTGTTGTATGACTGTTGTTGTTGGGCAAAGGTGCAGTCTTCAGCGTTGATCTGCTGGTAATTATATGCCCTCCTGGAATGGTCCAATCGTACATGGCAACCCACTGCAATGTGTCCTTCATTACCACATCTGTAACAAATTACTGGTTTCTTAGGTATGTAAGGTATATTCTGTTCATCCATCTGTTGTTCATCAGGTATACCAGTTGCTTCATCAGTATAGTACCAGTATGGGCGTTTCCGTCGCCGACGTGTCCTACGCTTTCTTTTTGGTGGCTGAATCTCAGTGTTACCTAGAAGATTTTGTTCATACTTGTCCAAGAACTGTTCCAACTTTAAAAGTTCCTCCTTCAACTCCATCATACATGTAGTATATATCAAGCACTGTATTGTCAAATAAACAACTTCTATATAAATAGGTAAGTACTTTTCTGATGCTGAAAATTGCTAGTGACTGTCAATGCACTGTATCAATAAAAAAAAAATAGCAACACAAACTGTACTACTAAAACTGAAAATATCTACCTTTAACTTGAGTTGGAATATTGTAAAGCTTTTACGTTTACAATTTCAAGTCAGTACGAAAGTCACAATTGCAGAGCTTTTACGTCTGCAGAACTATTCAAGAAAGATACGTAACACTAATATATAAATGTCGCGAAAAAAAAATACGAAACGTACGAAATATCACGACGAATTACCGAGTAGATACAATAACTAACTCACGATTTATAAATCTTGGCGTAAAATACTAATAATTAAATGCAAGTAATCAAAATGGTTATAATATTACTGCAAATTATATCAAGAACTGATATGATAGTCAAAGTATAACTATGTCATCAATATGTCAACAACAAATACCAACTAATGAACAGCAATATCAAGCTACCACAGAGGAGAGTACAAACCATACAATCTTCCACTAAGACCTGACCACTCACTAAACTAGAAGTATCAAAGAGAAATTCCGATAGACAACTACCAATCAACAATCAATCAATCAATACCTAATTGTATTTGACAACTCAAAATGTCAATCAGTCAATAATGTCTAGTCTACAAAGTCTAGTAACCGAAAAATACTAGTAATATGTTAGTATGTGTAAAGAATAATACTCATACACTCAACCAATAGTCAACAGTGTCATCAAAATGTACAATGTATACAGTATAATGTGCAATACCATTAATACATAAATTATACACTCAAATATCTTTTACACAAAATCAGTGTGTACTAGTTTACAATAAGCTAAATTCTAACTTGGTGTAACAACTATCAATATTTACAGAAAGTTACTTAACATAACGTGATGTCCGTTCTAATACAAGTTAAAATTAGTGTAAAATATTATACACTATTCCTATATATACCAATGTGTGTGTAGCTATTAAACATAATTAATCAAATAATTGAAGAGTGCTACTGTGTGTATTAGAATAAAGATGTACTCGAGTCAACAACTCGTTGCTCAATATGAATATACACCTGTATCAATCAATCAAATACACGTTACTGCTGGTAGACTATATGTGTACTGTGAAGTTAATATGTAATGACTAAGTCTGTATGATTACTATTTACCTAAAGTCAACCTAGTGTAATGCAAAAAAAATATATATATAACTAGATTGTATTGTGTAAAAATAAAAAAATATATATAAACACGAATAATGTAAAGAAATTATTTACCTTATCGTAGGAATAAATACAAATCCAAACAAAGGATTTCCCATACAATGAATGAAAATGATTTCACAAAATCATACAACACAATTCAGAAAAAAAAAATTAATTCACAAAATAAAGTACAGTTTCCCAAAGTCTTCCGGTCTAAATAATAACATCGGTCTTCCGGTAAAACGTTTGTGCGCACTTAAATAAAACATGTGGCCATTGTCAATAAGCATCAACACGTGCACTCTGTAAACAAACATCACATGGTGTATATCAAAGCATTCCATTGGTCGACCTGAAGTGTAGGCATCACATGGTACCACCAACAGTATATAGTCCTGTAAACATGTTCACCGATCTTTACTTCTCCGTTTATCTGTGCCAATAAACCAATTACGTGGGCGCCATTTGTAGTAGTATAATCTTCTGGGTTTAATAACCACAACAAGAAGGCTTGGATTCAGGGGTTTATTATAGTAACAATATATAACCCAACTTGTGGAGCAAGGCCGTTACTGTAAGGCACAAACAAAATAGATTCTAGAACATCTAGTACACACTGTTATAAATGTCAAATGTCAAACTTGCTTGTCCGGAGAATATAGTCTGTAAATAATCAGTTGCTGCTAATAAATTTGTCACAATTCAACGTCTTTCGACAGAGAAGAAAACCATTGCAGCCGTTTCAAATATTTTCCACCCTTCTTCTATAGAACAATCGAAAATTAACTATTAGCGCCAAAATTGAACTAACCAATCAAATACATGAACTATAAATCACATGATCAAAAATACGGAGCACAATTAGAGTCAAAATAGGTATTAAACAAGTCCAAAGGAAAACATGAAGAAGTTTAATTTTGAAATATTTTAATTTAATCACTTTCATTTTCAAATAATACTTTTACAATAAATACATAAAATAACATGCCTACTACATACATATCAGATAACTGCATACTTTAAACCACAAAAATACATTTTTCTTGTTAATTTATGGCAAAATAACTGTAAAGTAACTGATTTATTTGTTAAAAAAATAACTATGAATGGAAATCGTAAAAATTAATCTGTTTATATTGACATTTTATATATTGTTTAAATATTATATTATTATTATGTATTATATTTCTATTAAATGGGGGTTTTCACTGGGTACTCATGCTTCCACACCCAATAAGAACTGGACATCATGATATTGCTGAGAGTGCCATAAAAGACTATTCAATCAAACAAATAATCTTTTTAATGGCCTTTTATGATAAGATATTCAATTCCTTATTACATGGACACATATTGGAGTAAGGAACCAATTTTTGTTTCTTTTATGTTTAGTTAACTTAGAAATCCCATATACCATTATATATTGAACTCTGCTTCAATTTGGCTTACATAATATTGGATACATGTAATCTAGATGAGTGATTTCAAGACCCTTTTAACATAATAAGTTTATAAATGTCAAACCACAAGCCATTGATTTTATGTTTTTGTCAAATTATTAGGTATAAATTTATCTTCTGCAACATATTAAAAAAATCATATAATAAAATTCTTTCAGAGTGAGCTTAACAGCTGTTGATTAGATACCATTATGGCATGGTTGTTATCTTTAAATTAAAGGCTGAGTTTATTTTTTGTTTCCTAAAAACTAGTTATTAATATTTTTGTAATATTTAATAAAGAAATTATTTTGGCTATTTCTTTTTTTAAGTTAATTGAGTTAATACTGAATTGCTCAGCCAATATCTTTGCAATCTATTTAAAATTTAACCTCTCATGGTTCCATTTTAATTATACTAGTATGTGCTACATTATGGGAGCAATGGGAGATCAATTGGGCTTTTAGATTTTCTCCTGGACCAGTACTAATGTGTGACTTTTGGTCTATTGTTTTTCTCAGATACCAATACCAATGTGTGACCACGGGCTTTTAAATTCTCTTTTGGTCCAGTACAAATGTTACTTCTGGGCTTTTAGATTATCTCCTGGACCAGTACCAATGTGTGACATTTGGTCTTTTGATTCTTTAAGGTACCAATACCAATGTGTGACCTCTGGGCTTTTAAATTCTCTTTTGGATCAATACAAATGTGACTTCTGGGCTTTTAGATTATCTCCTGGACCAGTACCAATGTGTGACATTTGGTCTTTTGATTCTCTCAGGTACCAATACCAATGTGTGACCTTTGGTCTTTTAAATTCTCTTCTGGACAAATACAAATGTGACTTCTGGGCTTTTAGATTATCTCCTGGACCAGTACCAATATGTGAAATTTGGTCTTTTGATTCTCTAAAGTACCAATACCAATGTGTGACCTCTGGGCTTTGAACTATTCTCTTCTGGACCAGTACAAATGGGACTTCTGGGCTTTTAGATTATCTCCTGGACCAGTACCAATGTGTGAAATTTGGTCTTTTGATTCTCTAAGGTACCGATACCAATGTGTGACCTTTGGGCTTTTAACTATTTTCTTCTGGACCAGTACAAATGTGACTTCTGGGCTTTTAGATTATCTCCTGGACCAGTACCAATGTGTGACATTTGGTCTTTTGATTCTCTAAGGTACCAATTACAATAATCAACGACGATAAACTCTCAAAAGGAGAAAATATTTGTCCAACTTAACAATTTTATACTATAAAGTATTTTTTTGCAAGTGGGGCAATTTTGCTGAAGGAGGGGGTGTTTTTACATCAGGGGCGATTTTACAGTGGGGGGGGATTTTGCAAAAGTAGGGGCATTTTTGACAGGGGCAATTTTTCCATGGGGCAATTAGACCAGCTAGCATGCATGACTACTGGGCTTTTGATTAACTAAAGTACCTGTACCCATGTGTGACTACTGGGCTTTTGATTCACTCAGGTACCTGTACCCATGTGTGACTACTGGGTTTTTAATTCGCTCAGGTACCTGTACCCATGTGTGACTACTGTGCTTTGGATTCACTCAGGTACCTGTACCCATGTGTGACTACAGGGCTTTGGATTCACTAAGGTACCTGTACCCATGTATGACTACAGGGCTTTGGATTCACTCAGGTACCTGTACCCATGTGTGAATACTTGGCTTTGGATTCACTCAGGTACCTGTACCCATGTGTGAATACTTGGCTTTTGATTCACTCAGGTACCTGTACCCATGTGTGACTACAGGGCTTTGGATTCACTCAGGTACCTGTACCCATGTGTGACTACTGTGCTTTGGATTCACTCAGGTACCTGTACCCATGTGTGACTACTTGGCTTTGGATTCACTCAGGTACCTGTACCCATGTATGACTACTGGGCTTTAGATTCACTCAGGTACCTGTACCCATGTGTGACTACAGGGCTTTGGATTCACTCAGGTACCTGTACCCATGTGTGACTACAGGGCTTTGGATTCACTCAGGTACCTGTACCCATGTGTGACTACTGTGCTTTGGATTCACTCAGGTACCTGTACCCATGTGAGACTACTGGGCTTTTGATCTTTCTGTTACTGTAAGTACTGTTGTGTGACTACTGGGCTTTTGATCCTTCTGTTACCGTGAGTACTGATGTATGTGTGACTACTGGTATTTCAATTATGTGAGACTTCTATGTATTGATTCCACTGAGACTCACTGTCAACCAGATTTAAAACACAAGAACTAAATAAAATGTCATATTGATTTTATATAACACTGTAGAGCAATTTCACTCCATTAAAAATGGGATTGGAGATTTTATGGACTTTTGAAGAGACTTAAAAAAATGAAAAGAACCAGGCAGACAGAATCTTAAAAATAGATTTATATCTTTTCCATTCTGTTTTCTAAGGTCATTAATTTGCATTGAAAGTTTAGATAAATGGTCACATTGATTTATGAGTCTTGCTTGAATACCTGGTAAAGTTTTCTTTAACAAGACTAATCTCTGACATTTATAGCGGACCACATGAAACCTTTCCTGAGTATAAGCTGGTGTTGGACAGGGTATTTAAACTTTTGGAAGATGAACTGTCCCATTGTTTGAATACAATACCTATTGTTCTCTCAGCAGTTTATTCAGTGGGTACTTTAAATCTGACAAGGAGAAGTCAATCATTGATTGATTAATTTTCATATGGAAAAAACTAAACTCCTTATGAAAATATATGCCTAAACTTAATTGTATTATTATTAATGGTGACCAAATAATTATTGTAACAATTTGATGTCAATGAATTCTGAAGAAAACCATATTTTATTTAATCTGTAGAAACTCAAAAAGATGATATCCATCTGCAATTTGATGAATTTGTAGAATTAACAAGCATTAAAAACCCATTTTCCTTACATTTTTTTGATGAAAGTGGTGTTATAAAGACTACTGGGAATAGGGATTATGGCAGTTCAGTCAAAGGTTCTAGAGCATTTGAATTACAAAGATATGCTTCAAATGCTAATTTAATACAGTTAATCTGTTATATTCAAGATTTGGTGTAGACTATTTTAATGTTATTGATGGTCCATACAACAGTTTGGAGCTTTTAAAGTTTTTTGCTGAGGCTATTGATATCAATAATGATAGACTAGCACATGGACAGCAACCTCTGTTTGTATCTGGTTACACAATTATTATGGATAACTGTGCCTTCCATCACTCACATATAATAAACACTAACTTAACTTATTTGCTAAGACCAGCAGGAGTTACCATGATATATCAACCACTATACCACCCACAACTTAATACATGTGAATACTGCTTTCATATAATGAAACAGATATTGAGATCAAACAGTGATTTCACTTTTGATCACACAAAAACTGCAATTTGTGATGCTGTGTTAGATGGAATAACTCATGAAAAATCAGAGAACATTTTTAAACACTGGATATATTCATTAAAATTATCTCCCTTGTTGAGTGTCAATTTTCAGTTATTGTTACTAATTTTACAATTAAGAATTTAATGTCTGAAAAAAAGAATAAAAATTGAAGAGTGTGTCCATGGGACACGGATGCCCCCGCTAAATGAAGTCCCAAACAGGAAGTAGTTGTCCGACAGGTCTGAAAGTCACTTAGGACGTACAACTTGTGATACTGAACCACCCTGCCAAATTTCAAATTGTGCTGATGTACGGTTTCTGAGAAAAGCTTGACGGAAATTTTCATACTCATGTTAACACATTTTCATATCGGCCCAGTCGCAAACAGGAAGTAGTTGTCCGACAGGTCTGAAAGTCGCTTAGGACGTACAACTTGTGATACTGAACCACCCTGCCAAATTTCAAATTGTGCTGATGTACGGTTTCTGAGAAAAGCTTGACGGAAATTTTCATACTCATGTTAACACATTTTCATATCGGCCCAGTTGCAAACAGGAAGTAGTTGTCCGACAGGTCTGAAAGTCGCTTAGGACGTACAACTTGTGATACTGAACCACCCTGCCAAATTTCAAATTGTTCTGATGTACGGTTTCTGAGAAAAGCTTGACTGAAATTTGTACATACAGACGGACGTATTTACGTACAAATGAAGTCCCAAACAGGAAGTAGTTGTCCGACAGGTCTGAAATTTGCTTAGGACGTACAACTTGTGATACTGAACCACTCTGCCAAATTTTAAATTGTTCTCATGTACGGTTTCTGAGAAAAGCTTGACGGAAATTTGTTCGGACGTACGTACGTACTTCCGTACGGACGGACGGACATGAGTAAAACTTAATGCCCCCCGACATGTCGTCGCGGGGGCATAAAAATGTTATTGTCGTTTTCAGATTTTTTCACAAATCTACGGGGGGCAGTTCCTCACATAATGACACATAAAATTAATTACATCAACAAGCCCATGATCTCCCCAGATATAAACATGGTCATTATTAAGTACATGTACTAGTTGGTCACACCAAAATGTTAAATACAAATTTTAATAACATATATAGTTTGAATAAAAAATAGAAATAGAATTAAATTGGAATTGGACAACACAATTTTTTTTTGGACATTAAAACATGTTGCTAGTATATGAAAACATAGCAAAATAGATTGCAAAATTTTGAAAAAGTTCAGCAATAGACATTTTTGTCCTAAATGATATAAATGATAAATATGGCATATAATATAATTCAGCATTGCACAACAATTCCCCCCTACAATCAGTGAAGTTTCATGTATTTTCACCATTGGGGAGTTTACTTTTTGGCATAGGAAAATTAATCAATGAGTGATTGACTTTTCCTTGTCAGATTTAAAGTGTCCCACTGAATAAACTGCAGAGAGAACAATAGGTATTGTATTCAAACAATGGGACAGTTCATCTTCCAAAAGTTTAAATACCCTGACCAACACCAGCTTATACTCAGGAAAGGTTTCATGTGGTCTGCTATAATAATTTTGTCTTGTCTTGTTATATCTTTTCAGCCATTTTATGTGCCTATTAAATAACTAGAACTGAGGAAACATTCCAAATTCTCTCCAACTGCTTATCAACATTTATAATTAACCAATAAAAATGTGTTAGGTAAATCGAGTTAAGTGGTTATTGACCGTTTTATGTTGTGTTTATAAAGTCAATAATTGTTTATTATTATTATGACTGCTATGAATTATTATGATAACTTCTCCATTTAATTGTGCTGTACTTCCTTCTACAGAGTTCATTTCAATGATATGCCAGTTCTCAGATTGTGTCCATCCGTGTAATATATGTCTATATAATTTCTATTTAAAGGTCACACCCCTTGGTGGTCTGTCAAAACATGTATGGTAATCCACCCTTTCTGAATAAAATAAGGAACCAGCAAAGTTCATGTAATGATTTTTTGTTCTACATTCTGTAGCTAATGACACCTGCAACAACAGATACATGAGCTTAAGCTTGATTAATTCAATGGACCTCATTTATTGGTGTTTGGGCAACAGTTCTAGGGATCAACTTTTCTGCAGGTTTACACATTACTGATAAGCTTACAACTATGATTAGAGCAGAAACTTACATATTTTATGGAACACAAACATTTTTTTGGTTTAGGTAATGGGTCTTACAATTTTAGCAGCAGGCACCAGCATCCCAGATCTCATAACAAGTGTGATAGTTGCTAAGAAGGGTTTTGGTGACATGGCAGTATCCAGCTCAGTAGGAAGTAATATCTTTGACATAACTGTTGGGTGAGTATAGAAATTCTAGAAACGTAAAAAAAATCCTAGAAGATGTGATTGGTTTAACAAGTTGTTGGGTTAGGGAAGAGCTGAGAAAGTTAAAAATAATGACTTTCTTTATTACTGTTTTAATCCAAAAGGATAAATTTATTACTGATTACTAATATGTCCTAACCTGTGTAAATATCAGCTGTTTTCATTAACTTTTTTATTCATTTACCATACATTCTGTAGTTGAATAGGATTGCATATTAGATTCTCTGAAGAGACCAAAAGTCATTAAAATTAGATATTAAGCCAATTATGCTGCTTATCAATTCTCATATACAAAAATTTAGGTTAAAATTATGCAGAATTTCATTTCTTAATTAAGAATGACATTTGTAAAATTAGGGCACAGGAAATTGACTCCATTTGGGGTGAAATATTCCAGAAAACAAAAAACACTGTTGCAAACAAGTGAGAGAAGGAGTTCACTCACTTTGTTCGTGACCATTTTTTTGGTCCATTTTGCCCCAAGGAATTGGCTCTCTTCCTTAGCTACAATTTTTTTTTTTGTGGCCATATTCCCCCCTACCCCCCAAAAATGATATGCTGTCAAATTCCTGTAATTAGGGTGACTATTAGAATGCTTACCAAATGTGTACTATATATTAACATCAAATACAAATTGTTTCAGTTTACCAGTTCCCTGGATGTTGTGGATGGCATCATTTCAGAAGGGGACTGTTGATGTTAACAGTAATGGACTTGTGTGTTCCATTTTCTTGTTATTTCTTATGCTCATGACCGTGATTATAATCATAGCTGCATCAAAATGGAAGATGTCAAAAGCATTAGGAGGCTCTATGCTAATCTTCTATGTAGTATTCCTGGTTCTTAGTGTCCTTCTGGAGGTCAGGGTAATCATTTGCCCTGTCTAATGAGCTTATCTACATACAGAAGTGATTTTATGTTGAAAGTAAAGTTTTATGAATACAATTAACTGTTATGTTTTGCGTACAGTCCACAAATATTCTATGTAAATTTATGGGGCATTATTTTTTTTAAATGTTGGATTTGTAGATGTTATTTGATCAATTCCAAAGATTTCTGAATGTATTCCCATCTAAAATACTTTGAGGAGTATTTATTTTCAGTTTTTTAAATTTAGTTGTTTCTTCTTTATTTTGTATGTCTTTGTAGCATTACTGTGATATTTTTAGACAAACTAGTATTTCTGTTTTACCCGTTTTTATATCTTTACAGTGAAGGTTCAGTAGTTCTAGTTTACAATTGTTATTTTTTGTTATTTAAGATTGATAACCATCATTGTTAGATTTGTGCAGCTTATATTATTGTATAGTTGTTAAAAGATTCTTTGTCAATATTGTATTTGTTCTTTAGATAACTATTTCTTTGACTTCTATTATATACTGGGGATCATATGGTACTATATGGATCAGTTGGTGGCCCCCCCCCTCCCCCAAACACAAATTATATGGACTGGAGTGCAGCCGACCTGTCCATACATGCTGCCAATTAATCCAAAGTATTTTGAGCTATTTGTTATATTATTCTTGAACCTTTCTTAAGCTTTATGTTCACTTACCTAAAGAGTATGCACATAATGTACTGTCATACTTTGATCAAATAAGGTTATTTATTTTCTGTTGTTAACTCGTTTTTTGTATCACTTATTTGTCTGAAATATTCTTTCTAGGATTATGAAAATCTGCTTCTATATGACATATTTTGTTTATTATTATATAGATGGAGATGAAATATTGAATTTTCCAAGTGACATAAATCATGGTCAATCACATGTGAAAATTATCGTTTATTTTCACTCTCGGGTTTTTTCCCGCTAAAATGTCACTTGGTTTTGTACTATACAGCTATTCATCCGCTGTTCATAAAATTTAGGATTAAACATTAAAATTTAACGAAATCAATTTTGATCTATATAATAAATAGGATAACCAATTGGGCATCGTGAATATCCAAAATATGATCACTCGTGCCGCATAAAGCATCAGATTTAACATCGTGCATGGAACAAGTTCTGCGCACTCGTTTAATAAGATGTGTTATGCGGCACTCGTGATCATATTTTGGATATTCACTCCGCCCAATTAATTATCCTATAATTTGGACTATAAATGACGAAACTGAACCTGATGTGTTAGTATAATTTCCAGCTAGTCCATATACAGTATATACAGTATATGGCCTGGTGCATGTAATTTGACCGGTCTATATCTGAATCTATGGGCTGTTTAGGCTTACAAAGATGGAAACAAAACATAATTTTTTATAGTATAAAATGTATATTTATATATGTTACATGCACAAGTTGTTCTTGTTTACTATTATTTTAGTCTTTTTCTGC
Source organism: Limnoperna fortunei (assembly GCA_944474755.1). Taxonomy (NCBI): domain Eukaryota; kingdom Metazoa; phylum Mollusca; class Bivalvia; order Mytilida; family Modiolidae; genus Limnoperna; species Limnoperna fortunei. The sequence goes on from OX104116.1 coordinate 54,749,218, forward strand.
TGTAAATGAAGGTATTCCCATCATAAGTCTGTGAAGAACATACCTATTACTGGTACCTATAGTTCACATAGACATATTGATTAAATATGATAAATTTTACCAAAAAACAACAAAAGTGATTAAAATTGTCAAGATTTTTAGAAAGGCATTTTGACTTTTTTTTTAAGTGTTTTCAAGTATTGTTGAATATTTTGTGATAACCTCTTTTAAAATGTTTTAGCAATTTGAGACCTTTTTGAGTTTATCATTTTGTGACTTTTGACCACTAACTGTCATTTTTTAAATGTAAATTCATACCCTTATAGAAACTAGTATACACAAGTTTTACAACCAAATTGTATGTATATTGTTTCTTATTGTACTGTTCTATATTTCACAATTTTTTTTTATTATTATTATTTATTCCAAGAATCTCTTACTAATCTAATGCAATATTAATCAACTTAAATTTACCATTTATTGAAAAGCAGTTTAAATTTCCTATAACAAGTTTTGTCTCCCTATTATTAGCTATCAGTTGTTCAATATTACTAGTTTCTTAATATGTTTTAATTTCCTAAACATTTTTTGAGACTTAAATCATGTTGGATATCTTTATGGTGGAGTGGGGATGGAGGATATTTAACTTATGGATACCTTAATTATGATGGATATCTTTATGGTGAAATGGTATTGGGAGACATTTACTTCTAAAGGTTATTAGGAACATTAAAAGAAATATCTATACAGAAAACATTAACAAAATGGGAAATAAATTTCTTTTCTATAGAGTCTTTCTAAAATCACTATTGACTGTAAACTGTATTCAAAGTACATGTACAAAGAGACATACCGTAAGTGTTAAATTTGAGCAAATACCAGACTTCATTAGATCTGTCAATAAATTGTTCCTAAAATCTTGTATATCCCTTGATAACATGGTATTAAGAATTATGTCCTATATTAAGTAAAATAAGAAAAAATAGTAAAAATAAAATAATGAAACCAAAAAGAAAACAGACAGCATTATAAGTTTAAGCTCTGTAAAGAAGGGCAAATGTATTTCTGTCTGTAAACTTGAGGTCATTATATAATTGAAAAGTTGCTGAAATGGTGTAAACCATTCAAACATACACACTAATCTTCTTTGCTACATTGCAGATTAGATTGATTGATAAACCATTGAGCAGTATTTCAGTCATATTCAGGTATGGCAAAGGAGCATACATCAAGAGTAATACATGTACTTTCTTAAGCTAATCTGACATCCATTCTTTGAGAAGTATCCTCCTAAATTCGGATTGTACCTAAACGATTTTAAGTACCAGGTATTTTAAAATTTTCTCAACAATCCGAAATTTAGTTAAACACCCTCACGCATCTTATAAGTTTGCTTATCTTTAGGAAATACTCCTCAACGGCAAAAAAGGTGTTAATTAAGACATTCACTGTAGTAAATTAGACATTCCCAATGGCAAAACAGACATTGACTAATTAGGATTGTCCTTGTTCTGCTAGCTTAACATGTTTGTTTATTATGATCACTTAAACCAGCAAAAAATAGTTTATTGAAAATTCTGTTACAAGCTGGTCAACTTTGTTTCTGTATTTGTACTCTTGTACATATACATGTTGTCTTTCAAATAATGAAACAGCACACATGTGCGCAATTCAGACTGCGAGAACATGACATAAAAATGGAATAGTGTGCAATGTAGGCTCATGTGAGCTCCTGATATTAAATAAAGCACAAATCAGAAGTGCAATATAGGCTGATATGAGCCCTTGATATAGAATAGAGCAGAACTCAGGTGTGCAATGTAGGCTGATATGAGCCTTGATATAGAATAGAGCAGAACTCAGGTGTGCAATGTAGGCTGATATGAGCCTTGATATAGAATAGAGCAGAACTCAGGTGTGCAATGTAGGCTGATATGAGCCTTGATATAGAATAGAGCAGAACTCAGGTGTGCAATATAGGCTGATATGAGCCCTTGATATAGAATAGAGCAGAACTCAGGTGTGCAATGTAGGCTGATATGAGCCCTTGATATAGAATAGAGCAGAACTCAGGTGTGCAATGTAGGCTGATATGAGTCTTGATATAGAATAGAGCAGAACTCAGGTGTGCAATATAGGCTCATATGAGCCCTTGATATAGAATAGAGCAGAACTCAGGTGTGCAATATAGGCTCATATGAGCCCTTGATATAGAATAAAGCAGAAATCAGGTGTGCAATATAGGCTCATATGAGCCCTTGATATAGAATAAAGCAGAAATCAGGCATGAAATGCAGGCACTTGTTAGCTCCCAATATATAATTGTTTATGTCCATAGCTTTGTTTAAGTATCATAAATTCTAAGTCATGTTATATATAAATGCTTGGGGTTTTTAGCTCTCCTGGACCATAGGTGTACATGAATTTTTGCAATCACTTGGCATCTGTCCTCTATGGTCTGTCTCTTGTCCCTTGTCCCCGTAAAACTTTTTCCAACAATTTTCTACTCTAAACGCACTTGTCCAACTTTTTCAACTTTGCCCACAATCATTCTTAGGGTCCTTTAGTTTCAATTACTCGGGTGTTGATCAATGGACAAAGATGGCCACTGTAATGGTAAATATACAATGACTAATGTCAGGGTATTCTGCACCTAAGGGTCCATCAATTCTAAATACAAAAAAGTAGTTTAGAAAACTGCTTCAATCTGTTTTCTTTAAAGCTCTCCATCAGTTATAGCTTAGTCATTTAAATTGCAGCGACTAATGCATGACTTGAGTAAAATACAACTTCTAACTTGGTTCACCTGCAGTCTACCATATTACATTCTTCCCATAATTTCTGATTTCTGGTACAGGTGAGCTCATGCACATACATTTGTACTTGTTGCATCATTCAAAAAAAATACTTAAAACAAGAACATTGCTTTAGTAACATAACAACGTTCTTGTTTCGAATGTTCTGATTGGATGTTGGAGACATTGGTGTCTTAAACAATGGAGAGTCTGAAGGATATCATGATGTGAAAGTTGTTGGTTTGCTGAAGAAATAGGTTCTTTTGTGTACTTTAGAGTAAGCCCCAATGATCTTCCACTGGTGATAGAATTTTGTTATGTCTTTCAATCATTCCCCTGGAATCTTCCAATAGATAGATATACAATTATTATGACTTGTGGAAGATCACCCGGTCTTTCCCCAAAACATATATAAGAACCTATTATTCTTACGTAAATGGCCGATTTCTGGTACAGATGACCCAGTACAGATGAGCTCACGCGCACACATCTGTACTTGCTGCGTCATCCAATCACAATGCCAGAAACAAGAACGTTGTTATGGAAGCATAACAACGTTCTTCTATGACGTTCTTGTTTCAGGCGTTCTGATTGGATGTCACAGACAATGGAGTATAAAACAATGGAGAGTCTATAGGATATAGCAATGTAAAAGTTGTTGGTTTACGGAAGAAATAGGTACTTTCATGCGTTTTTGGGAAAGCCCGTGTGAACTTTCACTCGTGATAGAAATTTTTATGTCTTTTGGCTCGTTCCGCTGCGCTCCACTCGCGAAAAGACATAAAATTTCTATCACTCGTGAAAGATCAACCGGTCTTTCCCCAAAACGTATGAAAGAACCTATTAATCTTCCAAGTTATAAGTTTATGAAGTTTACCAGGGTTATTGCCTGTTAATGGCTATTTTAGACAAAATGACCAGTGTTTGCCATGGAAATTAAAAACTGCAATGCCTAAAGTAAAACTGTAAATAGCAAAAGTAATTATAAGTACTAATCTTACAAATCATTTTATTGTCTAAAAGTTGTTTGATGCTCCTTATAGGAGTTATTGTGAAATTTGTAGTTTTTGCCCTATATTTTAAATGCCTTAACAGCTTGAGTGAAACTTTAAATTGCAAAATTGACCAGCAAGGCAAGGCCCACAAATCATTACTAAGTCTAAAATTTACAGGAGTTATTGCCCTTTAATGATAAATTAGTTAAAAATCATCATTTTTGTGTTAGAGTAAATTAGTAAATTACTTAATTAATATGAAGGACAAGGCCTACAGATAGTTTAAATTCACAGAAATTGTCTGATGGCACCTTAAAGGATTTATTTACTAAATGTTTGAAGAAATATTTTGTTTTTACCCAATACTGAAAAGCTATTATTAACTAGTAAGATAGCTCGAAGACATTTGTGTTCTAGGTGAGTGATTACAGGCCCTGCAAGCCTTTAGTTGTTTTTTGTTAAGAACCATCCAGTTAAGGGTTTTTTGCAGCATAGCATTAATTATGTTACATGTATATATTTTTGTTGTTTTACTTGTCCCCTTGATAGTTATCTCATATATTCTAGAAGTACTCCATAGAAGGAAAAAAATGACTTCAGTTTAATATACACATAATATGTTTCTTAACATTCATTTTGAATGGTAGATGGCATCCTAACAATTATAGTTTTAGAAATTATTCATTTTGAGAATCTAAAAAATATATAATATATACATTAAGGTACTATTAAATAGTAATCTTTACCCCATTTTATAAATGGAACCCATTTGGGATTGATAAATCTGAATATGAACTTGCATCATATGATGCTTGAACTTGCCATTATTATTGTTTTATTTTTATCTTTATGCCTTTGGCTGTTAATCTAGTGCTGGTTCAATAGCAAACTAGATCTTTGTATTGATTCTGTTATCAATATATATTGGTATTTTCAGCAAAAAAGTCTTTTTTTTTAAATTGTGCAAATGTAATTGAAATTAAATTGTAGAAATTCCATCAGTTTTGTAAAAGTGTTTAGTTTTTTAAGATTTATAAATATTGTATTAGGTATAGTTCACCAAGAACAATTAGTGTGTGATATTTCTGAACAGGTTTGTGTTACTTTTGGAGATGAATGATAAGGGCTATTCCAGCTTTTACAGAGAGACTTTAGCCATATAGAATCAAAAGGAAATCAATTTTTCCCCTTCTTCTTGAGATGTAGATTTAAATGGAATAGTCTTTATGATAAAGATACTCTTTCACAAAATGTCATTGGACTAACAACCAGTCGTAAATTGTGTTACCATAAAAGAAATTACTGGTCAAGTGAAATGGGGATTTGATGTCTCAGAACTTAAAAATTAACTATGTGTTCTGTAGTAAATATTTTTGTGACTGTTATTTCAGGAAAATTGATTTTAGATAATTCAGTGTTTCAAAGGATTTATCGAGCATACACAGTTCTGGTATATGCCAAATCTTTCTTCAAGTATTATATTTTGATATGTTTTACATTTTATTCCAAAAAATGACTGAAGTAGAAAGTGGTAAAATAAAATGATAGGGAAAATTATACATCAAAAGAATGAAGTCAAAAGTCACACACACACAATTTAAATTCTGTGATAAGTATATCTGATTGTCACCCCAGCTGACATAGAATATCAAGGAAGCCCTTTTCTCAAGTGGTTGTATGACAATACCCAGAAGTTGTAGTTAATGATCTGGGCATTGTTTGGATATATTTCATGTATACAAATGTTATAAGCATATCTTGGTTTGTTACAAAGTTATTTTTTCTTGTTGATGACTTTGTGACTCCGTCCCTTTATCAATAAAGTTTTTAGTTAATATGTATTGTTTGAGTATTTATAAATTAAATTACTTCTTGCCAAATAGTCTGTAACGAGGAATAGTTATACATACACACATTCAAAAACATTTAATGAAATATGTGTACAAATGGTAAACAAATGAAAAATAGAAACACAATATCCATTAGCCTAATGCCAAGAGTTCATTCAATAGAAAATGATGAAATACCAAAGTCAATCATATTTCAAAGCCCAATCTACACGAAGCCGTGGTGCAGACAACAACAAACACACAAACAAAAGCCAGCGACACGCACTCTCAATGAGAGTGAACTCGGGTACTCCGGAAGAGTTAGCAGTTCCTGTCTGTTGCTACACAGCGTCTTGTCGTTGGTAGTAAATATATGGAAAGTCACAAATGGTAAAGGAGGATTCTACACCAACTGTACGGCAAACTTGTGTCTGTACGCATCTGAGAGATGTGTTTGTCTTCAAGTGAATACAACAAATATTTTTTATATTTAAAAAATCAAACATTTACAAATATTTTGGAAATTAAAAATGCCCTTTTCTACCCCCTTTCTCTCGAAACCCGTAAAACCACTATTGCAATAACAAGAATCCGGTCATTTTATTAGAACATGCGAAATGAGCCACACACAAAATATTTATATCTCTCTTACTGCCAAAACGGACCATCAAATGACACTACAAAAATAAAAGCCTTAGCCACTTGTGATAATTTGTATTTATTCGTGCAAAGAAATTCGTAAAAAATTTTATAGGTGTGTTTTAAAAAGTACAAGCCCAGGTACATTGTGACAAAATATGAATAAATATTTTTAAAAACTATAAAACGAATATTGAAAAAAAACGTTTAGTCTTTTTTTTTAAAACGATAGCCTCAATTATTTATCCCAACATTTATTTTTCGGAAAAATATGTCATCTCCGATCAAACTGTAGATCCAGGTAACACATGTTCTTATTTAAAATTTCTAAACCAGACTTTTGTACAGTTGAGAGGTCACCGACCTAAACTTTGTCTAATAGTCAGTAACTCCCAGCAAAACTGCCACCTTTACAGAAAAATCGTTAAATGGTTCTGAAAGATAATATAAGCAATTTTTTTTCTTTAGATTCAACAGAAACCAGTAAAGGTCCCAGGTTTCAATTGGCTCAAATTTAAAACAAATTAAACATGAGAATATTAGTTTAACATATATTCTTTTTTTTTCTGGAAAAAGGACACGTTTGCCAAATTTGCAGATTTTGATGATCCAAAATGGTCCTTGCAGTAACTGCATTGGATAGTCCAGCCCTTCATTCAAAGATACTATTACTAAACGGACCTGGACCATACTTGAAGGGTTCCAAGTGTTCGACCCACAGAGCAGCTCAGCACGTCCCGGTTGCAGATAAGGGGGACCCACCCCCTCTCGTTGGGGAAGGTCATGTCATAATACTGAAAGCCTGGTCGCGGGCCATAGTGGGTGGCGTGTTTAGCAAGTGCCACGATCTTTGAACGATAAACTCCTCTTGTAGATTTCGAAAAAGAGTTGGCCACTACAAAAAGCTTAATTCTCCTACACTTTCCAATTTTCCAGTGGCATGCAGTCAAAGTTGTGTTCCCTATGTCCCATCCCACCCCCTTTACCGTTAATTTATTGTTTGTTAACTTTTTCGTCCTGAAAATAGCTGATATACTGCTAACTGGAACTAAAGCATCCAATGAATCAATCAATACTAAAACAGAATATGAGAACTATATGAACAATTACAACTTCTAATGATTTATTTTGACAGAACAAAATTTTTTTAAATGATTTGTACTCATCAGTTCAAGTCCGTGCGAGACAGTTTTACCGTGTACCCAAGGACGTTAAAACCCCCCATAAGTATTAACAAGCACTTCTGTCTGCAATCACCTGGGTTCCTAACGTCAAACTAACGAAACATAATATTGACCCTTTCATTGTTGTAATAACTATATGTATTTTATATTCAATTAAAAAATATAACCTACATTTTTAGTTTTCAAGTCTTGAATGGTAAAAAAAAATCTATATACAAGACAAGACAAGAAAGCTTTATTTAGAGTCGATATGTTAAAAACAGTACAACATAAGCTCTACTGAGCTTTTAAAATCGACTTATAATAACAAACCACATTACAAACAATACAGACATACAACTGTACAATACAACACAGGCATGCATTAATGTATACATAAAAACATTATGCAATGATTGCTATGATATATGAACAGCAGGTGTTAAAAGCAAGCACTAAGCTAAAAGCACTAAAAGTATGGCAGTATTAATTGTGACATACACTAATTAAAAAAACAGCTTAAATCTAAGAACCAAGCTTTAAAATAAAAAATCATGTCTGGTGTTAAAATAAGCATTTATTATATAATAATAAGTAAAAGCACTAAAATAGGTTAAGAGCAAGCATTACATTTACATGAGTTACCATTCCAAGTACTTATTAGCTTTGAGAATTGATTACAATTTGTTTCCTGTCTAAAAGCATTTGGTAGCTCATTCCATAGTTTAGCAGCATAAAACCTAAAAGAATTTGTTACACCTTGTAGTTCTTTCAGGTTTAATTACTGCTGTATTTTCATATCTAAAACAATAAGCATGTTTCTTAAAATTAATAAAATCATTTAAATATGCTGGGCTTTCTTTGTGTAAAATTTTAAAAGTCTCTAGTGCTATAGTTCGTAATCTGCGCACTTTTAGGGATGGTAACATTGATTTTTCTAATAATACCTCGTATGATGAGTTATAGTCTCTGTAAATAAACCTTAGTGCTCTTTCTTGTATCTTTTCTATTTTCTTGGTATTCTTTTCTCCACAGAAATGCCATGTAATAGGACAATAATTAAAATTTGATAATACAAACGAATAATAAATTGTTAATCTACCAGTTTTATTCAAATAACGACCTACTCTTTTTGATGCATTAAGCTGCCTTGAGGCTTTTTTTACAAATTTCTGAGATGTGTTGATCAAAATTTAGTTTATAATCTATTGTTACTCCTAGCAGTTCTACACATTTTTCACACTCAATCTTATTACCATTTAAATTAAAAGAGATATTTTTTCAAATGTTTTTTTCCTAATTGCCAAAGCCTGAAACTTGTCTGGATTGGCCTGCATTAAATTGTAAGAAAACCAATCCAGCATTTTAAGACTATCACTTTCAAGATTTTGAATAACAGTGTCTATATTCTTGTCGGCATAAGAAAGAGTATTATCATCTGCATAATTGTATATAGTACTACTATCAACTGAATAAAATATGTCATTAATAAAAATATTAAAAAGCACAGGTCCTAGAATCGATCCCTGAGAAACACCTTTATACATTGTTTTATCTATATCTATATCTTTTGTGGCTTATTATTATTTATTTTCAAGTTTTTGCATTTTTTAAAAGAGTTAGACATTTTTATTTAGAACATCAGCTGGTTTTTTTAAATATTTTTTCTTCTGACAAAGAAATATAAAGAAATATTTTTCGGTAAAAAGCTCCACAGTTTATATTGTTTTCTGGTTTATAAACAGTTACCCAGACTTTTTTTTTGATAAATCTCGTACGCAACAGTTTCATGTTTGGGATTTCAAATTCGAAAATATTTGATTTTCGGGAGAGAAAAAAAACAGAAACGTTTTCTATTTTACGCGCGGTTTTTTCTTTCGGGCCTCTCTAATGGTATCTGTTAAAACGAAAGATAATACCAGAGTATGTCGATTTATTTTCAAAATGGCAGAACAAGAAGCTGAAAAACTTATTCACGCGATTAAATTGACCCAAAAACTCCGAGCTAGTGTAACCAAAGTATTTACTGATCTTTCAAGTGGATTTTCATCAACCGAAGACGATGGAAAAGAGATACTTGCAGAGCTGCAAAAGTCACTTTTGTCCGTCAACGACAATCTAAGGTTGAACAACAAAGAAGTTACAAGTGTAACTTTACTTCGGCTTCTAATTCTAGATGTCATACTTATTTGTAAATTCCAAATATTATTATTTTCAATAATGTACAGATAGCAGTACGTGAGTGAGCTTATTTTGTATACGTAATGAAAGTTGGTGTTGCCTTGTATCGTTTATGTATCGAATAAATGTATCCATCAAGTTATTAATTAGTGCATACACAATTTATTATGTTAAATAACCTTAAAATGTTTTACTAACTTAGATTTATAATAACTGACATTATTTCATCCAAATTTGTTCTATGTAAATTTAATCAATGTACGATAGTGTATACCTGGTTACTTATTATTAAATCACTCTTTTTATGGTCTTAATAACAATTTTTCACCCAGAAGTGTTCTTTTAGATAAAATTATTCATAATAATACTTATTACATAAACATCATTTGTGATACATTATACAGTTTTTTCTCTCTACTGTCAGCCTTACAACCTAGGTAAAGATTGTCGAACTGCTAGTAATAGTCATGCATTAACAGAGGAAATATATTGAAACAAGGTCGTATTTTAGTCAACTTGTACAAAATATAACAAATGCATATATAATGATATATATATACGATGCCGTCCCGTAAATCCACACACGTGCACATAAGCATAAATTTTGCGATTTGCAGTCGAATCAAAATTATTGTTTTGATATTTTTTAATAAATATTTAAAATAGATATTGAACTGTATGCCTGTTAACTTTTTTAAACGAAAATCATTGCTAATTAAACAACATGCAAATTAAGGAAACATGTGACTTGCATGTGTTTACATCCTGTGTGACCTTGTTGGGTAAATCCGTTCATGCATCTTAATGAGATGATCCTAAAAATTAAAACATGTGTTTCTGGTGAGGTTTTATTTGTAGTTTGGAATATTTCTTGCAACATGGGGTAATTTTTACTTAAATAATAGTTATGGTCATAATTTTATATTTATCTAATACCTTGCAATGAAATTTGAAGAATTTCAGTTTTTTTAAATTAGTGCATACACAATTTATTATGTTAAATAACCTTAAAATGTTTTACTAACTTAGATTTATAATAACTGACATTATTTCATCCAAATTTGTTCTATGTAAATTTAATCAATGTACGATAGTGTATACCTGGTTACTTATTATTAAATCACTCTTTTTATGGTCTTAATAACAATTTTTCACCCAGAAGTGTTCTTTTAGATAAAATTATTCATAATAATACTTATTACATAAACATCATTTGTGATACATTATACAGTTTTTTCTCTCTACTGTCAGCCTTACAACCTAGGTAAAGATTGTCGAACTGCTAGTAATAGTCATGCATTAACAGAGGAAATATATTGAAACAAGGTCGTATTTTAGTCAACTTGTACAAAATATAACAAATGCATATATAATGATATATATATACGATGCCGTCCCGTAAATCCACACACGTGCACATAAGCATAAATTTTGCGATTTGCAGTCGAATCAAAATTATTGTTTTGATATTTTTTAATAAATATTTAAAATAGATATTGAACTGTATGCCTGTTAACTTTTTTAAACGAAAATCATTGCTAATTAAACAACATGCAAATTAAGGAAACATGTGACTTGCATGTGTTTACATCCTGTGTGACCTTGTTGGGTAAATCCGTTCATGCATCTTAATGAGATGATCCTAAAAATTAAAACATGTGTTTCTGGTGAGGTTTTATTTGTAGTTTGGAATATTTCTTGCAACATGGGGTAATTTTTACTTAAATAATAGTTATGGTCATAATTTTATATTTATCTAATACCTTGCAATGAAATTTGAAGAATTTCAGTTTTTTTAGCGGACTGTTAACGTTACTGAAAGCAGGCGTATTTAATGGACGGGCAGAATTATCGGACTCGAGTGTATATATAATTGAATAAACATTTTAAAAATTACTTCTCTTCACTTCTCTATGCTTCTCTGTACTTCTCTGCATTTAGTAGGACCCTTTTACACGCATTACAATCTTTTGCTGCCGTTTGTTTGTGGGGAAAAAAGATTAGTATTAGTATCTTATCACTGTATCTGTATTTGTTACATTGTAGAACCCACAATATACAACGGATAGAGCACAGGGACTTGTACAAATTGATTTACTTGCACTTTTGAATGATGCTGGGAATAGGGAAGAGTCTTTACCCACCAACTTTCAAAACTACAAAAATATATATCACTTTACAGCTGTCATATGATTTTGGTGTTATGGCCCCGCCACTTTGTGAGAAATTGAGAAAGTTTAAGATCAATATGTTATGACTTGTTTACGTCATTTATTTATATTGACATTCAATGACTAAGGCCATTCGTTGGTCAGTCTTTGTCTAAATTTTTGACAAGAAACACAGTCATTTGTATCGTTGCATAATCTTCTAGACTTCTACAAATTAAGCCCAACACTGTTTGAATTAGATTTTTAACACTGTCAAATTTTTGCTTTCCCTCAGCGGGATTCGAACTCACACCGTTGTGACACTGTGGCACCATATCGCCTGCACTATGTCCAGCGGTCTAGACCCCTCGGCCAAATCCGCTATATAAAAATATAGCTTCATTAACCGGGGTGAATCATAGACATAGACATAGTACATGTGTACTAGCGTGTGACGATGGAATTTTCGTAACCAATACGTATTAATCTGACAGTAATCTAATTCAGCATTTTTGTATATATTATATAGGATGACAAAGTTACTCGTCATACAGTCACAGTAAGTAAATTATATACAAACGTCTAAGTATTGTGACAACCATATAATATATCTATCCAGCGGATTTCTGAAACATCAGAAATACAGGGTTAATATCAAATATTTATATATACGTCTACAAATTAAGCCCAACACTGTTGAATTAGATTTTTAACACTGTCAAATTTTTGCTTTCCCTCAGCGGGATTCGAACTCACACCGTTGTGACACTGTGGCACCAATTCGCCTGCACTATGTCCAGCGGTCTAGACCCCTCGACCAAATCCGCTATATAAAAATATAGCTTCATTAACCGGGGTGAATCATAGACATAGACATAGTACATGTGTACTAGCGTGTGACGATGGAATTTTCGTAACCAATACGTATTAATCTGACAGTAATCTAATTCAGCATTTTTGTATATATTATATAGGATGACAAAGTTACTCGTCATACAGTCACAGTAAGTAAATTATATACAAACGTCTAAGTATTGTGACAACCATATAATATATCTATCCAGCGGATTTCTGAAACATCAGAAATACAGGGTTAATATCAAATATTTATATATACGTCTACAAATTAAGCCCAACACTGTTTGAATTAGATTTTTAACACTGTCAAATTTTTGCTTTCCCTCAGCGGGATTCGAACTCACACCGTTGTGACACTGTGGCACCAATTCGCCTGCACTATGTCCAGCGGTCTAGACCCCTCGGCCAAATCCGCTATATAAAAATATAGCTTCATTAACCGGGGTGAATCATAGACATAGACATAGTACATGTGTACTAGCGTGTGACGATGGAATTTTCGTAACCAATACGTATTAATCTGACAGTAATCTAATTCAGCATTTTTGTATATATTATATAGGATGACAAAGTTACTCGTCATACAGTCACAGTAAGTAAATTATATACAAACGTCTAAGTATTGTGACAACCAATATTAAGTATCAGATCTACAAACATGATGATACAGCATAAACAAAAAATAATATACAAGTCTAGAAGATTATGCAATGATACAAATGACGGTGTTTCTTTTCAAAAATTTAGACAAAGACTGACCAACGAATGGCCTTAGTCATTGAATGTCAATATAAATAAATGGCATAAACAAGTCATAACATATTGATCTTAAACTTTCTCAATTCAACTTAACCCAAAATAGTTGCTTCCCAGGGTGGCGGACGTGCCGTGCTGTTACTTGGCTTTGCTTAACTATTCCAACAAGATGTAATCAAAATAACCAAGGTGGCAAATTTATTATGCCAGACGCGCGTTTCGTCAACTCAAGACTCATCAGTGGCATTTAACTCTGAATGCTTAAAGTATTTTTTTATTTGGCGATGGAATAATGTAAGTCACTGGGATCGTGTAAATACACAATACAGGTAGTTCAAAATATTATTTAAAAGGTCTAAAGGATCTACCAACCAGCAAGCTGGTATCGGATCGACAAACATGACGATACAGCATAAACAAAAAATAATATATAAGTCTAGAAGATTATGCAATGATACAAATGACCGTGTTTCTTGTCAAAATTTAGACAAAGACTGACTAACGAATGGCCTTAGTCATTGAATGTCAATATAAATAAATGATTTTAACAAGTCATAACATATTGATCTTAAACTTATATATATATATATATATATAATCCGCTGGATAGATATATTATATGGTTGTCACAATGCTTAGACGTTTGTATATAATTTACTTACTGTGACTGTATGACAAGTAACTTTGTCATCCTATATAATATTTACAAAAATGCTGAATTGGATTACTGTTAAATTAATACGTATTTGTTATGAAAATTCCATCGTCACATGCTAGTACACATGTACTATGACTATGTCTACGATTCACCCCGGTTAATGAAGCTATATTTTTATATAGCAGATTTGGCCAAGGGTCTAGACCGCTGGACATAGTACAGGTGAATTGGTGCCACAGTGTCACAACGGTGTGAGTTTGAATCCAGCTGAGGTAAAACTAAAATTTGACAGTGTTAAAAATCTAATTCTAACAGTGTTGGGCTTAATTTGTAGAAGTATATATATATATATATATATATTTAATATATAATTAATCAGTTCATAATCTTGTATATATACTAGTATATTGCTCTTTGTAAAGAGGGTTATACCTATGGGATTTAAATGATGCTGTAAAATGCCAATATTTTAATTTATATTGAGAACTCTTAACTTGCAGGAATTGTCATTTGGGGATCGATCAACACTCCAAGCTTTGGGAAGTAGGTCTCACTTTTATTGCCAGAAACATTATTTCTGAAGGGCCAGCTGAAAATAAAGCTGGCTACTTTCACTTCCTTATGTTGACCTATGTTAAATAGTGTATAATATGTAGAAAATCCCTTGGTATGTATCACTCTGCATTAAAAGAAGTGGACTCTCCCTGTAACTCTATTGAGATCAATAATGTCAAAGGAACTAGTGTATTTTATAAATGAGCTGATAAAGGGGAGCAACTCAAATCCAATAGATTAATACACATTCGAAGTAATTGAAAACACAAACATAATATTTTTTATTCATTTTGTTATACCTCTATAAATAATCTCACCTGACTGATTCCTGAAAGGGATTGAAAATAGTAGCACTTATGTACAAAGTTTAATGTCATTTTTTGAATGATTTGTGATTTCAGTCAGTTTTGATTTTTTTCAGTGAACTGGAAAAGATTTCCCAGTCCTTACCTTCCACAATTAATCAGTCTTCAAACAACATCAGCTTAGTATGTCTTGATCCAGCCACAGATAGAACACAGCTCCCTAGCCAGCTTATACATGCTCATAAGTGGACAAATAAGGTAGAATAGTACAAATAAGGAAGAGTATATTTACTTGTATGACAATTTACAAATTGTTCATTACATCACAGTTGCACATGTATGGGGATATTTTGTTCATTAATTATTGTCTTTCCTTTCAACGAATGTATCTGAAAGGAGGAGACATGCCTGTGATTCCTATGGTGGTGATGTTAATATTTTGTGAGTCGAGTTGTATTTGTAAGCTTAAGCCATTGATATATCAGTTTTGTTCTGAAGGATGCCTCTGATAAGTACTATTAATTGTCAGTCATCTGTCACCTGACTTTTACCTCTAACTATTTAATTACTTGTTCTTCCTTATAGATTTTTGGAGTAGGTCAGGTTCTCAGTTACCATGCATGGTAGGATGACAATTCATAGTATATTAAATATTAATAGTAAATTATAGTCTAGGTCAGTTCCTTTGAAATCCACGCATGGTAGGATGACAACGGCTAAAGACACATGTTTATCAACTTAATATATAAGTTAGGGTTTTAAGAGGACTCACTTAAACATTTCACTGAGATTTCTGGAATTAATTGTAAATTGAGTCTTGTTATCAAGAACATGTACTTGTATATGTCATTTTTTGGTTATTTAAAAATCTTCAAATTGAAAACTTTGATTCTATACAGTTTAAGGATCCGAATTTAGATCCTTTCATTTTGACTTCTTACAGTGACAGTTATACATATTTACACCATTATGTATGTTTATTCAGCTATGATACATGTACTAGTAGGTTCTTGTTAGTTATTTGGTACCAGTTATCATGATGTGTGGAAAAGCAGTTTTGTTTTCACAGACTTTATGTTTTTGTCAGCATCAAGCAGAATTTCTATTTTGTTGCTTGTAGTTGTAGTTTTCCTGTTATTCCAGGAAATAAGTAGGTTTTAAACAAATAATTAATTCTAAGTGTCTCACCAATCATCCTCACAAATCAGGGTTTCTATGTCCACATGTGTCCAAGAAACCCTGACAAACTTAGCCAGGATATTCCTGGGTTAGAAGATTTTTATATGACGTCAAACCTTCAAAATATCAACTAATGAAATTGCTTGAAAGAAGCAGTAGTCATTCTTACTCATTCTTGAGTGGGAAGAACACAGCTAATAAATAACGCGGTAATAACAAACTATTAACACTACTGTAGAAAATATACTGACTTTCACATGGTCTATGCAACACAACTGTTTGGTTTATTTACAATCGACATCTGGATATCCCCTAACCAAGCCATGAATGAAAGCGAGCGTTTGATTGGCTACATCCAGGTATGATGTAGCCTATCAAAATAGTGACTTCTAGCCCAGGAATTTCATAGCATGTCAGGGTTTCGTGGACACATGAGGACACAGAAACCCTGACTTGTGGGGATGCTCACCAATTAAAAACCCATCATTTTTAGGTTAATTAACTGTGTATGTCACAATCCATACAGTTGGTGTGGATTTTGAATTTTCCATTAATCTTGGTAGAGGTAGAGAAATTTGGAATTAAAGACCAAATAATTCTTTTTTACAGGTTAACAGATTAGCTGATTATGCTTGCCAAGCTTTGCAACAAAGTACTCTCAAACGAACTAACACCAATCAAGTGGGAAATTTATCAACTAAACGTCAAAGACGTATGCCACCCATAGCCCACAATACTCCAGCCAGGTATGTTACTAACAAAACTGCATGGATAAACACAACTCTCCATCAAGGAATATTTTATAAAGTTAAAGTCTATGACACAATATAACCAATATAGAAGCACAGATCAACCCTGCATTTCCTTCAAGAGACAATGTACCCTCACAAATCTTTGTATTCTGATTTTCAGTAACCATGGCTACACAAAATCTGGCCTACATGTACATATTTTTTTAAAACAGTATTCAAGAATTTCAGATTTTTTTTTTAGTTTAGTGCATTATGCAATAATGGTATGAGATGTTTTAGAATATTCAAAAGGTTCACAAATTACAGAAATGATGTGGTGACAACACAATAAATTCTCTTTTTCAGTGCAGTAGAAAATGTCTTAAATAGTTTAGAGAAACATTTACCAGATACAAGTATAACAGTATCCAGACCTAATGGAAGCAGTTGTGTCTTACAAGTTGGTACTATTTTAACCCAATCTACACTATAACCATTTAATTGAACCATTCACTATCAGTAGTTGGTTCAGTGTGAAAATCTTTTGATTTTTTGATTATAGAAAATCCTATACAATTTTCAAAATGACAACATTGATTAGCTAATAAAGGATCATTGAAAATATGTAATGACTACATTATCATCCATATAACCTGAAGTGAGCTCTGTGGTTAAATGTCCTACACAGTCAGGAATATGTTAGCATTGATGTTGTGAGAGAATAAACATGTAGCTGACAAATTGCTGAAAATGACATAAAATTAACATTCAAAACAATGCAAAACAAAACTTTGTTTTGTTATATTTTATTTTTATATGAACATTGAATAATTATATAACAAATGGCAATGGAAATTTAAATAAATGAAAACATAATGCTTTACAAAAAAATCTGTCCTTGATAAATTAGTTTTTTATTTGGAAATAAAGTTGATTGTAATATCTCTGATAAAAATGTCATAAATGCACTTATCAGTTTAATTAACTTCACAGATTGTAAAAGCCACAGTTTTCCTTTGTAGATAACATTGGCAAAAACTTTGAAAGCTGTATGTGTGTTAAGAGGCTTCCTTATAGAATATGTCAATGTCAAAGGTTATAATGAAGATTTTCTATCAAATGATGGAAAGGTATGGATAATAAAATAATAATACATATTTATATAAGGTAACATCAGCTGATAGCCATAAAATACAAGTCCTATTATAGCAAAAACACAACCTGTCATGTGTTGCCTTTGATGATAAGGCATGTACTAGAGGGAGATTTCCATGCAATTCTGTGTATTTGAAAGAAATCTTTGGAAGTTAACTTTACATGGTAACTCAGTATTGTTCTGTTGTATAATTAAGGGATCATCAAAAAATATTTGATTGATTATTGCCATACACAGTTTATGACTGACATTTTCTTGTTATTTTAAGTAGTTATGTAATATATAAACAAGATAAGTAGGGACCTCAAGGAATACACCAATAAGTTGTCAGGTCATGTGTTGCTGCATAACTAAAAGTCGCTAGTTAATTAATATTTCAATAATGAAATGCCTGCCTTAACCAGGTATTTAGAGATATTAAATAGTTTAAAATAAAAAGAAATTAAATTGGGGAGGAGGAAGGTACAAATTATGTGGTGTGTGGTAATTTCACAGAAATTTACATGTTGGGATTGAATGTCATATACATTGTAACACATGATGATTATAATGAATAACCTCCCTTCTATCTGATTTTTTATAATTGTTTAATAAATCTTGTCTTTGATTTTGCAAATTTATTAATCCTGCTATCCCTATATATGAGGGATAAAGGGTATACTGTTTATGGTCTGTGTGTGTAAGCATGAGTGTTGGACACATTTTTCTCACAAATGGTGACACAATACTGAAATTTAGTCAGTAGCTTTGAATGATCATGTCATATTGAGAGATTTATTATACCCGCTCCCCTGAAGGAATATGTGGTATACTGTTTTATTCTGTGCATATGTAATTTTAAGGTTAGTTTTAGAGGTGGGGTATCATCAGAGAGCATTAGCTCTAAAAAATACCTTTTAAATAAATTTTTACATTACTGTGGAAAGATGAACTACCAAAATCATTCAGATTTTTAAGAGTTGTTACTTTAAGATGATTTTTCAATGTACAGTAACACAATGTATTTCTTATTAATTTATTTTATAAAATATAGTTATTATTGATGTGTCAATGACATTCTGTATGTAAACAATTGTGAGTTAAATTAATAGTTTCAATGTGTATACATACTCATATTATATTTTAGTTATAATGTAAAGTGATCATATAGGTATACAGGAATATGTGAAGTTTATTAATCTGTTTAAGTTGAGAGTTTAGCTGAAATATTGCAATAAATCTATCCATCAACATACCATGCCAATAGTTATACAAACAAGCCTGTTTTTATTAGACTATTTGAAATCTGATAATTACATGTATTTAATTCTAAAATTATAGTGCTTTGATAATTTTTAGTATTTCAGGTCATTATTTATTTATGCAAAATCCAGCATCCTGGCATTCTTGGACTAGCCAGCACAAATATTTCACTCTAGTTTAGTAAAATAAATAGTTACTGATTATGAAGACCAAAGATAAATCCGACTAGATATAGTGTTACTCAAGAATGAGTTGTCCTGTTATGTGGTGATCAAACATTAGGTTAGGCTCAAAGGAAACAGGTTCATAAATTATTTTGTCTTTTGAAAATATAAATCATGATCAACATTTCCATACGATCCAGTGATTGACAGAGTGACACATCTATTATCAATATTCAAACATAATTTTGTGATACTCAAGTGTTTGCAACTCTATGGGAAATACTTGATTCCAGTATGTTAACAACTTGAATCTTTATCTGTGAAGACATCATCTCCCTGTCTGGAAAAATCTTGAATCCTTATCTGTAAATGTTTAAATATATGTCTGCACTCTTGAAATACCTGAATACCTGTAAGTGAAAACCTGGATGCTATTCGACAAAACAGCATTGCACAGGTTATACACTTTTATATATAATTTTCTTATAATTATGTAAACAGTTGCAGGGTTGTATTACTCTTTGATTGACAGGTTTATAGTTTGTTAGCTCTGATGGAAACAACTCTAGTAAAAAAGGACAATCAACTCAAAAGCCTCTCATCAGCTGTAAAGGAAATAATCCTGGTGAAATAACATCTGAACTGGTCGCATTGTCATTCTTCTAAAAAAAATATTAGTGTTTTTTCTATTCCATTTTAGATTGACTTGTGGTCGAAATCCAGATATGAAGTTTTTCAAAAGGTAGTAATGATAATGTCTTTTTTTTTCACATTTTTTGTCATCTCATAGCTTTAGATCAAGGTATTCATGAAAAATAAATCAACTTCTCATACAATCCAGATACTTAAAACATCTCAGAATGATTACTTACATTTTATGTTTTGCACCTACCAAAAAGGTATAGTTTAAATAATTGTTTTTACATTTTCCCAATTTGCAGCAATTTGACAGAATATTGTCCTTATTGAATACTCGACCCATTGTACCCTTAGATTTAATAGTATTGGCGACCATATCAGAAATAAATTGAATTCATGTAAAAAATAATATATTAAGAGGAATGATTATTAGATTTTCATCATCTTGTCGCACTTCTAAATTTTTTTCAATAAAAGGTATATTAAGGATTTGTAGATATAAAATTTAAAACATGTACTGCCAGTATTTGTGAGGAAACACATTTACCTCATGCAATATAATGAATTATGGGAATAGTATGGAATATATCTCAGGATGGGAAAATGAAAAATGAAACCACCATTTGACCTAGTTTACCTTTATTTTTTTATCAGTCTAAAAACTATGCTTGAAATCTAAAGCTACTAGGATGGCTCACTAAAATACTTGTGTCATAAAAAACAGTTTTGTTCAGAAAAAAGTCGTAAAACTTATCAAATGTATATTGTTCTCAAATCCTTTTTTTCAATAAAACATTTTCTGCAATCTGATTTGTCAGTGTTTCATATGTTTTATTTATTTCCAAAACAGAGATTTAAGCATAATCACAGAATTTGAACAAATCAACAACAAAAAAACCCAACCACAAAACCAATTACTAAATATAGATAAAGTCACATAACCAGTATTGTAGTCATACAAAATAATGGTAAACTAGATCAAATGGTGGTTTCATTTTTCATTTTCCCATCCTGAGATTTATTCCATACTATTCCCATAATTCATATATATATATGAATAAAATATGTAAACATATTTGTATGTTTCTAGGTTTCTGATTTAATGATGGCAGGTATACAACACTACTACTATCCACAGATTCCAGAAATCACAATAAGGACATTCCTTGTAAGTTTATAGTACACACGTGTTTGTTCACATACCAGATATTCCTTGCAAGTTTATAATACACACATTTGTCACATAAGTGCCATTATGCACCTGATATTTAACATTTTGATTGGAAAGATAATTCCGGTTTCCCATTAAAAAAAGCATGGACTTTGTTGTTTGATTGATTGATTGATTGATTGGGGGAGTTTTTTTATGTCCTACAACGACAACTTGGTTGTATGATGGACTTTGTAGTTGACATAAGAGGTACCCATCTTTTATCCGTAACTCCACCTAAATCACTTAATGGATTTTGATGAAACGTTCACAGAATCTTTGTCACACAGTGCCATTGTGCACCTTATATTGAACATTTTGATCAGATTGATATTTTGGATTTCCCAAAGAAAAACAAGGATGTTGTAATCAACATTACAGGGTACCCATCTCTTATTCACAGCTCCACCTACATTACTGAATGGAATTTAATGGAACATTGCTGAATCTTTGTCACATAGTGCCATTGTTCACTTAATATTTAACATTTTGATCAGTAATTTTAATTTCAGCAGCAGTGGTTTAATTCCTTCAAGACATTATTTTCTGTTATTTTAATTTCAGCAGCAGTGGTTTAATTCCGTCAAGACATTATTTTCTGTTATTTTAATTTCAGCAGCAGTGGTTTAATTCCTACAAGACATTATTTTCTGTTATTTTAATTTCAGCAGCAGTGGTTTAATTCCGTCAAGACATTATTTTCTGTTATTTTAATTTCAGCAGCAGTGGTTTAATTCCGTCAAGACATTATTTTCTGTTATTTTAATTTCAGCAGCAGTGGTTTAATTCCTACAAGACATTATTTTCTGTTATTTTAATTTCAGCAGCAGTGGTTTAATTCCTACAAGACATTATTTTCTGTTATTTTAATTTCAGCAGCAGTGGTTTAATTCCTTCAAGACATTATTTTCTGTTATTTTAATTTCAGCAGCAGTGGTTTAATTCCTACAAGACATTATTTTCTGCACCATGCACAAAGTGTGGTAAACATTTACAAGCAGGATTACCTCCAGTGTGGAGAGATTTCAGGACATTAACACCACTGCATGATGGATGTAGATAATATTAGTGTTTGATGTCCATGAATTAAGTGAGACTGATTGTATTACGTTTAATCCAAAGTTATCAGGGATTTAGCAACATCACCACATACTGTGTTGTACAGGCTTTAAGTGTTTCCATTGTACTAGACTTACATGCTGATATGGAAAATGCAGAAAACAAAAATGCCTATTAAAGCCAAGAAGAGCATATCCCACAATGATCGCTCTGAATAGTGAAATATTATTTTTACTTTCAACGAAATAAATAAATAAAAAACAAAGTATCAATTTAATGACATAATGCGAAAATTAGTATATATATATATATATATATATAGAAGTCTAGAGAATTATGCAACGATACAAATATAAAGATGTTTCTACTATAAAATAATTATTAATAAATATGACAAAATTTTCGACCAACTGATGGCCTTCTTCAGTGTCAATAGATTGATATTAACACTGAAGAAGGCCATCAGTTGGTCGAAAATTTTGTCATATTTATTAATATAATTATTTTATAGTAGACTTAGTTTAACATAGGACCCTTTGGGAACAATTTTAAAGGGGTTCTTCTCTGAAACTGGGTAACCAATGGAAACAAAACTTACTAGCAATATTGTTCGGATGGACCTCCTTAAAGTTTGTGTTTTTTATCCCAATAGGAAATTCAAAATGGCCAACACAGCAGGACTTGGTTTAACATTGGACGCTATGGGAAAAGGGTTAAAAAATTCTTCTTCTCTGAAACTGTTTAAAAGGGTTCTTCTCTAAAACCTGTTATCCAATGGAAACAAAACTTAAAGGCAATATTATTTGGATGGTCCTCTTTTAGGTTTATGTTTTTTATGCCAATAGGGAAATCAAAATGGCCACCACTGCATTACATAAATTAACAGCAGACCCTATGGGAAAAAGTTGTATTGGGTTTCTTTTCTGAAACTGATAAACCAATGGAAACAAAACTTTCTAGTAATATTGTTTGGATGGTCCTCTTTAAAGTTTATTGAAAATTGTTCTTATATTGCTGCCACAAACTGAAAATCATTTGCTGAACCTGACAGTTCTGTTTTCTTTGATGGCATTTTAATTTTCCATCGGCAACAAGTTGTAGCTATAAGGGAATATCTTCTGCTTCTGCAAACACTGCAGAGCTCCCTGTCTTGTATGAACTATTTGACTGCACTTGATGCAACTGCAAAATAATTTTCAACATGTCTTGTATTAAAATTCTTTAAAATTTGCCTTTTTGCCTTTTAAACAATTTTATTTTAATAAGTATAAATCATTTATCAGGTGCCGAAATCCCATGCTGATTTGACTATACATAGGTGCCGAATTAACTACTTTCAGGTGCTGATTTGACTTTTTTTAGGTGCAGATCTGACTTGGTGCCGATTTGACTTGCACCCATTTTTTTTATGGTTAATCCGTAAAATCGCAAAAATAACTTCGGATTATAACGGCAGTAAAATTCATCCTAAGGCTTATACCTATAATCTTTCATCCAGCCTGAATGTATTCCCCCTCTACCAACAAAATTCTTTTTAGCTCACCTGGACCGAAGGTCCATGTGAGCTTTTGCTATCACTTGGCGCCCGTCGTCCGTTGTAAACTTTTTAAAAAATCTTCTCCTCTAAAAACCACTGGACCAATTTTTTTCAAACTTGGCCACAATCATCCTTAGGGTTTCTTAGTTTCAAATTTGTACCCAGGGTGTTGATCAACAGACAAATATGGCCGCAGTTACTAAAAATAGAACATGGGGGGTGAACACAGGTTTTTGATCATTATCTAAAAAATTATAATAGCTATAGAGGAAACCGTTACTTCAAATTGATCAGCACATTAAGGTCTACAATAGTTGCTATTAGTGTGAAGTTGTGTATTGGCTTCTTGTTAGGAGTTATTGCCCCTTATTGACAATTTTGGACAAAATTTTTGGTATTTACAATATAACCTGAAAACTATACGAGGTAGAGTGAAACTGTAAATAGCAAAAATGATCAGCAATAAAAGCCCTACAATTCACTTGATTGGTCTGAAATTGTCAGATGACTCCTTATATGAGTTATAGCCCTTAAATGGTAATTTTTTTATGAAATTTTCCATTTTTGTCCTGTAACCTTAAAACTATAACAGCTAGAGTAAAACTGTAAATAACAAAAATGATCAACAATAAAAGCCCTACAATTCACTTGATTGGTCTGAAATTGTCAGATGACTCCTTATATGAGTTATAGCCCTTAAATGGTAATTTTTTTATGAAATTTTCCATTTTTGTCCTGTAACCTTAAAACTATAACAGCTAGAGTAAAACTGTAAATAACAAAAATGATCAACAATACAAGCCCTACAATTCACTGTATTAGTCTGAAATTGTCAGATGACTCCTTATAGGAGTTATTGCCCTTAAATGGCAAATTTTTATGAAATTTTCCGTTTTTGTCCTGTAACTTGAAAACTATATCAGCTATATTGAAACTGTAAATTGCACAAATGATCAGCAATAAAGGCCCTACAATTCACTTGATTGATCTGAAATTGTTGGACAACTCCTTAATAAGTTATTGCCCATAAATGACAATTTTTTATGAAATTTTCTGTTTTTTTTCCTGTAACTTAAAAACTGTAACAGAAGAGTGAAACTATTAATAGCAAAAATGATTGGCAATACACGCCCTACAAATTACTATTAAGTCTGAAATTGTCAGATATTAGGAGTTTTTGCCCTTAAATTGCAATTTTTTAATGAAATTTTCCGTTTTTGTTAGGTAACTTCAAAACCATAACAGCTAGAGAGAAATAATTAATTGCAAAAATGATCAGCAATAAAAGCCCTACAATTCACTTAATTGGTCTGAAATTGTCAGATGACTTCTAATATGGGGTTATTGCCTTTAAATGACAATTTTGTTATGAAATTTTCCATTTTTGTCCTGTAACTTGAAAACTATAGCAACTAGATTAAAACTGTAAATTGCACAAATGATCAGCAATAGAAGCCTTACAAATGATTGCTTAGTCCAAAACTTCAAGATGACTCTTTATAGGAGTTATTGCCCTTTCATTATGAATTTGGACAAATGAACAGTTTTTGAATTATAAATTAGTCTATAACACACCTACTAGTAGAGTAAAACTGTAAATTTCTAAAGGACAATGCCTAAAAACCATTTAATTTTCAGAAATTGTCTGATGGCACCTTATAGGAGTTTGAAGAAATGTTTAGTTTTTGCACAGTAACTTAAAAGCTATAACAACTAGACTGAAACTGTTAATTTCAAAAATTTTAATATAGTTGAAGTCATGTGGAATCCAGGTGAGCGATTACAGGCTCCTGTGAGCCTCTAGTCTTCTTTCATAATATCTATCATTTGCAAATTTCCCCATCTGTTATAACTCTCAGATTTCACCCTTAAGGACCTGATTTGTCCACATAATCTACTCGAGGCATATTTTGCTTTCCACAGTACAACTTTTGGGCTACATTTGTACATTTGGCAAACGCCTTTTAAGATTTCGTCCAACAGATTGTAAATTATGCAGATAGATTTCCACAAAGTAAACAAAATATACATATACTCTATCGCTTTCATTCAGCGTTTGACACGACAATTTTATATTCTGGTACCTTTTCTGTCTTCTCTTTACGAAATGCACCTTTTGTTTTACAAATATGTGCGTTTATGCTATTTTTGCGTTGTCTACCAAGCCCTTTGATCTCGCTGTATATCTTAAAGATGGCAAATGATACATTATATCGAGATGTGTCGCTACCTCCCTGCCTTACATTTTGGTGTTTTTACTTTCGTCTCGTGTTCTGCTTACCGATACGTATCGATACGTATCGTGACGTACGCCAGACATATCTATATCTCTCTGATGTAAGCGCTGAGCATTGTGACCAACATATTAAAACGTTCCAAAAGATACGTTGTTAGCATCTGTGACCATAATAAATTGATTGTCACATGATAGGAGCTGCAACAAAACATCTAGTATTCATTTTTTTTAATTAATCGACGATAATATCTACAAAAAGGATCGAATTTTTGTTGAATTTGCATGCCATGGCCATTAATGTGATGGGTCTAACGGGTGACAACGTAGTCATGGTCAACATCACTATACATCATCTTTGTTGCATTATGTATCAATAAATGACCTATCTTTTGTTCAAAAACCACTAGGACTTCGTCATATTCGCAATAAATTGTACTCTACTCGGAGCATTTCATTCTCTTTATTAGGAATGTCTCCGGTCATCTACACAGGCAAAAATGCTTCGCACGAAATTTATGTCGAACTCATTTCATGCGAAATTCGCATCCAAATTGACCCTAAAAAATTTTCATATGAAATTCATGCGATTTTCGTTCTATTTTCATGTGAATTCCGCACGTAATTCATGACCATCATTTCTTGCGAAAATAACACAAATTTCGCATCAAAATTACATCTTTTGTGTGAAATATTTGCAAAAAAATGTTGTGCTTTTTTCATGCAAATTTCGCACGCAATCAATCTAATTAAAATTAAATCTTTCACTTGCTCCCCCCTTTTTGTTATAGGTCGCTGCGTTGTTTTGTGAGACATATTCGTTTGTCACATCTAACGCGTGTATTTTTTTGTACATAAAGCAGTTTTATTATTAATGTTGAGTGCTTTATTGATTAAGTTTTATTCAAACTTATTTGTTAGGTCTTTGTAGAACCCGACGAAATGTATTTTTCTAACCCTCTGAAAAAGCTGAAAAATAAAAATTTCTACCATTTTTTACAGGTTTGGCGCCAATATAAAATCATAATATATGCTTAAAATGAAACGACTGAACAATCTAAGTAAATTTTGGTTTGTTTTCACTTTTGATTTTAATTTTGGCTTTTTAGAAATACAGGTAGTACAAGTGAAAAGAAATCAACACAAATAACTTCAAGTAAACCCTTGTATTTGTAGCTACGCGTTCCAGTACAAGTGTCTGATCTCAACCTCTCTACTGTTTTCGAGTTCAAAACTAGAATATCATAGTTGTCCGGAGTTATTCCGACAATTCTAATTATTCAATGTTACATATTTTCGTAAATTTTTAACTGGAAGGACCAGTTTTAGTAAAAATAAAGTATGGCACGGGACGATTCAAGTTTGTCAAGGGAAGATAAGGCAGAAAAACATGCAAATTTAGTCTTTCACCCTCGTTAACATTTCCAAAATATGCTCATAATGTAGGAATTCGCTTCTCTGAAAAAATTTCAGGGGAGGCAACCCCAACAGACCCCCACCCCTTTCTTACTCATCGCCACTATAGCTCCTAGACATGTAACAAGTCTTTAAAATTAGGAAAAAATCCTAAATTTGATAATGGCAGGTCCATATTCAATAAATGTGCATCCTTCTGAGAAGCTTCATAGATATGTTAAAAACTGTTAAAATCTTCTGCTAATCTTTAAAAAAAAATCAGGAAAAAATACTCAATTAGTTTAGAGAGATTTAGCTTGAAAATTGTAGGCAAATTGATTACACAAAATAGATACCATATTCTCCTCTTATCTGGCTTCGCACCCAACTTTCACAATACTAAAACCTGGATGTGCACTTTCTGCAAAAAAAATGGCCAAAATCATCGTCATGGAGGCAAGCCCACCTTTGACGTCATATATTACTATGCTGAACAGTCACAGTTTGTGTGGTTGATCTGTTTTTGAAAATGTAAAAATACACATATTTTTGAATTTATTTCAAATTTTCAAAAAAATATTTTCTCGAGAGGGGATTATAAAATTTTCATTGTGCACATTTAATATTAATCCACTTTATGGATAACACAATGTGCAAAACAGAAATTGTGTTGTACCTCGATGGAGATGACAAGCTTAAATAATGAATAGATGTGTTCGCTTTTTAAATAATCAAAATCAGTTTGAAAAGTTCATGTCTTTAAAAATAACTTATGAAATTTTTTAACATTAGATGTACAGACATTTGTTTCTGTGCAATTTTAGAGAGATTATGAATATTCCCTTTCTTAATCTTTATCCAAGTTGAACATTGTTTTAAACCACATGCCAAAGGTCTCTTAAATCATCTAATTTGTGAGAAAAGGTTGGGTGAAACCATATATTTATTTCAAATTTTTCGATACAGGTAACAATACCATAGCATATAGTAACAATAAATCATACAAGTAGCAACATAGCAAAATAAAAAGTGACATAAACAATCCATAATATAAATTTCTCTGTAGCATCATCAAAATACAGTACATCATTAGTCAAAGTATCCAAGGTTCTCTCAAGTAATTCCACAGTTCTTTTTATCAATCCTTGAGGATCTTCACACTCTGTAAAACAAAATAAATGTGCTAACATTTTTTAGGGCTTTAAACTTCACATTTAAATTATTCACTTTTATTACATGAATAGAATTTTGCGTGTTTTTGATTGGTCTAAAAACAACTTTTGGGTCACGATAAATCGCAACAGTACTAAAATTACATAAAATGCTTGTACACTGCACGATTCCGCTGCATAGTAGTCGAGCGGAATACGATATCGACCTGGTTTTTATATTTTAGCCAATCAGAATAGCCGTCTTAACAAATTCATTCGTCCAATCAAATCGATTGTATTAATTGTACATCGTGCGTGACAACAACAAATGGGAGAAACGCGGGCTCTGCAAAATGTTGATTCATTTATATTCTTCTCAAATTTGAAACTGGAATATCAGAATTACCAGCAAATTGATACCAAAATGCAGTATTAAATAAAAAATATTAAGGGTAACAACAATTACAAAATGTAAGCAGGGGCTCCAGTAGAAAATGCATCCTCTGTTTTACTGATCGAGGGGAGATAATGGTTTTATTCATGTAATAAACCAATTGATGACTTTGATATATGGTCGCTATCAGGATTGATCAGCCCTCAAAAATGTATATTCACCTCGCCTAGTGGCTCGGTGAATATTACATTTTCTCTGGCTGATAAATCCTGATAGCGACCTATATCAAAGTCATTAATTGTATAATATTATTATAAATATTTTTGTTTTTATACATTTTAAATATTATAGTTGAAAAAAAGTTTTAATGGTGTCTTTGTTTCTGAAAAATAACAAACAACATACGTCCTCAGATTTTCTGGAAAAATTTTCTTTCTGTAAGATCTTCATCTGTATAGTCTTTTCCTTAATCTATGAAAAGTTAAAAATAAAACAAAAATTAATTGAAAAAAAAATTAATAAATATGCAGCATCTTTCATTTCCTTTCTTCTGCTTTTTAACACTTGCTAGTATGTGTATTGATGCAAAAATATTGTGTACCTTATTTCAAGCATTATTCTAAAAAAGTCATTAAGTATTTAGCTACTTCATCTCTCAAATAATTCCAACAATATTCTTACCCAGATATTCTGTGTATATTTTATTGGAGTTCCTCTTCATCTGTAGTCTTCTTTCTTCATCTATTAAAAGCAAGCAAATAAATTAATTGAAAAATGTCGATATGCAACATATTTTATTTTCTTTTTTTTTGTTTAGAATGTTGGATTAATTATAAGGATGTGTATTATTGGAAAAATGTTCAATTACTTTTATATACGAAAAAAAGAGATGGAAAACCAGCTTACCCAGATATTCTGGATGTAATTTCATTCTTACAGTTCCTCTTCATCTGTTGTGGTGTTTTTCGTCTATAAAAGACAACCAAATAAATACAATGTGAATTGAAACAGTCAATATGCAGAATTTTATATTTCTTTACTTTTATGCTTAGAATAATTTTATTCTTAAAAAATGATGACATCATGTATATTGATATAAAAGTATCACAATTAGGTTTGGCATGCCATAAAACCTGGTTTAACCCACCATGCCTGTACCAAGTCAGTATAATCGGTGTAGTTACTATATTTTTGGTTGGTGGTTTTGGAGTTTGCTGGTTTCTGGGAGATTGATTTGTGAATTCTTTTTTTGACAGTTTCCTCTGTGTTCTGTATTTTATTACCTTCATTTTTTTAAAGAGGTTATGTCTCTCTCTCATTTTAAGGAAAAAGAATGTCTCTGAAATAAAAACAGACAAAACAACCTGCTTACCCAGATATTCTGGACATTTTGATTTGTTGGGTCATTCTATGCATGTGGCATATTGTTTCTTTTTCTATAAAATGATGAAATTAATAATGTTATTCAAAAACAAAAATGAAAGAATTTTAACATGCATGGTTATGACAGTCAAATTTTTTTATCAATAATGTGGGGAGTATGACTCATTATCTTAGATTGAGACTATACTATGGTAAATCTTGTCTATAATTTGTAAATTAAAGTCAATAATAAATAGCATATTTTTGAGTAAATAAAAATATTTACCAGATTATTCCCATTTTTGATTCTACTGTCTGTATTTTGTCTTCAAGCTCTTGTCCATAAGATCTTTTGTTCACTTGACTTCCAGCAAAAACTGAGAGTTTATTCCATGTTTGATTTTAATTTAAATGAAAAATGTTTCCAAAAATCTTTATCCAAGGTGAAGATGGCCTTAAACTTAACTAACTTAAGACGAGAAATAATTTATGAAAATCATCATTGTTTTTGGGTTTTTTTTGCAAGCCATTATATCAATTTACCACCAAGCGTAAGTGAGGCACTAAATTAAATGAAATGTTCGAGCAAAGAAAAACATGCAAAAATCATGAAATCCATAAATTATTTCAATTCTAATATGGTATTTTTGGTAATGATTCAAATGGAATGCTACCACAGCTGCCATATTAGAAATAAACTTAACTAACTTAATCTTAACTAAACCTAACTAACTTAACTAAAACATAACTATATAAACTTAATTACACATAACTCTCCAAATTCACTCTCCTCACAAACTTCACTCTGAGCTCAACTCATCACTCCACTTTCAACTCTCAAATTAATTTATGAAAGCCATGATCTATTGTATATTTTACCAAAGGCACGACATTGTATCAGTCAAGTTAACACTTAGCGATTGAAAGGTGTTATATTTACAGAAACAATGTTAGACCATAGTTAAATATCCATAAATCATGCCTCACATAAATTATGTTGATTCTAATATGGTAATTTGGTACTTGTGACTTATTTGTCTACCATTGTAATCCATATTAGAGTTAAACCTAATAATAACAAATTAACTTCACCTTTTTTATACTCAATGAGTATAAAGAAATTGAAAATTTTTTAATAGATTTTTAAAGGTTTTTGGTAACAATGGAATAAACAAGAACAGATATCTTTGGTCATCTGAAATATAAATGTAAATGAAAATTAAACAAACACTGCTGAAGAGAACCAAGAAATGTTTTACAGTAAAATTTACACATTGCTCAAAAATTAGCCTGTTTCAATCCTCAGAAACAAATATAGTTGAGTATTTTCTACCTATTGGTCACTAATAACAGCTGTTCAAAAAAATGCAACAATCTATAGCTCTTCATCAGTATATAGCTGGGCAATTGCAATTGGAGTGTACTCTGCAGTTTTATTAAAGCTGTTAACTGTATTAAGAATTTAAAAATACCAGTTCATTTTTTTAATGTAAGACATAGGTTTCGACAACTGACACTATCTAGTTTGTTTATTGACTGCAGCATGTGAAGTACCAAATACTATTAAAAACATTCCGCAAACTGTAGTTTTTATATTGTCACAGTTGGCGAGTTGTTATGATTAAGTACAAAATCATTTTGTCAATTTTCCCGTGACTTCCAGATTTATTAAGTTAATATGAATGAAGACACTACAGCTCTTCGAGTTGGTTTGGATTATTTTATACTAACACATTTTCAGTTGTAAAATTTGTAAAGAAGTGAATGTTGTCTTAACAGCAGTTTCTTTCAGTAGTTAATGATTCATTCATTAATCTGTGGAAACATGATGTTGTGTGTTCATTGTCTCTTACTCCATAATGAGAAATAGTTGATACAGGATAATCCCAAAACTGACTCTGGATTGTAAAGGATTTGAAACATTCTAGATAAATTGTAAGGAGTTATAAGCATCAAATAAAATACCTTGCAAATTCAAGATCAGGACAGTAACTTCAGATGTACATTATCTCTTATGCCTGAAAAACAAAAAAATACAATTTATTCTATACAGTAAAACATAACCCTCTACAAAAGACATTTTATTTTAATAGTTAGAATTTACAAAGAATCAAACCTTGAGACTAAAACTAGTTTTGGCTTGTCCATTAGACATATTTAAGATACGAGTTGGCATGACATTTCCACATCCTGAATTTACTTAACAATACTTTGCTTCAATATATCTTTTATATACAATGTAATAAGATTTGGATCTCATTTAAGGCAAGTTATCAAAGTTTTTTTGAGGTAATAGGGTACAATTGTGCATTAAAAAGTAAAAAATGAGACTGCAGAAAGTGTAAATATTTAAATAATGTGATGCAACAATTTGACCAATGTCACTCATAAGCCAGATTTTCCAGATTGCCACCAAAATAAGTTTATTTAAAACATTTTTCTTAAATATTTAAGCATTCATAGTACACACCATTTACAAATCCCTTGGGTGACAGTTGTTCTTGGTTTAATTTCTAAGCATGTATAATTCAAATAGTCATGGCTTTATAACAAACAAATCTTGAAACAAAATGTTGCATTAATTAAAGAACATTCGATTTTGACAATCAGTGGGTAGATTATAGAGCTAATATATCAAATATCATACATTTTCATTCAATTATTTTCTTAATAAATCATTTTAATATATATTTTAGAAATTGAATGTTTGTTTATTTGAATGTTTTTAATGCTACTTTCAGCAATTTTTCAGCTCTATTATGGGAACCAGTTTTAATTAGGCGAGGAAGCCAGAATACCCTGAGAAAACCCTGACCGTTGGTAGGAGAACTGGCAATCCTTGTCAATTAAGATTAGAGGCTAGTGCACCATGCTCACAGTGAGACTTGAACTCGCAATCTCATTGTTGACAAATATTGAAATTGATATGCAAATCTTAAATTCTCAAATAATCAATATTTTTACACAGATGATTTTCATCTGTAATATTCTTTCGTTTTGTATAAAAAGTCAAAAAAATTAATGGATTGACAAATCAATATGCAGTTTCTTTTAAGCTTAGAATGTTGCTTGTACTTCTTGACACTGTGTATTGGTTGAAAAATAATTTTAAAAAAATGCATTTTGTTTGGAAGGTTTCTTTGCTATTTTTGTTTCATTTTTATTTTTTTTTGGCATCTTTTCTGAAATAATTCAACCAATTCTTACCCAGATATTTTGGAGATATTAAATATGTCTTGGCATTCCTCTTCATTTGTCATCTTTATTCTTCATCTATGAAAAGAAAGCCAAGAAATAAGTACAGTGGAACATATCAATATGTAGAAAACTTTTTCCCTTTTATTTATTCTTAGAATGATGCTTTTATTTTTTGACAGCAGCTAACATGTTTACATTTAAACAAATATTTAAATTGTTGAGAAGTTTTAATGGCTGTTTTATCACTGCAATAATTTTCAAAAATACTCTTACCCATATATTCTGGACATATTTTCTTGGGATTCCTCTCTTCATCTGTAATCTTTTTTCTTCATCTATAAAAAAAAACAAATGAATGGTTTGAAAATTTTATATATTGCTGATTTCATGTCCTTTCATTAATGCTTTTAAAGAATTTTTGACACTAGCTAACATATTTAGTGATGGTAAAATAACTGTACCTTATATCAGTTGTTAATCCAAAAAGTGCATTTCAAAAATATTTTAAATACATGTTTTTTACATTGTCATAAGCTTTTATGGCTTCTTTAACTCCATAAATTCCAATAATATTCTTACCCACATATTTTGGAGATATTAAATATGTCTTGGCATTCCTCTTCATCTTTCATCTTTTTTCTTCATCTATGTAAACATAACCAAACAAAATAAGTACAGTGGAACATATCAATATAGCTCATAAACCACAACAATACATTTCAGTTTATTTTGAGCACATTAGCAAGTTATACATATGAATATATTGCTATCTATCTTCCAGGACTGAAAACCATGGCAAGATAATGTTTTAACGAGTTGAATTTAATTATATATTTATATTGAGGCACAACATACAATCGGTAAATAAAACACAGCAGGTCCTCCAAATAATAACAAATTATTAGACGCTAAGATTAATTGTCCATAAGCTTCCCAAGTTCACGACCACGTCTAGACTTATTATCTAATGCCATCTGTCGTCCATGTATCCATTTAACAGCTATACCACCTGCAAATATAAATTGATCACCGCCAGCAGTATTTGTTCAAACATTATACACATTTATTGCCGAGGACAGAGGAGGAGGGAGGGCAATTATCTATATTTCAATGAATTCCTGTTTACACGTCTTGATCCAAAGCAATAATGCTTTCTTCACGTGCAGCGAAATGATTGATACCGAGGCTGCGCTTATCTCAACCGTGACTTAGACACTCCCCCTATTACAACATACATGCGGCCAATTCTAAATAAATTATTTTGTTTTCTAACTAAACAAAATTCATTATTTAAAGATATTGTCTCGTAGTATTGAAACAAAATAATGTAAACTAACACACAACGTGATTGGAAGTAATTGGCCGCAGCACCTTTATTAAACACTTTATACTAAAATACAACATTTTACACTGCCTGGAATAAAACCAAGGCCAGTATTACCAAATGAACCACAAAACACATGCTGCCTGGATTAACCACAAGGCCAGCTTGTTAAACGTTGATACCACTGACACCTACCGCTATAGGCCAATAACACGGGCACTATAGCTCATAAACCACAACAATACATTTCAGTTTATTTTGAGCACATTAGCAAGTTATACATATGAATATATTGCTATCTATCTTCCAGGACTGAAAACCATGGCAAGATAATGTTTTAACGAGTTGAATTTAATTATATATTTATATTGAAGCGCCAAACAAACGTGTCTTAACACTTTTGTCTGCCACAACATTTCTTGACCTCATATGAAATTCATTTATTCAATAACTATAACAACTGACATTCTGAGGAAAGAACTGAACCCCTGGATACCACATAAATGTTTCCAGACTGGCTTGTAAAACATTAATAAAAATGTCATTTCCTCTATCAGACAAATGTATACCATCTTTGAAATACAGTTCCGGCTGAAACGGTGAAATGTCTAAATGCATTATATATTTGCCACCCCAAGATGTCACACGCTTCCTTGCCATTCTATTTATTCTTTTTCTTTTGTTTTCAATTTTTTTTTGTTTCTGCAAGATCTACGTCTTGTCCCCAACAAATTCTGGGCAAAATGTCAGACCAAACTAGAACTGTATCTGGCAGAAAATTTGCTAGTTCATCAATATCTGTATTTATTAGATTACGGAGATTCTCCAAGCTATCTGTACGCAGATTGTTTCCACCCACATGTATAACTATATATTTAGGCGCCGCTTTTGATGCTAGCTCATTATAAAGTGTTAATTTAAGTTCGTCGAAAAGCATCCCGCGCTTAGCCTTCCATAGTATACTCACCCCCATGCGGTCAAGGGTGAGATGTTTTTTCAAAGTATTGGCAGCTCTTTGCTAAGCCCAGTGTATTATGGATGACCCAACAATCCATACATCTGTAAAATATTTAATTAGTCATTCTTATATATCTCTGGACCACTTGTGACGTTTTCCACCTCCCTAACATTTGTATTTTATCGTGGGGGACGCCATTCATTGCCAGTGTTGTAGCGCTACCTATTCTAAGACTATGAGACTTGTAATATTTTACCGGTAATCCGATATAGGATATTACCTTGTTTAATACTGCATTGAATTGATATCTGGTCAAAGGTGATTTGTCGACATGACAGAAGAAATGTAGTGTCATTTCAGGTCGCAACCGTTTGTAACATATAGCCGCTTGCACCGGACAAATTTCATGGTTTGTAATGGGATCAATGATTAGTGTTACACCCTTACCATATTGATCGTTCTTCGAAAACCTAATTCTCACATATAATTTATTTTCTTTGATGTATACATCCTCCTTGCTAAGCGTTCTCATTGGAATATCTACATTATAAACAAGTTCACTTATTCTTAATAAACCAAAGAACGATAAGCAAAATGCTGCTTTAAATAAAACCGTTTCGTAATGTGTAAGACACACCTTATTTAAAACTTGAGGGAATTGCATCAAGATATCTAAGGTTACAGGAAATCTTGAATCTGTTTGCGGTTTACTCTTTTTATAACCTTTTAGCATATTTTTAACAATAAAATGCTTTGAGAGATCTTCAAGGTTACGTATCTTATGAAAATATGATATTGCTGACAAATAATTAATAACTGTTGAAAAGGCTGATCCTTTATGTGATGAAAAGCAATGTACCAAATAATATGATTCAATGGCACTGGCCATAGCTCAGGCAAATTGTATTGTCGTCTAAATTCTTGAAATGCATACCACCCCCTGTTGTAAGCCTTTTGAGTGTTTTTTGCTATGCCCTCATATATCAAAAACTCTGCTGTTTTTTTTACATATCCCAAATCTCTGCTGGTAGCGGCGTTGGATGGAGGTTTGCCTTTGGAGCTAGCTGTAAAAATTGATCAACTTTCATTCGCGATAATTTGTCAGCCAACAGATTATCACGACCACATACGTGCTCAGATTTAAATAAGATATTACAATCTAATGTAAGGAATGTGAAACGTCTGACCAATCGCATGACTCGTTCTGATTTTGACGTTAAGGTATTTATAATTTGTACTACCGCTTTGTTATCTGACCTAAAAATTATCTTTTTGTTCGCTAACTCTGAACCCCAAATTAACAAAGCTACTACAATGGGAAAAAACTCTAAAAACGTGATGTCTTGTAAAATATTATCCAACCACCAATCAGCCGGCCATCTCGCATATGCCCATTTCCCATTAAAATAAAGTCCAAACCCATTTCCTTGTTTCCCTGAGCTATCGCTAAAAAGCTGTATATCAGCATTTGACACCCAAAGTTTGTTGTAAAAAACAGAAATACCGTTATAGTACTTGAAGAAATCAAGCCAAACTTTCAGATCAGCTTTCATTTCACGCGTAATCCTCACTTTATGATGAGGTTTTATTATCTTAGCTGTTGCATTAATAACTCTTCTAATGAAGGGGCGACCTTGTCTGATTGCCCTACATAAAAAGTTAAGTGACCCAATTAGTGACTGTACATCTCTTAGCGTAGATTTATTAACTGTCAGCAATTGGTTTATCTTTACAATCACTTCATTTAACTTTTCTTGCGGGATTCGGACTTGCATTTTCTCTGTATCAATTTCTAAACCTAAGAACGTTAAAACCGTTGTCGGACCCTCAGTTTTTTCTTGTGCTATAGGCACACCTAACTCACCACAAACTTGATTAAATTCATCTAGTCTCCTATGACATTCGTTACTATTTGGTTTTCCGGCAAAGAGAAAATCATCTAAATAATGAATTATATAATTTGACCCTGATACATTTCTAGTTGCCCATTCCAAAAATGTAGCAAATTTTTCAAGAAACTGCACATGATATTTTTCCTCCCATTGGAAGAGTTTTGCTAAAATAATACTGGCCTTCT
Source organism: Limnoperna fortunei (assembly GCA_944474755.1). Taxonomy (NCBI): domain Eukaryota; kingdom Metazoa; phylum Mollusca; class Bivalvia; order Mytilida; family Modiolidae; genus Limnoperna; species Limnoperna fortunei. The sequence goes on from OX104116.1 coordinate 54,787,090, forward strand.
AACTTAAAACCTAATAAATCAAAGTCACCTGGTTTGACAATAAGCAAATCGAACGCATTTTTTATATCACTCTTGGCGAGTAAAGAATTTTGTCCTAGCTTCTGGACCATATTAATTGCCTCATCAAACGAGGTGTAGCTGACAGAACAAAGTGATGGATCAATGAAGTCATTTACTGAATTGTCTTCCGGGTATGATAAATGATGAATAATTCGATACTCTCCCGATTGTTTTTTTTGGGATAATTCCCAACGGAGATACCCGGAGAGTAGAAATAGGTCTAGTTTTAAATGGACCTGCCATTCGGCCCATTGTCACTTTTTTGGCTATTTTTTCTCTTACAATTTCTAATGTTCATTTACTGAATGTAAGTTGTTAGCTTCAACTGGTAATCTAGGGCCTGTATAATGTAAAGAAAATCCATTTTGAAAACCATCTAAAAGTAGCATTGCATCATCCATATTCGGATAGCTCAACAATAACTCTTTTAACTTATGAACGTTTACCGGTGTATAACCTAGGGACATAATGTGGCAGTTGAGGTTTTTGTGGGTTATTGTGTCTTTGGGGACGAAAATTATGTGTCTGGGCGTTCAAAGTGGGACGAATAGGTTGCCTTTCGCTACGGAAAGTCACAGGCTGTTGAAAATAATCACAGTTTGCCTCTACATGAGAACTGAGCTTGCATAGAGCACAAACATGCAAGTACTTGCAATGATTCCAGTTGCAACGACCAGCGTTATAATCAAAGCATGGCAAGTTAATCTTTTGCTGTTGATGTGTTAAATTATTTATGGAAATCAATTATCTATATTTCAATGAATTCCTGTTTACACGTCTTGATCCAAAGCAATAATGCTTTCTTCACGTGCAGCGAAATGCTTGATACCGAGGCTGCGCTTATCTCAACCGTGACTTAGACACTCCCCCTATTACAACATACATGCGGCCAATTCTAAATAAATTATTTTGTTTTCTAACTAAACAAAATTCAATGATGAAAAAATAATGTTACCTTAGTTCAGATGGTGTTCTAAAAAAGTACATTTTTATACCCCCGCTCGACAGTCGGGGGTATATAGTGGTCCTAATGTCCGTCCGTCCATCTGTTTGTCCGTCCACATTTGGTTTCCGGATGATAATTCAAAAAGTTTACATCCGATTTGAATGAAACTTTGGGATATTGTTATATATCAGGTTGGTAAGAAGCCTATTGATTTTGGGGGAAACCTGTCAAATTTCAAGGTTACAGTCCACGAAAAACGTTGGAAATTTTAACAAAAAAGTTGTTTCCGAACAATAACTCAAAAAGTTTACATTTGATTTGAATGAAACTTTGGGATATTGTCATATATCATGTTGGTAAGAAGCCTATTGATTTTGGGGGAAATACGTCAAATTTCAAGGTCACAGTCCACGAAAAACGTTAGAAATTTTTACAAAAAAGTTGTTTCCGGACAATAACTCAAAAAGTTTGCATTCAATTTGAATGAAACTTTGGGATATTGTTATATATCAGGTTTGTAAAAAGCCTTTTGATTTTGGGGAAATGGGTTAAATTTCAAGGTCACAGTCCACGAAAAACGTTACAAATTTTTACAAAAAAGTTGTTTTCGGACGATAACTCAAAAAGTTTGCATGTGATTTGAATGAAACTTTGGGATATTGTTATATATCATGTTGGTAAGAAGCCTATTGATTTTGGGGGGAAATCCGTCAAATTTCAAGGTCACAGTCCACGAAAAACGTTAGAAATTTTTACAAAATGAGGGGGTATTAGTGATCGCTAGATCGACTTTGTCTGGTTTTAAATATTTAAATTGACAAGAAGTTTTAAAGGCTGTTTTATCTTTGCAATAATTTCCACTTATATTCTTACCCAGATATTTTGGACATATTGTCTTAGCTTTCCTCTTCATCTGTCATCTTTTTTCTTCATCTATGTAAAAATAACCAAACAAAATAAGTACAGTGGAACATATCAATATGTAGAAAACTTTATTCCCTTTTATTTATTCTTTGAATGTTGCTTTCACTTCTTGACAGCGGCTAACATGTTTATATTGATGGAAAAATAATTGTACCTTATTTCAGATGTTATTCTTAAAGAGTACATTTAAAAAAAATTGTCAAGAAGTTTTAATGGCTGTTTTATCAATGCAATAATTTTCAGCAATATTCTTACCCAGATCTTCTAGACATATTTTTGGGGGTTCCTCTCTTCATCTGTAATCTTCATTCTTCATCTATAAAAATACCAAAATATATAAATGGATTGAAAACATCTATATATGTACAGCAGATTTCATGTCCTTACATTTATGCTTAGAATGTTGCTTTTTCAATTTTTGACACTAGCTAACATATGTATTGATGGTAAAGTAACTACCTTGTTAATCCAAAAAGTGCATTTCAAAAATATTTTAAATACATGTATTTTAAATTGTCATAAGCTTTTATGGCTTCTTTAACTCTGAAATAATTCCAATAATATTCTTACCCAGATATTTAGGAAATATTAAATATGTCTTGGCATTCCTCTTCATCTGTCATCTTTTTTTCTTCATCTATGAAAAATAACAATAGAAATAAGTACAGTGGAACATATCAATATGTAGAAAACTTTATTCCCTTTTATTTATTCTTAGAATGTTGCTTTTACTTTTTGACAGCAGCTAACATGTTTATATGATGGAAAAATAATGTTACCTTAGTTCAGATGGTGTTCTAAAAAAGTACATTTTTTTTTAAATATTTAAATTTTTCAAGAATTTTTAACGGCTGTTTTATCTTTGCAATAATTTCCACTTATATTCTTACCCAGATATTTTGGACATATTGTCTTAGCTTTCCTCTTCATCTGTCATCTTTTTTCTTCATCTATGAATAGTAAGCAAAGAAATAAGTACAGTGGAAAATATCAATATGTAGAAAACTGTATTCCCTTTTATTTGTTCTTTGAATGTTGCTTTCACTTCTTGACAGTAGCTAACATGTTTATATTGATGGAAAAATAACTTTACCTTATTGCAGATGTTATTCTTAAAGAGTACATTTAAAAAAATATTAAAATCGTCAAGAAGTTTTAATGGCTGTTTTATGACTGCAATAATTTTCACTAATATTCTTACCCAGATATTCTGGACATATTTTTGAGGGTTCCTCTCTTCATCTGTAATCTTCATTCTTCATCTATACAAATACCAAAATATATAAATGGATTGAAAACATCTATATACATATAGCAGATTTCATGCCCTTACATTTATGCTTAGAATGTTGCTTTTCAATTTTTGACACTAACTAACATATGTATTGATGGTAAAGTAACTGTACCTTATATCAGTTGTTAATCCAATAAGTGCATTTCAAAAATATTTTAAATACATGTATTTTAAATTGTCATAAGCTTTTATGGCTTCTTTAACTCTGAAATAATTCCAATAATATTCTTACCCAGATATTTTGGAAATATTAAATATGTCTTGGCATTCCTCTTCATCTGTCATCTTTTTTTCTTCATCTATGAAAAGTAACAAAAGAAATAAGTATAGTGGAACAAATTAATATGTAGAAAACTGTATTCCCTTTCATTTATTCCTAGAATGTTGTTTTACTTTTTGGCAGCAGCTAACATGTTTATATGATGGAAAAATAATGCTACCTTAGTTCAGATGGTGCTCTAAAAAAGTACATTTTTTAAATATTTAAATTGACAAGAAGTTTTAAATGCTGTTTTATCTTTGCAATAATTTCCACTTATATTCTTACCCAGATATTTTGGACATGTCTTAGCTTTCCTCTTCATCTGTCATCTTTTTTCTTCATCTATGTAAAAATAACCAAACAAAATAAGTACAGTGGCACATATCAATATGTAGAAAACTGTATTCCCTTTTATTTATTCTTTGAATGTTGCTTTCACTTCTTGACAGCAGCTAACATGTTTATATTGATGGAAAAATAATTGTACCTTATTTCAGATGTTATTCTTAAAGAGTACATTTAAAAAAAATTGTCAAGAAGTTTTAATGGCTGTTTTATCAATGCAATAATTTTCAGCAATATTCTTACCCAGATCTTCTAGACATATTTTTTGGGGTTCCTCTCTTCATCTGTAATCTTCATTCTTCATCTATAAAAATACCAAAATATATAAATGGATTGAAAACATCTATATAGGTATAGCAGATTTCATGTCCTTACATTTTTGCTTAGAATGTTGCTTTTTCAATTTTTGACACTAGCTAACATATGTATTGATGGTAAAGTAACTGTACCTTATATCAGTTGTTAATCCAAAAAGTGCATTTCAAAAATATTTTAAATACATGTATTTTAAATTGTCATAAGCTTTTATGGCTTCTTTAACTCTGAAATAATTCCAATAATATTCTTACCCAGATATTTTGGAAATATTAAATATGTCTTGGCATTCCTCTTCATCTGTCATCTTTTTTTCTTCATCTATGAAAAGTAACAAAAGAAATAAGTACAGTGGAACATATCAATATGTAGAAAACTTTATTCCCTTTTATTTATTCTTAGAATGTTGTTTTACTTTTTCGCAGCAGCTAACATGTTTATATGATGGAAAAATAATGTTACCTTAGTTCAGATGGTATTCTTAAAAAGTACATTTTTTTAAATATTTAAATTGACAAGAAGTTTCAAAGGCTGTTTTATCTTAGCAATAATTTCCACTTATATTCTTACCCAGATATTTTGGACATATTGTCTTAGCTTTCCTCTTCATCTGTCATCTTTTTTCCTCATCTATGTAAAAATAACCAAACAAAATAAGTACAGTGGAACATATCAATATGTAGAAAACTTTATTCCCTTTTTAGCTCACCTGACCCAAAGGGTCATGTGAGCTATTGTTATCACTTTGCGTCCGTCGGCCTCGTCGTCGTCGTCGTCGGCGGCGGCGTCTGTAAACTTTTTACATTTTAATCTTCTTCTCTGAAACCACTTGGCCAATTGAAACCAAACTTGGCCATAATGTTCATTGGATGGACCTTTACAAAGTTTGTGTTTTTTATTTTGATTGGTAAACCAATATGGCCGCCACCTCAAGACTTAGTTTAACATAGGACCCTATGGGAAAAAAGTTAAAAAGGGCTTCTTCTCTGAAACCGTTTAACCAATCAAAACAAAATTACTAGCAATATTGTTTAGATGGTCCTCTATAAAGTTTGTGTTTTAGATGGGAATTGGAAATTCAAAATGGCCGCCACTGCAGGACTTAGTTTAACATAGAACCCTATGGGAAAAAGTTTTAAAAGGCTTCTTCTCTGAAACCGGTTAATCAATGGAAACAAAAACTTACTAGCAATATTGTTTGGATGGTCCTCTATAAAGTTAGTGTTTTTTATGGCAATTGGAAATTCAAAATGGCTGCCACCGCAGGACTTAATTTAACGTAGGACCCTATGGGAAAAAGTTTGAAAGGCTTCTTTTCTGAAACCGGCCAACCAATGGAAACAAAACTTACTAGCAATATTGTTTGGATGGTCCTCTATAAAGTTAATGTTTTTTATCCCAATCTGATATTCAAAATGGCCGCCACCGCAGGACTTAGTTTAACATTGGACCCTATGGGAAAAATGTTAAAAAGGGCTTCTTCCCTGAAACCTGTTAACCAATCAAAACAAAACTTACTAGCAATATTGTTTGGATGGTCCTCTATAAAGTTTGTGTTTTTTATGTCAATTGGAAATTCAAAATGGCTGTCACCGCAGGACTTAATTTAACATAGGACCCTATGGGAAAAAGTTTGAAAGGCTTCTTTTCTGAAACCGGCCAACCAATGGAAACAAAACTTACTAGCAATATTGTTTGGATGGTCCTCTATAAAGTTAATGTTTTTTATCCCAATCTGATATTCAAAATGGCCGCCACCGCAGGACTTAGTTTAACATTGGACCCTATGGGAAAAAGGTTAAAAAGGGCTTCTTCTCTGAAACCGGTTAACCAATCAAAACAAAACTTACTAGCAATATTGTTTGGGTGGTCCTTTATAAAGTTTATGATTTTTATGCCAACTGGAAATTCAAAATGGTCGCTACCGCAGGACTTAGTTTAACATGGGACCCTATGGGAAAAAGTTTTTAAAGGCTTCTTCTCTGAAACCGGTTAATCAATGGAAACAAAAACTTACTAGCAATATTGTTTGGATGGTCCTCTATAAAGTTTATGTTTTTTATGGCAATTGGAAATTCAAAATGGCCACTACCGCAGGACTTTGTTTAACATACGACCCTATGGGCAAATAAAAAAAATCTCTATACAACTGGTTAACCAATGAAACAAAGCTTTCTAGTAATATTGTTTGGATGGTCCTATTTAAAGTTTATTGAAAATTACAGGACTTACTTTAACATCAGGGAAATGCAATCTTCATTGCCTATAAAATCAGGTGAGCGATACAGGCTCTTAAGAGCCTCTGGTATTTATTCTTTGAATGTTGCTTTCACTTCTTGACAGCAGCTAACATGTTTATATTGATGGAAAAATAATTGTACCTTATTTCAGATGTTATTCTTAAAGAGTACATTTTAAAAAAATTGTCAAGAAGTTTTAATAGCTGTTTTATCAATGCAATAATTTTCAGCAATATTCTTACCCACATCTTCTAGACATATTTTTTGGGGTTCCTCTCTTCATCTGTAATCTTCATTCTTCATCTATAAAAATACCAAAATATATAAATGGATTGAAAACATCTATATATATATAGCAGATTTCATGCCCTTACATTTATGCTTAGAATGTTGCTTTTCAATTTTTGACACTAGCTAACATATGTATTGATGGTAAAGTAACTGTACCTTATATCAGTTGTTAATCCAAAAAGTGCATTTCAAAAATATTTTAAATACATGTATTTTAAATTGTCATAAGCTTTTATGGCTTCTTTAACTCTGAAATAATTTCAATAATATTCTTACCCAGATATTTTGGAAATATTAAATATGTCTTGGCATTCCTCTTCATCTGTCATCTTTTTTTCTTCATCTATGAAACGTAACAAAAGAAATAAGTACAGTGGAACATATCAATATGTAGAAAACTTTATTCCCTTTTATTTATTCTTAGAATGTTGTTTTACTTTTTCTCAGCAGCTAACATGTTTCTATGATGGAAAAATAATGTTACCTTAGTTCAGATAGTGTTCTAAAAAAGTACATTTTTTTTAAATATTTAAATTTTCAAGAAGTTTTAAATGCTGTTTTATCTTTGCAATAATTTCCACTTATATTCTTACCCAGATATTTTGGACATATTGTCTTAGCTTTCCTCTTCATCTGTCATCTTTTTTCTTCATCTATGAATAGTAAGCAAAGAAATAAGTACAGTGGAAAATATCAATATGTAGAAAACTGTATTCCCTTTTATTTGTTCTTTGAATGTTGCTTTCACTTCTTGACAGTAGCTAACATGTTTATATTGATGGAAAAATAACTTTACCTTATTGCAGATGTTATTCTTAGAGTACATTTAAAAATATTGTCAAGAAGTTTTAATGGCTGTTTTATCAATGCAATAATTTTCAGCAATATTCTTACCCAGATATTCTGGACATATTTTTTGGGGTTCCTCTCTTCATCTGTAATCTTCATTCTTCATCTATACAAATACCAAAATATATAAATGGATTGAAAACATCTATATATATATATATAGCAGATTTCATGCCCTTACATTTATGCTTAGAATGTTGCTTTTTCAATTTTTGACACTAGCTAACATATGTATTGATGGTAAAGTAACTGTACCTTATATCAGTTGTTAATCCAAAAAGTGCATTTCAAAAATATTTAAATACATGTATTTTAAATTCTCATAAGCTTTTATGGCTTCTTTAACTCTGAAATAATTCCAATAATATTCTTACCCAGATATTTTGGAAATATTAAATATGTCTTGGCATTCCTCTTCATCTGTCATCTTTTTTTCTTCATCTTTGAAAAGTAACAAAAGAAATAAGTATAGTGGAACAAATTAATATGTAGAAAACTGTATTCCCTTTCATTTATTCTTAGAATGTTGTTTTACTTTTTGGCAGCAGCTAACATGTTTATATGATGGAAAAATAATGTTACCTTAGTTCAGATGGTGTTCTAAAAAAGTACATTTTTTTTAATATTTAAATTGACAAGAAGTTTTAAAGGCTGTTTTATCTTTGCAATAATTTCCACTTATATTCTTACCCAGATATTTTGGACATGTCTTAGCTTTCCTCTTCATCTGTCATCTTTTTTCTTCATCTATGTAAAAATAACCAAACAAAATAAGTACAGTGGCACATATCAATATGTAGAAAACTTTATTCCCTTTTATTTATTTTTTGAATGGTGCTTTCACTTCTTGACAGCAGCTAACATGTTTATATTGATGGAAAAATAATTGTACCTTATTTCAGATGTTATTCTTAAAGAGTACATTTAAAAAAATTGTCAAGAAGTTTTAATGGCTGTTTTATCAATGCAATAATTTTCAGCAATATTCTTACCCAGATCTTCTAGACATATTTTTTGGGGTTCCTCTCTTCATCTGTAATCTTCATTCTTCATCTATAAAAATACCAAAATATATAAATGGATTGAAAACATGTATATATGTATAGCAGATTTCATGTCCTTACATTTATGCTTAGAATGTTGCTTTTTCAATTTTTGACACTAGCTAACATATTTATTGATGGTAAAGTAACTGTACCTTAAATCAGTTGTTAATCCAAAAAGTGCATTTCAAAAATATTTTAAATACATGTATTTTAAATTGTCATAAGCTTTTATGGCTTCTTTAACTCTGAAATAATTCCAATAATATTCTTACCCAGATATTTTGGAAATATTAAATATGTCTTGGCATTCCTCTTCATCTGTCATCTTTTTTTCTTCATCTATGAAAAGTAACAAAAGAAATAAGTACAGTGGAACATATCAATATTTAGAAAACTTTATTCCCTTTTATTTATTCTTAGAATGTTGTTTTACTTTTTGGCAGCAGCTAACATGTTTATATGATGGAAAATAATGTTACCTTAGTTCAGATAGTGTTCTAAAAAAGTACATTTTTTTATAGCGGACCACATGATACCTTTCCTGAGTATAAGCTGGTGTTGGTCAGGGTATTAAAACTTTTGGAAGATGAACTGTCCCATTGTTTGAATACAATACCTATTGTTCTCTCTGCAGTTTATTCAGTGGGTACTTTAAATCTGACAAGGAAAAGTCAATCACTCATTGATTAATTTTCCTATGCCAAAAAGTAAACTCCCCAATGGTGAAAATACATGAAACTTCACTGATGGTAGGGGGGAATTGTATGCAATGATGAACTATATTATATGCCATATTTATCATTTAGGACAAAATTGTCTATTGCTGAACTTTTTCAAAATTTTGCTATGTTTTCAAATACTAGCAACATGTTTTAATGTCCAAAAAAAATTTATGTCATTCAGACATATTTTTTTATTTAAACCAATTATGTTATTGAAATTTGTATTTAACATTTGGTTTGACCAACCACTACATGTATTAATAATGACCATGTTTATATTTGGGGAGATCATGGGCTTGTTGATTGGTTATTTTTACAGTTTATATCTATATGTATCATATTTCAATATTATTGTCTGTCCTTGTATCAAAATAGACTTACCACTCAGTATACATACAAAAATAAACATGAGGGTTGTTGGTAATGCTCACAATTTTGGAGCACCTGGTTTCACCCAAGAATTTTTGTCTCTAAATAAAGTTTTGTTTGTCCTACGGAGTGTGATTTCGCACCCTATAGTAGGGTTACATGCTATTTTTCTTTTTTTTTATTCTTTGTTTGATGCAATTAATTTTATGTGTCATTATGTTAGGAACTGCTCCTGTAGATTTGTGAAAAATCTCAAAATGACAATAACTTTTTTTATCCTTTTTTTAAAGACATTAAATTTTGAATTGTAAAATTAGTAGCTCCTTTAAATAAAATAAATACACCATATTTATACAACAACTGAAAATTGACACTCAACAAGGGAGATAATTTTAATGAATATATCTAGTGTTTAAAAATGTTCTCTGATTTTTCGTGAGTTATTCCATCTAACACAGCATCACATATTGCAGTTCTTGTGTAATCAAAAGTGAAATCACTGTTTGATCTCAATATCTGTTTCATATTATATGAAAGCAGTATTCACATGTATTAAGTTGTGGGTGGTATGGTGGTTGATATATCATGGTAACTCCTGCTGGTCTTAGCAAGTAAGTTAAGTTAGTGTTTATTATATGTGAGTGATGGAAGGCACAGTTATCCATAATAATTGTGTCACCAGATACAAACAGAGGTTGCTGTCCATGTGCTAGTCTATCATTATTGATATCAATAGCCTCAGCAAAAAAACTTTAAAAGCTCCAAACTGTTATATGGACCATCAATAACATTAAAATAGTCTACACCAAATCTTGAATGTAACAGATTAACTGTATAATTAGCATTTGAAGCATATCTTTGTAATTCAAATGCTCTAGAACCTTTGACTCAACTGCCATAATCCCTATTCCCAGTAGTCTTTATGACACCACTTTCATCAAAAAAATTTAAGGAAAATGGGTTTTTAATGCTTATTAATTCTACAAATTCATCAAATTGCAGATGGATATCATCTTTTTGAGTTTCTACAGATTAAATAAAATATGGTTTTCTTCAGAATTCATTGACATCAAATTGATACAATAATTATTTGGTCACCATTAATAATAATACAATTAAGTTTAGGCATATATATTTTCATAAGGAGTTTAGTTTTTTCCATATGAAAATTAATCAATCAATGATTGACTTCTCCTTGTCAGATTTAAAGTACCCACTGAATAAACTGCTGAGAGAAAAATAGGTATTGTATTCAAACAATGGGACAGTTCATCTTCCAAAAGTTTAAATACCCTGACCAACACCAGCTTATACTCAGGAAAGGTTTCATGTGGTCCACTATAAAATATTTAAATTTTCAAGAAGTTTTAAATGCTGTTTTATCTTTACAATAATTTCCACTTATATTCTTACCCAGATATTTTGGACATATTGTCTTAGCTTTCCTCTTCATCTGTCAACTTTTTTCTTCATCTATGTAAAAATAACAAAACAAAATAAGTACAGTGGAACATATCAATATGTAGAAAACTTTATCCCCTTTCATTTATTTTCAGAATGTTCCTTTTCCCTTTTGAAACTATCTTAAATGTATATGTATGAAAAATAATTTAAACCTCATTTCAGATGTTATTCAAAGAGTACATTTTAAAAAGTATTTGAATTGTCATAAGTTTTTATGGCTGTTTTATGACTGCAATAATTTTCACTAATATTCTTACCCAGATATTCTGGACATATTATCCTGGTTTTTCTCTTCATCTGTCATCTCTTTTCTTCATCTATGAAAAGTAAGCAAAGAAATAAGTACAGTGGAATAAATCAATATGTAGAAATCTTAACTCCCTTTTATTTCTTCTTAGAGTGTTGCTTTTACTTTTTGACAGCAGCTAACATGTTTATATTGATGGAAAAATAATTTTACCTTATTTCAGATGTTATTCTTAAGGCCACACAGAATTAATTTCTTGTTCTTTGGACTTTAACTTTTAAAATAAGGAGCGAGCGAGCGAAATTTTTTTTATTAATTTTTTTTTGAAATTATGATTTTGACAACCGAATGATTTTTTTTAATGCGAGCGACATGTTTTTTATTTTTTTTAAAGATTTTTTTCAGGTTTTCATGGTTAAACTGATGCGAGTGAGCGATTTTTTTTAATTTTGAAGAAAATAACTGAAATTTAAAAAAAAAAGGTATTTGATATTAAACAAGTGCTTGTTCTCAGTGTTTTATTACTTAACCAATTGATTAATAAATTATATAGCAGAATAGCATTCTCTTGCATTGTTTTTTTCTCTTCTGAAAAGATGCTGCCTTATCTTTCTATCCATAGGTACAGACAGACCAACAGACAGCCCATACCACTATTCAGTTATGTATCCAAATCTTTTTGGCCAGGCATAATTTCAAGATTGATTAAAAGAAATAATAAAAGACTGCCTGTCTTTATTAACAATAAAAAACAGTAAAAATAACACATTTTCCCTACCCAAAAGCTTGGGATTGTCCTTAATTTTGATTCTTATAATGTTGTCATAAATAAGGTTAGAAACATTGGCGTGCGTTGAAGGCTTCCCTTGTATGCATGTAAATAGGTCGATAAAGGTATCGAATGCAGGACAATTCAGCCCCCAGACAATTCGGTCCCTGACAATTCGGACCGTATATAAGGACAATTTGGACCGTATATCAGGACAATTCCGACCGTATATTAGGACCATTCGGACCGCTTTATAATGAATAAAGATATTAATTTTACAAAGATAATGATAATATATGCATGCTATTTACAGCCAACTTATGCATGTTGTTTGTTTGTTTTTTTATTTTTGTGTTGTATGTATAAAGATTGTACCTACAGCCGACTTTTGCATTTTTTTTTTTTTGTTTTTATTTTTGTTTTTATGTATAAGGTTTGTATCTATCATTATTGTTCTACTTCAGGCTATTATTAAAAAAAATAATAATACAAGTTTTTTCCGTATTTTATTTTATTAATGATGATAATCAAATATCATAACAAACATAATTTAACAGTCAAAATATACATCGATTACAAAGTTAAGTGAGTGAGTTCGGAGTAGTTGATGGTCGGGTCAATGGACAGTCTAGTACTCTCTGCGTTTGGTTGGTTCATTGCCGAGCTACATCTGCTGCACATAAACTGTACTCTTGGGTTAACAGCTGCTTTCTTTCCTCTGTAGTCTTTTTGTGTCATGCCGGAATAAGTTCTGTGAAAAAAAATTGTCACAGCAGTGACATAGGACATATTCCTGATGAGGCCGTATTGGCGAAAAACAAACCTTTACAATCAACAAACATGTGTAAAACTGATCCAAATTGGTATTCATTCGGCTTTTATGCTACTGTTGTGCTTGTTGGCTTGTATGTGAGCACTTGTCCTCTGGAATTATATATGCTGAAATCCTTTCATGTTTCTGATGCTTCATTTGGTAACAATTATTTAATTAATTTATTTGGATTCGAATTTCGCTATACGATTCTAATTCTATATAGCAGGTCGGGAAAATTTAATTTAATATTATAATTACTTTTTACTTTTATCACTTTAAATATAAAACAATTTCATTGACATACGGTCCGAATTGTCTGGTACCCAAGGTATCGTCCGTTCGATATTCTAATGCTGTATTTGGTAAACCGGGTGGCAACTGCTGCCACAACCACCCACTTGTTTTCTACATTTTACTTTCGGTTTTGATTTTATAGGGGAACTGAAACGGTATTTTAAACTTCTAAGTTCTGAATGAATCTCCAGCTATCGGAGCTTGGATGAAAATCGTAAAATGCGGAGAAGATTATTCTTTTAAAGACAACTTCCGATTCTGGACGCGGGCGGGTTTCCGGTTAATACGGGCGGAAGAAATTTATTTTTTTTTTCTTTCAGAAATAATTTTAAGTGCGGGCGGTCCGACGAACAAGTAATTAATTCGGCGTGGCCTAAAGAGTACATTTAAAAAATATTAAAATTGTCAAGAAGTTTTAATGGCTGTTTTATCACTGCAATAATTTTCAGCAATATTCTTACCCAGATAATCTGGACATATTTTGGGGGTTCGTCTCTTCATCTGTAATCTTCATTCTTCATCTATAAAAATACCAAAATATATAAATGGATTGAAAACATCTATATATAGCAGATTTCACACCCTTAAATTTATGCTTAGAATGTTGCTTTTTTAATTTTTCACACTAGCTAACATAGGTATTGATGGTAAAGTAACTGTACCTTATATCAGTTGTTAATCCAAAAGGTGCATTTCAAAAATATTTTAAATACATGTATTTTAAATTGTCATAAGCTTTTATGGCTTCTTTAACTCTGAAATACTTCCAATAATATTCTTTCCCAGATCTTTTTTTCTTCATCTATGAAAAGTAACAAAAGAAATAAGTACAGTGGAACATATCAATATGTAGAAAACTTTATTCCCTTTCATTTATTCTTAGAATGTTGCTTTTGTTTTTTGACAGCAGCTAACATGTTTGTATTGATGGAAAAATTAAAAGTGTTTTTCCAGTGACAGTCAAAATTGTGTTCCCTGTGTCCCATCTTAGCCCTTTTTCAATTGATGTATTGTTTGTTAACTTGTTCCCATTCTGAATATAGCTGAAATACTGCTTGCTTGACCTAAAGCAAACATCTAATCAATCAATCAAGTTAAAAAAAATTATAAACATTAATCAGGCTATCAATCTAATTAAAATTAAATCTTTCACTTGTTACCCCTAGCGACCATAGCAAAAAGGGGGGAGCAAGTGAAAGATTTAATTTTAATTAGATTGGCACGCAATTCATCTAAAAATGTGTGTGCAATTTTGATGCTATATTCATACCAACTTTTTTCATGTTAATTTGGTATGAAAGTTTTTTATGTTTCATGTTAATTTATTATAAGATTGTTGTCACTTGATTTCTACATAAAATTAAAAAAAAAACAACAACAACAATTTAAAACAAAGAAATAATACCAGGATGTGTATTTTAGTTTTACTTTTGTTAAGTATTGTATGTTAAGAGTTGTATTTCCATCATGTTTCCCTTCGTTTATAACTAAATATTTTTTTTATTCTACAATTTATTACTCAATCCATTTCTTTATTATTGTTACTATGTTATATTTATAGCACAGTCTTCTGAGTTAGACAGATACACCTTCGAGCGCTTTAGCGCGAGAAGGTGCATTTGTCTAACGAGGAAGGCGGTGCTATAAATGATTTGTAACATGAATAAGCCCCTAGATCCCGCCCATTAATAATTGGTTATAAATAAATAGGGCGGTGTTTATTATGGTGCGACCGATATTCGACTAATCAAATGAAAAGCTAATATTGGAAGCTCGTGCTATCCTTTTGCAGTGAAAATCAATAAAATTTGACATAATTAAGGCGGAGTTTTACTGTGCATTATCGGATCTAATTGTAGTTGGTTATTGCATGGCTATTTTCCCTTGAGTTTAACAGACACACGTGACCTTTCATGCAATATTATACAAGTGTTTTAATTTATAGCATACCTACTCGTCGTCTCTTGTTTATTCGTAAAAAAGTACAAAGGATTCATGTTACAAATATTATAGTATGCAACCTTGCTAGATAACGGACATAAAAAATTAATTCTGTACTGACTGGGGATTGGTAAGATTTAATTTGACCACCAACCAAATAATAAAAATAAAGAAAAAATCTTACATTCATTTTTGTTTTATTACATAAATATATAAATACATGTGTATTTATAAATTTAACACATTTGCAAGTTTCTTCAGTATAAGAATAAGACAAAAGGCAAAAACTAATACATCCTCTCAACAAACTTACAAAAATATTCCGACAATGAAGTTGTAGTAGAAATTCATATTTTGAAAATACATGTATATATGGCTATTTAGTATTTCACACCTCTCATTATAATTATAATTGTTGCAGAATACTCCTATGTTTATTCAATTACTTTCCTCATTACATATATTTGGGTTTTTGTGTCCTAAGCAGTATTTATTTACATAAAAAATACGATGTCAAGTTAAATGAAACTACATCTTTTTACGAATAGTCTGCATTTCCCGAGATACCTTCTTTTCAACAAAAGTGTCTTTAAAGCGACAAGAACCTGAATTGCATGCATGCACCAATGAAATTAATTGCAATACTTTTAATGATGGAACATAAATATTCTGGTCAGTTAAAGCAATAGCTGTATACTGTACACTGTATTCCATTGAACCTGGAATCTTCAACTTTTTCCATTCTCTGTACAACGCTGTCCTTTTCCAGTAAGGACTTTGTACCCAACTTTAAATATTCCAATTTCTTCCTGAAATACAATATATTTTTTTCTCCATCATATAGAATATAAATATACTTGTACACGGTGATTACCAAGTAGTTTTGAGTTTTACCGGATATTGTCCAGTAATCATGTTAAAAGCATTTAATTTATGCAAATTTCAAAATTATTACTGGACCGAAACCAATTTTGACTGGACATTGCCTTCAATTGGACGGACCTTGGGAATCACTGATGTATATATATGAATAAATAAAAAGTTTAACATAAGACAGGGTGATAACCTAAGCCCTAGTCTGTTTAATTTATACCTCAGTGATTTACCATCATATTTTGACACTAAATGTGATGCCGTGTCCTTAAATGGTGAAAAAATTAATTGTCTGCTTTATGCAGACGACTTAGTTCTATTGTCAGAAACTGAGAGAGGTCTTCAATACTGCCTTGATAAACTATCTTTTTACTCTGATAAATGGCAGTTAACTGTTAATACAAACAAAACAAAGGTTTTAATATTTAATAAGGCTGGTCGTTCAATTACAAAAAACTTTAGATTAAATGATAAAATTGTAGAATCTGTTCAGAAATATATATACCTGGGCATTTGTTTTTCAGCCTCTGGTACATTTTCTTATGCAAAAAATGAACTATATCAAAAAGGCCTTAAAGCTTCTTTTAAGCTTACCAAAGCATTCAACTCATCTAAACCAAATGCATCTACACTTATTCATATTTTTAATCATACAGTAAGACCCGTTTTATTATACGAGTCTGAAATATGGGGAAGTTTCAACACCTCTAAATTTATACAAAATCCTGAGAAATACATTACTATGGAATTAGATAAGTTAGTTCTTGAAAAAGTACAAACAAAATTTTGTAAATTTATTTTGGGAGTTAGTAAAAAACGAGTAATTCCGGTGTAAGATCAGAACTCGGATGTTTATCAATTCTTTATTATGTACTAACAAATATGCTCAAATATTGGACTCGACTCCAAGAAGATGAATCGGATAAAAATTTTATTCTCAAGGCAGCTCTAAATGAATCTTGGTCTAAGCATGAAAATAATAAAGAATCATGGATAAGTTGTATTTATCATTTACTTAAATTTTTAAATGCCAGTCATTTATTTAAGAAAAAGGTAGAATTTAAAAGTAAATCAGTGTTTAATATTTTAAAATATAAAATACACTCTAAATTTATGGAACTATGGACTGATAAACAAACAAATGAGGAAGGTAAACTAAGAACATACAAAAAATTCCATCTCCAACTTGAACCATATCTAAAGTATGGTAATCAAGACCAGAGGAGATTGATGAGTAAATTTAGACTTAGTGCTCATAATCTCAAAATAGAAACAGGACGTTACACTAAAGTTGAATGTAACAATAGAATTTGTGATCTTTGTAAAAATAATACTGAAGATGAGATTCATTTTCTCATAGAGTGTAATGCTCTTAACTGTATAAGAACACACTTTTTATCTTTTTTTGAGAATAAATGTAAGAACTTTAGCAAATTATCTTCTACAAATAAATTTATTTGGCTGTTAAGCAATGAAGATAGAGAAATCATCATAAAATTATTCCAAATGCTAGAAGAACTATTCTTGAAAAGAGATTCCTTACTTTGTGTTAATCAAGTGTCTTCATAAAGTATATATATTGTATAATTTATAATAGTATATTAAATATTCTTATAAGTTCCAAAGATAAGAGCTGCACCCCCCAACACCTCATCCAGACAGAGACTAAAATTAATTTGTTTTTATCATAAAACTATTTTTTATATGTTATTGTTACTCAAACTAATTAGAATAATCACATGTTTTGATATTTTGATTTTTATTCATTTTGTTTTGTTATGAATAATTGTTCTGCCTCTCTGGGGGCTCCATAATTGGATTAAATAAAAATTTGTATTTTGTATTTGTATCCGCATTGCGCATGTATTTTAAATTATTCATTAGTACTTTCCATTATAGGATAATGATCACAAGTGCCGCAGAATGCATCAGACTAAATGAGTAGGCCGAACTTGTTCCACACTAAAGTTTAATCTGTATGCATTTCGACATGCCTGATGATAATAATATTATGCGATATCAAAGTCACTTACAATTATTAGTCTTTTTTATGACATTTAACCGTGCCTCAATTTTTTTTTAATTCAAATTGTTTTCCTTTGTTGATCTCTGTCACATACTATATTCATTTTATAGACAGGAAAAAATTGTTAATGCCCCTCCCACACATTATCTAAATGTCTAGTAAGAGGGATTTTTCTGTATTGTGGCTGTCAAATGTGTTGCAGGTGAATTCAGCTTCTTTTCACTAAACTATTGAATGTAATACTATTATTTAGATATATAGTAAGATTGGATTTAATGTTCCGAACCAACATGAATATATGAACATGTACGACATTGAGGGTCATTACATGTAAATTTGGAAACTTGATAGCTTTTGGTTAAATTTGGCTTTTGTTTATTTGGTTTGTGTAACATGCAGAAATAACTGAGCTGCATATTTATTAGCAGCTTTAAATATTTAGTTACTTCATGTTCAAATATATCAATGTCAAAGCAGTGTGTTGACATTCTCCCTGGGGAAATGAAATGCATTGAATCACTGAACAACTACAAAACAAAGTGCAAAAGTAAAATTGTACAAAAGCATGGGTGAAAGTGAAATTTGGTGAAAATCCTGACAATTGTGGCCGGGGGTTTTAGGGGGGGGGGCGAAACCCCGAAAAATATGGTATTTTAGGATTTTGGAGTACTTCAGGACACTACTCTGATACTTCCGTTTAACTCCAGGACAGAAATCTGAAAATGCCTTTTAACAATAATAATATATTTAAATTTCGGACAGTTGTATTGTAGCTTTTATTGAAATTCAAGTACAATACTTCTTGATTCTTAAAATAAAGTATAGACAATAGACACAAAATGATGGCCATTACCATAAGTAAATCAAATAAAGACAACAGATACAAAATAAAAATGATGACCATAACTTAACCATTAGTTAAACTGGGGGAAATAAGTCTGCTTCAAGAGGTCCTGGAGTGTTCCATGTAGACATCTGAAGTTGAGGTTTGTTTTGTATTAAAAAACTTGAAAAGCGATGTGCCACCACAACATTTTGTGCGTTGTGTTGAAAGAAGAAGTGGTAAAAACACTACGTTGTATTTGTTTGTGTAGGAGAGACAAATGATGACCTGCATGTGTTTTTGAGTAAGTACATGGCCGATAATTTCTGTAAAAAATCATCCATGAATGAGGAAACATAAACTTGATTTGTGATAAACTCACATACCAATCATGAGCTCAATATATGCAATCATATAGACACAAATAAAGAAAACTGTTATACAAGTCTAATGCCACATATTTCTGTAAAAATCATCCGATTACACTGTATAACAAAACGTTAATTTGATCTGTTACTCATCATGATAGATTCACAAACCAAACATCCGCTCAATATATGCAACTGTTTTGAAAAAAGTAGGAAAACTGTTATAGAACAAATGCACATACACAAAATTACGGATGGACGGACGTCGATAGTGGTAAATCTATGTGTCATTATAATATCTGTTGCTACTGTTCAACAGCAAGGGGTATAACTGAACTATAATAACAATAATTTAAATAGGTTTCTGTTCCTAAGCACAACCCACCGTGATAATTAATTGCATGTACTTTAGCTTTTGGTACTTGTAGGCACCCTTGACAACCTACCTAAACAGCAAGTTTTTGAGGGTACCCTGGCTAGATGAAAAAGACCCTGAAATTAAGGTATTTATGAAGTAATATTAGTTTCAGGGGCATTTTTTGCTATATAAACCAGATTGTGTCACACAGAAAATGTCAATAATGAACGATTTGTCACGGTGACATAAATTTAAAATGTTTGTTTGTTTGTTTAATGGTGTTTAATGCCACTTTCAGCAATTTTTTAGCTATATCATGGCGTCCAGTTTTTATTGGGAGAGGAAGCCGAAGTACCCGGAGAAAACCCCCGACCTGCGGTAGGAAAACTGGCAATCCTTGTCAATTAAGATTGGAGTCGAGTACACCCTGCCTGCAGTAAGATTCGAATTCGCAATCTCAGTGTTGACAGACCACGTGATCAATAGTAGACGAACTACCTTGACCACTCGGCCACCGAGGCCCCTAAATTAAAAATGCTTTTCATCACTATTTGCTGACATGAAGTATACAAAGTATTTATCTGTCAGTAGGCTGCCTCACATCTATAACTTTAGAACCATAGTAGAGAAAAAATTTGTGATTGCTGAAGTGTTCAGCTAAAGTCTCCATTCGGTCAAAGTTGTCACATGACTCCTTTTGGAGTTATCTCTCTTGAAAGGCCAAAAATAGTGATTTTTGTCGTTCCCCCCCCCCCCCCCAATAACTTGAGAACAATAGTAGGTCGAATAAAACCTTCAATTGCTGAAATGTTCAGCTCATTTAGCTCTACAAAAGTCTATTGAGTTGAAATTGTCTGAAGACTCCGGGTAGTAATTATCTCTCTTGAAAGGTAAAAATAGTGATTTTTGCTGTTTTCGGCTTATAATTTGGGAACCTTGAGAGATGGAAAAAAAACCTTTCCTTTCCTGGAATGTTCAGATTGTTGAGCTTTATAATAATTTCGATTGGGGAATAAAAATATTATTTTTATATCTGTAAATTTATGCCAGTTAGGTTATTTTTGTAGGATTAAACAGTAAGATTTTTAAGAGATGCAGCGTACCCAGCTGATGAAAACGATGTTATAAAATACTTCAGCTATGCTCTCTACCTGTACACCAACTGGAGAAATCAAATTCGCCAGAAGGTAAAGATAAGTTTATAACTTTTTGATACCCTTAAAAACCATTCAGTTCCCAACCCTTTAATTCTGAATCCCCATGATGCAAATTGAATTATACCCGCAAGTGAAAAAAAGAAGGTAAAGAAAACCAGAAAACTGTAACATGCGTACAAACTATCCCCTAAAATATTGGCAAACGTTTGTAAAAAAAACCTGGAAAATGTTTTTCTTTTTTTATAAATTTCGTAATCTAAGTGCCATAATTTTGTAATATGATGCGAATGAAACTAGATCTGCAACTCATCAGGATTGAATTGCATACCAAATGTCAGCTCACTATCTGCGAGTGTTTAGAAAAAAGTCCGAAAAACTATTATTTTTAGGAGATTTTCTAAGTGCAAGGGCAATAATTTGATAAAAAAAAACTTTCGACCCAAACGACATTCAAACTTGATCCGTAACTCATCATAGTTAACTCACATACTAAACATAATCTGTGAGCGTTTAGAAAAAAAGTCTGGAAAACTGATATTTTAAAGAAATTTTTCTAACTCCAAGGCCATAATTTCGTCAAAATCATTCGACTGGAAACATCAGCTCACTATCTGCAAGCGTTTAGAAAAAAGTTAGGAAAACATGTGTGACAGACGGACGGAGTGCAAACCCATAGTCCCTTTCGGCGAAGCTGGTAGGGGGCTAATAATGTACTTAGAGCACCTTATTTATTAGTTATATAATATGTACCCAAACCTTATTAAGCCAAAATTATCAACACTAACTTTTTTAGCTTTTTAATCCAGATAAATGTACTGCCAAGATGACAGTCTGCGTCCTGCAGGACTATCTTTTCAGTATAGCTTCAGGCGTACTGGAATGAAAGATGATGTCCAGGACAACAGAAATTTCACAATTGCATTTGTAATTATATATAATTTAATTTTAGATGTAAAAAGCTTTGTGATTGACTCAAACATAGGAGACCTCAGACCAAAGTTTGTCATATGTCTGTGACGTCATCATTTACAAATATCTCACCAAATGTAAATACATTATATATTATATAAGAACAAGGCATGAATCTTATCCAAGTTCTAAAAATAGCTCAAGTTTTATTTACTGGAATCCCCACGTTTTATTCAAAAAAACTATATTATATAATTATATTATATTATTCTTATATAATAAAGAAAAATTTATTATTTTTCTGAGGTCAATATTTCACAATGAGATATGTCAGACTAGTGACCAAACGAGTGAATACACAATGTAAACTCATTTATTGGCTTTTTATTCCATAAAAAAAAATTTTCCTGACCCCAAGTGCCTGTGATTTCTTAGTTGAAATTTTTATTGCAAAACCTCGTCAGAAATACATTTTCTTATTGTAAAAACAGTCATATGTTAAAATTTTACACTTGATAATAAAATCGTCGTCAGTAAGAGATCACTAACGAGAACCACGAAAATTGTCCAAATTCTAATCCACGGGTGGGGGGGGGGGTAACTTCTAATCATGAAACCCTCGTGTTTTGTTAAATATTTGATTCGTTATTTGTACTGGTAACTTTATGTTCGTTTCTAAACCATGAAAATATATAAACCTTCATTGTTACAGACTTTTACTCAATTAATAGATCGAGATGTGCACGAGGTCGACCCTACCCGATCATTCCATAAAGTACATTTTGACCTAATTAATTTGGTACGTAGCACGTGGTTCTATTCCGAACACGTCAAGCATTATTTGTGAAAGTTGAGATGTTTGTTCTGCTTTGTTTATTCAATTATAATTGTTTGGTCGGATTTATTTATGCATTTATAAGTAAGTTTATTGACTTATTTTTTCCCAGTATGGGCTTATTTTATGTGTGGCATTTTTAAAGCAATGCACATTTAAAAAAGGCAATTTAGTAAAAAAAAAATATGACGGACACTACTCTTTTTTATGAACTACATTGTGTCACATGCGTAGCAATTGCAAATCAGTATTCAGTTTGCAGTTGCAGTTGAGTCGTTCAAATGCAGTAGTGCGGTGCACTCGAATAAGTTACCACAAGAAATAGTCATGGTCTTCGAGTCAACACACGGTGATCACTCTGTGTCGGCTGCTCTTTCTCTATCCTATACTTATTTAAACTACTGAAAAAATTTAATTTAATACAAAGAAAAGCTTATAAACAAACTCTTATATATTTTTCTCTTGAAAAAAATTTATAGAGGACCACATGATAGGAAAGGTTTCATGTGGTCCACTATAAATTTATTAAAAGTTTTGAAGCAAATTCATTTTAATAATTATCAATATCGGGTCCTGTTGATCAAATGTTTGATTAATGAAAGAATTTTTGAATGGTGTTAAATGCCACTTGCAGCAATTTTCTAGCTATATCATTGTCTAGTTTTCATTTGGGAGATGAAGCTGGAGTATCCAGAAAAGCCAAGACCTTTGTAGGAAAATCACAATCCTTCGTCAATTAAGATTGGAGAACTGGATTGGAGTCGAGTGCACCCTGCTCACAGTGTGACTCAAACCCGAAACCTTAGTGTTCAATAGTAGAGGAACTGTCGGAACCACTTCGCCACCAAGGCCACCATAAAACAAGAACTGACATGATGTAAACTTTGTTTTTTTTTTGTTTTTTTTTTTTTGCATGTTCCTTGTATTTCTAAGCTATTTTGCCAGTAATGTTTAAGTTTTGTTTTTGTTTTTGCTTTTCTTAAATTTAAAAAGAGTTTTCTGTCTTTCTTTCTCATTATTTTTTTATTTTATTTAGATTCATTTTTTTCAATAGGAATATAACATAAGTATAAATAATTGTTTCCTATGCCCAAGGTAGCTCATTTAATGTAATGTTATCATGATGGCCCAATACTAACAATAGTCTACTATAAGGAAATCATTTAGAGCAGTCCGAGTTTGTTTAAAGTACTATTGCTTTTAGTTTTTAATATCATTATACTTCTTTTTCAGAGGATGCACATGTTCTCAATAGTTTAAGGAAAGTAATATCTGCAAAATCAGCTTTGCATACACAGAATATTTTTCCAGTCTGTACATATACCAAGTGTAGCAACCATCATCAGGTAAATATTTAGCTATCTCATAGTCTTCTTTAAAAAAGGATTTATACTATCACTATGAAGTCCACAACAAGGGCTTAAATAATTCATGCAATGGGGTTGGGTTACGAGATTAATGAAAACATTGTGATTACGCGGGATTTTAATTCTGATTTATTTAATGTTGATAATAATAAATTAATAGACACTATGAACTTGTTCAATTTAACGAATGTGATCAATAAGCCCACACGGACAACGGATCATAGTAGCACATTACTTGACCCAATTATCATAAGCGACTCAATTCAGTATTTATTTTCTGACGTTTTTGAAGTACCTCCTGACGTAAGTGACCACGACTCACCAATAATATTTTTAGATTGCCCCAAATATTCATCCAATTCATTTCAAAGACAAATATGGTTGTACGATAAAACAGATATTGAACAATTTTCTACGAAACTTGGTTCTATAAATTGGAATGGACTTCTTTCTAATGTTGAGGATGTCGATGAAATGTGTAGCATATTCACCGACGAATTTCTAGACATCGCAAGGGAGAGTATTCCATCCAGAATGGTTACCATTCGAAATAATGATAAACCGTGGTTCAACCAGGAAATTCGGAAAGAAATTCGTAGAAGAGACCGATTTAGAAAAACAGCATTAAATTCTAAAAAAGAAGCAGATCTAACAAAGTATAAAAAACAAAGGAACAAAGTAAATAATTTGAAAAAAGCTGCAAAGGAATACTTTGAAAAAAACCTTGATAATATTATATTAGATAATGCTGCTAACCCCAGAACTTATTGGAAAATTATGAAAATGTTAATAAAATCAAATAAAGGATGTTGTAATATACCTCCACTTCTAAATGTCATTCAAAATCACAGCTTGGGAGATGTTGTCTACGGGGACGACGAGAAATGTGAGCTATTAAATACATATTTCAGTCAAATTTCAACACTAAATGATGAAAATGTTATTCTTCCAGATTTTGAACCGAGAACAAAAATACAACTCCACGACATAGTAATCAGTATAGAAGAAATTGTAGACATTATAAAAACTCTAGAACCCAATAAAGCATCAGGGCCAGACATAATAAGCCACAAAATGTTAAAACTTTGTCCTGAAAAAGTAGCAATTCCACTTCACTTAATATTTAATAAATCTCTAGATCAGTGCAAATACCCATCTGGTTGGAAGATTGCAAATGTTATTGCAATATTCAAAAAGGGTGACAGCTCAATGCCGTCTAATTATAGACCAATATCGCTTATTAGCTGCGTCGGCAAGGTAATGGAACGTATTATATATAAGTATGTTTTTAACCACATGCAAAGAAATAATCTTATATATCAATACCAGTCTGGCTTTCTTCCTAATTGTTCCACAGTCCACCAGTTGATAGAAATTTACAATTGTATTTTAAATTCACTCGAGAAGAAGGAAATAAACTGCTTTGTTTTTTGTGATTTTTCCAAAGCATTTGATAAGGTTTGGCATAAAAGTTTATTACATAAAATGAAATCGTATGGAGTAAATGGAAATTTATTAGAATGGTTTAAAAGCTATTTGAATAATAGACAACAGAGAGTAGTAATCAAACAATCGTCATCCGAGCTTTGCAATGTATCTGCTGGTGTCCCACAAGGGTCGGTGCTGGGTCCATTATTATTTATTATATATATCAATGACATAGCTGAAAAACTTGTCTCCTTATGTAGACTGTTTGCTGATGACACGTCGTTCAGCTATTCTAGTCGCGACCCTTCGCAGATACAGACTGTTATCGATCACGATTTGAAAGAGCTGAACGACTGGTCCAAAAAATGGTTAATGTCATTTAACCCCGAAAAAACTGAAATTATGTTATTTTCAAACATAATAACACCGGATATGCGATTTACACTAAGTGACATTAATATACCCATTACTAATCTTCATAAACATCTAGGGGTCACCTTTAGCAGTGATGCTAAGTGGAATACACACATTGATAATATTATATGTAGTGTTTCAAAGCACCTGAACGTACTCAGGAAACTTAAATATAAACTTACTCGGAAAAACTTAGAAAAACTATATTTAGTCTTCATAAGACCACTTTTTGAATATGCCTGTGAAGTTTGGGACAACATGGGGGTTGGCTACTGCAATAAACTTGAACAATTACAACTCGAGGCTGCTCGAATACTCACAGGCCTACCAATATTTACTAATGCAATTAATATTTATACTGAAATTGGGTGGGAGTCTTTGGATGAGCGCAGGAAACGCAGGAAGTTACAAATGTTCTATAATATACAGCACAACTCGGCACCAGCATATCTGTGTAACTTAATTCCTCCTACAATACAAAGCACGGCAGTTTATCCCTTGCGCAATGGTAACAATATTATGACTCCCTTCTGTAGACTTTCCCTGACTGATGAATCGTTCATACCTTCAACTATTCGACAGTGGAACCGTTTAGATCTATCACTCCGTAATGTTGACTCTATATTTAAATTTAAATCTGAATTAAAAAACTTGAACCCACATAGAAGAGTTCCAAAACACTATGAATATGGTCATCGAAAACTTAATATTGTCCTAACCCAATTAAGATGTTCAGCATCAACATTGAATTATGACCTATACAGGGTAAATATTTTATCTGATCCATCTTGTCGATGTGGATCTGATCGTGAAGATTCAAATCATTACTTCTTGTTATGTTCGAAATATGCTAACATTAGGAATAGATTATTTCAAAACCTTCAGTGGCTGCCAATCTATTGTCCAGTAAATTTAGAACATTTTACATTTGGTAATTGTCTTTTGACTAATGAGCAGAACGAGCTAGTTTTTAAGCACGTCTTTGAGTATATTAAAGGGTCAGAAAGGTTCCCGATTGTTTGATTCTTTTCACAATGTTTTTAAATCACACTCATCATCACATCTATCATCTATCATCTATCCTTTATTTTCTCTCTATTCCTTTTTTTCTGTCAAATGTTTTATTTTATCCCTTAAGGTTCATTTCTAACAAACATAATATAATTTGAATTGTATTACTATGTATGCTGCTCCATCAATATATTTTTGTAACATACTGTATATTTGGAGAAGACTTCATAAGTTTGATTAACTTGTGTCTTATCCTATTTGCATAGTTGAGCAAATAAAATATGTTTAAACTAATAATTCATTAATAGTCGGCCAAGTGCAGTTTTGGCAGATACATTTCACTTTTCATCACCAAAACAAAATTACAGTACCTATTGAGAACCACTTTGAGGCTTAATTGAGCTTTTGGATAACTTTCTATGACTTGGGCATTGAATATTGTTCATTAGTATATGATTTTTAACACAAAAAGACAGTTCACTACCAAAAATTATAAATTTTAATGCCTTGACCAACACATACAAAGGAACTGTTTCATTTGTTAATTTTTAAAATGGATTACAATACTGGTTACGATTACTTTTTTTAATTCAGGATGTCTTCTGCCATCTGTAATATTACCGATTACATTTTATGGCAATATTTCAATTATAAAATTGCATGTTAATATTTTAACTAAAAATAAATTAAATCAATAATTTGCTGAATTGGAACATGTATGCATGATGATACAATTATCAAAATGTCTGCAATACCCGTAATTGAAAAGTATCAATTATCACTTCTAAGGGGAGATAATTCAACATATGAAATAGTGAAAATTTTATAGAATTTTTAATAAAGTTGGTGAGCCTATGTTTTTTTTTCTTATTTTGTGATAATTTGGAAAACGAGAAACCATGCAGTAAAAGCAAATTTCTATCAACAATGTGTAAATTGACCTCAAAAAGAAAACAATTTTCAAAGCATTATTGTTTCCTTGGATGATTTGTGACCCTCAGTTATTTTGCAAAACATATTACATATTGCATCCGTTTTTATCAACATTTTCAGAAATATCTATCTTAAAAATGCTGGACCACCAAGCTACCCTTAGAAGTGATAACAAGGGCTGAATTGAAATATCTCACTTTTTATATTTCTTATGCAATTTTGATGGCCATTTTTTAGTTCAGTTCAATGTATGTAACACTTCAACTTGCTTGTTTCTATTTTTTATGTTACTTCTTTGGTTTCTGCAATAAAGGGGGCCAAAAAGGGGCAAGTTTTCACTATTTCTTATGTTCATTCCTTGTATGACTGAGGTTTCTTTTTGTTTGATACCTCATTGCACAAGTTTTCAGAAGTATGTTTTAGGTAAATGAAATAAAAGGGGTAAACTAGTATATATATACGTGTAAATATATTTTTTTTCTTTTCGTCTGTCAGATGAGACGTAAAACTGGTGCCTCGTGTACAGTATTCCATCAACTGGCACGTTAAAGACCCCATTGGCACAGGGACAGTCTATACTAACTATAGTATAGACTGTCCCTGATTGGCAGTATTCGATAAGAGTAGGCGCACAAGCCGCTGCCATGGCACGCCCCGTACTTGCTGCTAGCGTCTTGGTTCTCTAGCTGGATGCAGCTTGATAGATTAATCTACTTCCACAAAGTCTTTTTGGTTGCAGCATTTCTGACTACTTTTATCATTTCAGTTATGGTAGTTATGGCCTATAAATCCCAAAAATACAAATAAATAGGTAAAGAAAAATTTTTCAATAAAAGCCATTTGGCAATAAGTCTGTGCGAGACCGTTTTACGGTAGTCAAGGACGTTAAAAACCCACATAAGTAGTAGGGGGTAAAATGGGTACATTTGTTTTGCATTTTGGATCAAAATTTTTTTGGTCCTAGTATCATGGAATTTGTTCATAAGATGACCTTTTGGAACATGTCAAGTTTCTACTTATCAAGGGTCAAAAGGGCCATTTTTTGTTTTGGTCATTTAGATAATAACAACTAGAATTTTTCATTGGGTTCCATGTTTTATGAGCATTGAGTATGACAATAAATTTCTCAATTTTACTATAAGATTTAAATAACAAGTAGCCTAATTTATGCTTCATACAATGAGTGCATTAATTTTTTTCCTTCTATTTTTATGAGATTTTTTTAATTAGATTCCATGTTATTAGATTACAATTATGTGTCAACAGATTTTTGATATCTATCTTTTCCAGTTTGGAACTCCATATATTTGGCAAATTACTTTTCAGTGCCACGTCAACATATTTTACTCATCTTTTGGATAATGATAAATTTATTTAAATATTTGTTTCTTTTTCATTTTTTATGGTTTTTGTTGTGTAAGGGGTCAAAAGAGGGTACGATTTTTGTTTTCGTCAAATACCTGACTTTTGTTTTTTCTGATTTTTATTGACATTTAAAAAATGTGTAAATTTATGAATAAGTTTTTGGTAATGTCAATAAAGTTTTCCTATCTTAAATGTTAAAGGTCAAAAGGGCCAGACTGTTGTTAATAATGATTTTAACTTTATATCTTCTGTTTTTTCATTGAATTCCTGATTTAAAGAATTGCAGTTCGTTATGGTGTCAACAGATATTTCATGTCTTTTTTTCTTAGTTTGGAGATCAAGGTTTCAAAAAGGACTAAATTTGTGTCAGCTTATAATATATATCTGGAACAAGTTAGCATGTAATTGCTCTTGTGCCATCATTTCATTTCGTGGAAGATTTGAATGAAATTTTAACCAAACGTTTAAATCAACAATATCTGGAGTTCAAAAATAGCATGTTACAGGAGATCTTGCACTTAAGATATCCGGACCACAATTGACCATGTGATCATATTGGGTTCCCAGATGTCCTTGTTTTTTAATGGAGCAGACCTTGGTAATTCGGCAAACATCGTAAATACTATTTGAGCAACTGACTTATTTGCTCAAAACTGTTAACATTGACTCATAATAAAGCAATATATTTAAATTTTTTAATTAATTAGCAATACCTTGATTTAATAAAGCTGTATTTCTAGGTCGGAAAATAAAATTATGGCCTTTTTGAAACTGAAAACTAAAAAATAAATCCCCCTGAAAAATTCCATGAACGAAGTCCTAAAGTGAAAAATTTACTTAAAAAGTACACAGATCATGAGGCTAATGCAATTCACAACTGTGTGTATTTTTATGAAAATCGGAAGGTAATACAGTGTGAAGTGGATGCTATACAATAGTGTATAAAAACTAATAAATTTTAAAATTAAAAGGGCATTTATGTAGCATACTCCCCTTATTCGTAATTCTTGTCTGAATATTTTGATGTTTTCTGCTTTTATTAAAAATAGTTATAAACAAAATACAGTCATTAAACTGGATAACTATTAAGTAGGTAATTCACAATTTCTGTCATATTAAGTTAGTTGTAAAATATCATCAGCAATCCGAGATAAGATAGGTAATATCTCCAATTGTAAAAAAATTTAATTAAAGGATAAAAAATAAGTAGTCTCACACAATTCGATCAAAGAATGACGTCTACATGTAGATCTAGGTTTATTGATGAAGCACGATACCCAGTCTAAATCCTGAATTAAATATGCTTCATCAGATTCCAACATTTGAAAATCGTAACACTAATTTAACAATGTCTAACTTTGGTCATGTTTAATGTATACTGCAACTCTGTAAACAATTTCTTATTAAAGTCGCATTCATTATTATTTATTTACTATTGCTCTTGGTCTAAATTACAAGAAAACCAATAAATTGAATGCATGACATGTTTATTGCCAATATTTTGGTTCAAGTAACAACCAATTTATCAATTTTACAACAATGGTTAAAAAATTAACACTACTGATTTTTTATTTAATTTGGTCCAACACAAAACAAAAAAAGATGCTGATATTTTTAATGTGGCCTCCTCCCCCCCTTCAGCCACCCTAACCTCACCCATAAAATACATACAGTGGTTTCACCTAACCCGTTCTCGCAGTTACACCAAAAATACAAATTTAAATATATTGCATCCTTCTGCAACATCCATGAACTTTTCTCACCCTTTAAGAAAATGTATGTTTATTGGAAAAACCAAGGTTAACCTGGGACCAAAATAGCATTCAAACATTAGTATTGTTTTCAGAATGTTAACACTTTCCCACAACATTCAATATTTTATCATAAATAAATTGTACACGAAGTACTTTGGTTTGATCAAAAAATTTTATCCAAGGATAAGAGAAAAAAATCACAAGTTTGAAATGACTGGTTTGCAAGGCAAGTGCTTTAATAAATGAAGAATGGTATACAAATTGTTGGAAGGTTTGTGTCAAAAAATGTAGGAGGAACAGAACCATTTATTAATGTGCTAAATAATGACTGTTCCAATGTCTGGAAAAAAGCAAAGCATATCTTACACAATTTCATAAGGTCACATGCACAAATTCAATAGGTTTGCAATCTTTCAATGAAGTTTCAATGATATGAATTAAAAGCTGCAGGATAAGTTGATTGCACAAAATAGGTATCCTAAAATGACTAAAGTCCTCAACAATTTGATAATAGAATATGCACAGTTTCAATTCAGGTCAATCTTTCTGTGAAGTATCAAGGATATGGGTTAAAAGCTGTAGGTTAAGTCGATTAGACTAAATAGGTACCCTGAAATATGTCTATATCTGTCAAGTATCATGCTATAAGGGTGAGAATCACGCTTTTAAGCATGAAATCATGCCCTCCAGCTCGCCACCGTAAAAATCAGGCTTAATTCATATTTAATTTAAAAAATTTAGAATACTGGAAACGTTGAGATTATAGAAACCAGTACCGGTACGTGAACCGTGCAATTTTTCCTTCTACCTCATCAGGACTGGAGCGTCGCATGATTTTGTGAGACATATTCGTTTGTCACATCTAACGCGTGTATTTTTTTGTACATAAAGCAGTTTTATTATTAATGTTGAGTGCTTTATTGATTAAGTTTTATTCAAACTTATTTGTTAGGTCTTTGTAGAACCCGACGAAATGTATTTTTCTAACCCTCTGAAAAAGCTGAAAAATAAAAATTTCTACCATTTTTTACAGGTTTGGCGCCAATATAAAATCATAATATATGCTTAAAATGAAACGACTGAACAATCTTAGTAAATTTTGGTTTGTTTTCACTTTTGATTTTAATTTTGACTTTTTAGAAATACAGGTAGTACAAGTGAAAAGAAATCAACACAAATAACTTCAAGTAAACCCTTGTATTTGTAGCTACGCGTTCCAGTACAAGTGTCTGATCTCAACCTCTCTACTGTTTTCGAGTTCAAAACTAAAATATCATAGTTGTCCGGAGTTATTCCGACAATTCTAATTATTCAATGTTACATATTTTCGTAAATTTTTAACTGGAAGGACCAGTTTTAGTAAAAATAAAAAGTATGGCACGGGACGATTCAAGTTTGTCAAGGGAAGATAAGGCAGAAAAACATGCAAATTTAGTCGTTCACCCTCGTTAACATTTCCAAAATATGCTCATAATGTAGGAATTCGCTTCTCTGAAAAAATTTCAGGGGAGGCAACCCCAACAGACCCCCACCCCTTTCTTACTCTTCGCCACTATAGCTCCTGGACATGTAACAAGTCTTTAAAATTAGGAAAAAATCCTAAATTTGATAATGGCAGGTCCATATTCAATAAATGTGCATCCTTCTGAGAAGCTTCATAGATCTGTTAAAATCTTCTGCTAATCTTAAAAAAAAAAACAGGAAAAAATACTCAATTAGTTTAGAGAGATTTAGCTTGAAAATTGTAGGCAAATTGATTACACAAAATAGATACCATATTCTCTTATCTGGCTTCGCACCCAACTTTCACAATACTAAAACCTGGATGTGCACTTTCTGCAAAAAAAATGGCCAAAATCTATGGAACGCCAAATTAACATATATTCAATTAATTGTACCTATCTTCAAATATTGAAGATATCTTCAATTGAATTATACCTATCTTCAATTCAATTATAGATATCTTCAATTCAATTATACCTATCTTCAATTCAATTGTACCTAGGTACAATTCAGCACAATTGAAGATATCTTCAATTCAATTGTACCTATCTTCAATTCAATTATAGATATCTTCAATTGAATTGAACCTATCTTCAATCGAATTGAACCTATCTTCAATTGAATTAAACCTATCTTCAATTCAATTGTGCCTAGGTATCTTCAATTGCACTTAATCAAATTTGTATTATAATATAATTCAATTGAAGATAGGTGTAATTCAATTGAAGATAGGTGTAATTGAATTGAAGATATCTTCAAATGAATTGAAGATATCTTCAAATGAATTGGAGATATCTCCAAATGAATTATGGAGATGTTGGAATTATGAAGATAGGTGTAATTGAATTGAAGATATCTTCAAATGAATTGAAGATATCTTCAAATGAATCAATTAAATTGCACCTAGGTATAATTCATTTGAAGATAGGTTCAATTGATATGAAGATATGAAAATCATCGTCATGGAGGCAAGCCCACCTTTGACGTCATATATTACTATGCTGAACAGTCACAGTTTGTGTTGTTGATCTGTTTTTGAAAATGTAAAAATACACATTTTTGAATTTATTTCAAATTTTCAAAAAAATATTTTCTCGAGAGGGGATTATAAAATTTTCATTGTGTACATTTAATATTAATCCACTTTATGGATAACACAATGTGCAAAACAGAAATTGTGTTGTACCTCGATAGAGATGACAAGCTTAAATAATGAATAGATGTGTTATCAGTTTGAAAAGTTCATGTCTTTAAAAATAACTTATGAAATTTTTTAACATTAGATGTACAGACATTTGTTTCTGTGCAATTTTAGAGAGATTATGAATATTCCCTTTCTTAATCTTTATCCAAGTTGAACATTGTTTTAAACCACATGCCAAAGGTCTCTTAAATCATCTAATTTGTGAGAAAAGGTTGGGTGAAACCATATATTTATTTCAAATTTTTCGATACAGGTAACAATACCATAGCATATAGTAACAATAAATCATACAAGTAACAACATAGCAAAATAAAAAGTGACATAAACAATCCATAATATAAATTTCTCTGTAGCATCATCAAAATACAGTACATCAGTAGTCAAAGTATCCAAGGTTCTCTCAAGTAATTCCACAGTTCTTTTTATCAATCCTTGAGGATCTTCACACTCTATAAAACAAAATAAATGTGCTAACATTTTTTAGGGCTTTAAACTTCTCATTTAAATTATTCACTTTTATTACATGAATAGAATTTTGCGTGTTTTTGATTGGTCTAAAAACAACTTTTGGGTCACGAAAAATCGCAACAGTACTAAAATTACATAAAATGCTTGTACGCTGCACGATTCCGCTGCATAGTAGTCAAGCGGAATACGATATCGACCTGGTTTTTATATTTTAGCCAATCAGAATAGCCGTCTTAACAAATTCATTCGTCCAATCAAATCGATTGTATTAATTGTACATCGTGTGTGACAACAACAAATGGGAGAAACGCGGGCTCTGCAAAATGTTGATTCATTTATATTCTTCTCAAATTTGAAACTGGAATATCAGAATTACCAGCAAATTGATACCAAAATGCAGTATTAAATAAAAAATATTAAGGGTAACAACAATTACAAAATGTAAGCAGGGGCTCCAGTAGAAAATGCATCCTCTGTTTTACTGATCGAGGGGAGATAATGGTTTTATTCATGTAATAAACCAATTGATGACTTTGATATATGGTCGCTATCAGGATTGATCAGCCCTCAAAAATGTATATTCACCTCGCCTAGTGGCTCGGTGAATATTACATTTTCTCTGGCTGATAAATCCTGATAGCGACCTATATCAAAGTCATTAATTGTATAATATTATTATAAATATTTTTGTTTTTATACATTTTAAATATTATAGTTGAAAACAAGTTTTAATGGTGTCTTTGTTTCTAAAAAAAAATAACAAACAACATACGTCCTCAGATTTTCTGGAAAAATTTTCTTTCTGTAAGATCTTCATCTGTATAGTCTTTTCCATAATCTATGAAAAGTTAAAAATAAAACAAAAATTAATTGAAAAAAAATTAATAAATATGCAGCATCTTTCATTTCCTTTCTCCTGTTTTTTAACACTTGCTAGTATGTGTATTGATGCAAAAATATTGTGTACCTTATTTCAAGCATTATTCTAAAAAAAGTCATTAAGTATTTAGCTACTTCATCTCTCAAATAATTCCAACAATATTCTTACCCAGATATTCTGTGTATATTTTATTACCGTCTCCCATGGGAGACGGTATACATGGTCAAATGATGATCAGTCTTCGGAGTAAATGACTCTCTGATACTTGATTGGGTGGTGAACTATATCTATAAATATTTTTCTCATTTCATTGGTTTACGTCAGGATCGCACTAGTATGTGTACTGAAATTTCGATATATTCTAGGTCGAATCGGGGTTGTAATCAGTATTTTAGTGTAGTAATGTAACGTTCCACATATTGACTTCTATTTCATTCAATGCATTGGTCAGTGAACAATTAAAAGGTAAACATTGTACCAAAATCTCCCTACTTTTTAAAGCTGTTTGGGTGAGGAAAAAATATATGTTCTATATCTTTATTTTCGTTAATCAGTATTTTAGTGTAGTAATGTAACGTTCCACATATTGACTTCTATTTCATTCAATGCATTGGTCAGTGAACAATTAAAAGGTAAACATTGTACCAAAATCTCCCTACTTTTTAAAGCTGTTTGGGTTAGGAAAATATTATATGTTCTGTATCATTATTTTCGTTCTGATATTGATGCAAATTTAACAAAACATATTTTTACCGCTAATTTTGATCATTGTTGTTTAGGGAGTCAACTTTTAATTTTAATTATTTTTTAAAAAGCAAGTGACGACAGGCATTTAAATCTCTCAAGCACCATTGGATAATAGGTTAGCGTAAACAATGTCCTTACAAGGTACATGTACATTGTTTACCTATCTTACATATAAATTAAAAAAAACAGATACTTTAATATATCCATAAAATTTGTAATGCAGCTAAGAGACGGTTAGCTTTTTAGAAAAGCTAAACTTGTTGGAGTTCCTCTTCATCTGTAGTCTTCTTTCTTCATCTATTAAAAGCAAGCAAATAAATTAATTGAAAAATGTCGATATGCAACATATTTTATTTTCTTTCTTTTGTTTAGAATGTTGGATTAATTATAAGGATGTGTATTATTGGAAAAATGTTCAATTACTTTTATATACGAAAAAAAGAGATGGAAAACCAGCTTACCCAGATATTCTGGATGTAATTTCATTCTTATAGTTCCTCTTATAGACAAAAAAACCACAATTCATCTGTTGTGGTTTTTTTCGTCTATAAAAGACAACCAAATAAATACAATGTGAATTGAAACAGTCAATATGCAGAATTTTATGCTTAGAATAATTTTATTCTTAAAAAATGATGACATCTTGTATATTGATATAAAAGTATCACAATTAGGTTTGGCATGCCATAAAACCTGGTTTAACCCACCATGCCTGTACCAAGTCAGTATAATCGGTGTAGTTACTATAGTTTTGGTTGGTGGTTTTGGAATTTGCTGGTTTCTGGGAGATTGATTTGTGAATTCTTTTTTTGACAGTTTCCTCTGTGTTCTGTATTTTATTACCTTCAATTTTTTAAAGAGGTTATGTCTCTCTCTCATTTTAAGGAAAAAGAATGTCTCTGAAATAAAAACAGACAAAACAACCTGCTTACCCAGATATTATGGACATTTTGATTTGTTGGGTCATTCTATGCATGTAGCATATTGTTTCTTTTTCTATAAAATGATGAAATTAATAATGTTATTCAAAAACAAAAATGAAAGAATTTTAACATGCATGGTTATGACCGTCAATTTTTTTTATCAATAATGTGGGGAGTATGACTCATTATCTTAGATTGAGACTACTATGGTAAATCTTGTCTATAATTTGTAAATTAAAGTCAATAATAAATAGCATATTTTTGAGTAAATAAAAATATTTACCAGATTATTCCCATTTTTTGATTCTACTGTCTGTATTTTGTCTTCAAGCTCTTGTCCATATTTGTAAGATCTTTTGTTCACTTGACTTCCAGCAAAAACTGAGAGTTTATTCCATGTTTGATTTTAATTTAAATGAAAAATGTTTCCAAAAATCTTTATCCAAGGTGAAGATGGCCTTAAACTTAACTAACTTAAGACAAGAAATAATTTATGAAAATCATCATTTGTTTTTGGTTTTTTTGCAAGCCATTATATCAATTTACCACCAGGCGTAAGTGAGGCACTAAATTAAATGAAATGTTCGAGCAAAGAAAAACATGCAAAAATCATGAAATCCATAAATTATTTCAATTCTTATATGGTATTTTTGGTAATGATTCAAATGGAATGCTACCACAGCTGCCATATTAGAATTAAACTTAACTAACTTAATCTTAACTAAACCTAACTAACTTTTTTTTAATAAACTAACTAACTTGACTAAAACTAACTAACTTAACTAAAACATAACTATATAAACTTAATTACACATAACTCTCCAAATTCACTCCCCTCACAAACTTCACTCTGAGCTCAGCTCATCACTCCACTTTCAACTCTCAAATTAATTTATGAAAGCCATGATCTATTGTATATTTTACCAAAGGCACGACATTGTATCAGTCAAGTTAACACTTAGCGATTGAAAGATGTTATATTTACAGAAACAATGTTAGACCATAGTTAAATATCCATAAATCATGCCTCACATAAATTATGTTGATTCTAATATGGTAATTTGGTACTTGTGACTTATTTGTCTACCATTGTAATCCATATTAGAGTTAAACCTAATAATAACAAATTAACTTCACCTTTTTTATACTCAATGAGTATACAGAAATTGAAAATTTTTTAATCGATTTTTAAAGGTTTTTGGTAACAATGGAATAAACAAGAACAGATATCTTTGGTCATCTGAAATATAAATGTAAATGAAAATTAAACAAACACTGCTGAAGAGAACCAAGAAATGTTTTACAGTAAAATTTACACATTGCACAAAAATTAGCCTGTTTCAATCCTCAGAAACAAATATAGTTGGGTATTTTCTACCTATTGGTCACTAATAACAGCTGTTCAAAAAAATGCAACAATCTATAGCTCTTCATCAGTATATAGCTGGGCAATTGCAATTGGAGTGTACTCTGCAGTTTTATTAAAGCTGTTAACTGTATTAAGAATTTAAAAATACCAGTTCATTTTTTTTAATGTAAGACATATAGGTTTCGACAACTGACACTATCTAGTTTGTTTATTGACTGCAGCATGTGAAGTTCCAAATACTATTAAAACATTCCGCAAACTGTAGTTTTTATAGTCACAGTTGGCGAGTTGTTATGATGAAGTACAAAATCATTTGGTCAATTTTCCTCTGACTTCCAGATTTATTAAGTTAATATGAATGAAGACACTACAGCTCTTCGAGTTGGTTTGGATTATTTTATACTAACACATTTTCAGTTGTAAAATTTGTAAAGAAGTGAATGTTGTCTAAACAGCAGTTTCTTTCAGTAGTTAATGATTCATTCATTAATCTGTGGCAACATGATGTTGTGTTTTCAGTGTCTCTTACTCCATAATGAGAAATAGTTGATACAGGATAATCCAAAAACTGACTCAAGATTGTAAAGGATTTGAAACATTCTAGATACATTGTAAGGAGTTATAAGCATCAAATAAAGAACCTTGCAAATTCAAGATCAGGACAGTAACTTCAGATGTACATTATCTCTTATACCTGAAAAACAAAAAAATACAATTTAATCTATACAGTAAAACATAACCCTCTACAAAAGACATTTAATTTTAATAGTTAGAATTTATAAAGAATCAAATCTTGAGACAAACTAATTTTGTCTTGTCCATTAGACACATTTAAGATACGAGTTGGCATGACATTTCCACATCCTCAATTTACTTAACAATACTTTGCTTCAATATATCTTTTACATAATAAGACTTGGATCTCATTTAAGGCAAGTTATCCAAGTTTTTTTGAGGTAATAGGGTACAATTGTGCATTAAAAAGTAAAAAAAATGAGACTGCAGAAAGTGTAAATATTTAAATAATGTGATGCAACAATTTGACCAATGTCACTCATAAGCCAGATTTTCCAGATTGCCACCAAAATAAGTTTATTTAAAACATTTTTCTTAAATATTTAAGCATTCATAGTACACACCATTTACAAATCCCTTGGGTGACAGTTGTTCTTGGTTTAATTTCTAAGCATGTATAATTCAAATAGTCATGGCTTTATAACAAACAAATCTTGAAACAAAATGTTGCATTAATTAAAGAACATTTGATTTAGTGGTTAGATTATAGAGCTAATATATCAAATATCATACATTTTCATTCAATTATTTTCTTAATAAATCATTTTAAAATATATTGTAGAAATTGAATGTTTGTTTATTTGAATGTTTTTAATGCTACTTTCAGCAATTTTTCAGCTTTATTATGGGAACCAGTTTTTATTAGGCGAGGAAGCCAGAATACCCTGAGAAAACCCTGACCTTTGGTAGGAGAACTGGCAATCCTTGTCAATTAAGGTTAGAGGCTAGTGCACCATGCTCACAATGAGACTTGAACTCACAATCTCATTGTTGACAAATATTGAAATTGATATACAAATCTTAAATTCTCAAATAATCAATATTTTTACACAGATGATTTTCCTCTGTAATATTTTTTCGTTTTGTATAAAAAGTCAAAAAAAAGGCAAAAAAATTAATGGATTGACAAATCAATATGCAGTTTCTTTTAAGCTTAGAATGTTGCTTGTACTTCTTGACCCTGTGTATTGGTTGAAAAATAATTTTAAAAAGAATGCATTTTGTTTGGAAGGTTTCTTTGCTATTTTTGTTTCATTTATTTTTTTTTGGCATCTTTTCTGAAATAATTCAACCAATTCTTACCCAGATATTTTGGACATATTAAATATGTCTTGGCATTCCTCTTCATTTGTCATCTTCATTCTTCATCTATGAAAAGAAAGCCAAGAAATTAGTACAGGAACATTTCAATATGTAGAAAACTTTATTCCCTTTCATTTATTCTTAGAATGTTGCTTTTATTTTTTTTACAGCAGCTAACATGTTTACATTTAAACAAATATTAAAATTGTTGAGAAGTTTTAATGGCTGTTTTATCACTGCAATAATTTTAAAAAAATACTCTTACCCAGATATTCTGGACATATTTTCTTGGGATTCCTCCCTCTCTTCATCTGTAATCTTTTTTCTTCATCTATAAAAAAAACCAAATAAATGGTTTGAAAATTTTATATATTGCTGATTTCATGTCCTTTCAATTATGCTTAGAATGCTGCTTTTTAAAAAAAATTTGTTAATCCAAAAAGTGCATTTGAAAAATATTTTAAATACATGTTTTTTACATTGTCATAAGCTTTTATGGCTTCTTTAACTCCATAAATTCCAATAATATTCTTACCCAGATATTTTGGAGATATTAAATATGTCTTGGCATTCCTCTTCATCTGTCATCTTTTTTCTTCATCTATGTAAAAATAACAAAACAAAATAAGTACAGTGGAACATATCAATATGTAGAAAACTTTATACACTTTCATTTATTTTCAGAATGTTCCTTTTCCCTTTTGAAACTATCTTAAATGTGTATGTATAGAAAAATAATTTAAACCTCATTTCAGATGTTATTCAAAGAGTACGTTTTAAACGTATTTGAATTGACATAAGTTTTTATGGCTGTTTTATGACTGCAATAATTTTCACTAATATTCTTACCCAGATATTCTGGACATATTATCCTGGTTTTTCTCTTCATCTGTCATCTTTTTTCTTCATCTATGAAAAGTAAGCAAAGAAATAAGTACAGTGGAACATATCAATATGTAGAAATCTTAACTCCCTTTTATTTCTTCTTAGAATGTTGCTTTTAGTTTTTGACAGCAGCTTACATGTTTATATTGATGGAAAAATAGTTTTACCTTATTTCAGATGTTATTCTTAAAGAGGACATTTAAAAAAATATTAAAATTGTCAAGAAGTTTTAATGGCTGTTTTATCACTGCACTAATTTTCAGCAATATTCTTACCCAGATATTCTGGACATATTTTTTGGGGTTCCTCTCTTCATCTGTAATCTTCATTCTTCATCTATAAAAATACCAAAAAATATAAATGGATTGAAAACATCTATATATACATATATATATAGCAGATTTCACACCCTTAAATTTATGCTTAGAATGTTGCTTTTTTAATTTTTCACACTAGCTAACATATGTATTGATGGTAAAGTAACTGTACCTTATATCAGTTGTTAATCCAAAAAGTGCATTTAAAAAATATTTCAAATACATGTTTTTTAAATTGTCATAAGCTTTTATGGCTTCTTTAACTCAGAAATACTTCCAATAATATTCTTACCCAGATATTTTGGAAATATTAAATATGTCTTGGCATTCCTCTTCATCTCTTCATCTGTCATCTTTTTTTCTTCATCTATGAAAAGTAACAAAAGAAATAAGTACAGTGGAACAAATTAATATGTAGAAAATTTATTCCCTTTCATTTATTCTTAGAATGTTGCTTTTACTTTTTGACAGCAGCAAACATGTTTATATGATGGAAAAATAATGTTACCTTAGTTCAGATGGTGTTCTAAAAAAGTACATTTATTAAATATTTAAATTGTCAAGAAGTTTTAAAGGCTGTTTTATCTTTGCAATAATTTCCACTAATATTCTTACCCAGATATTTTGAAAATATTGTCTTAGCTTTCCTCTTCATCTGTCATCTTTTTTCTTCATCTATGAAAAGTAAGCAAAGAAATAAGTACAGTGGAATATATCAATATTTAGAAAACTTTATTCCCTTTTATTTATTCTTAGAATGTTGTTTTCTCTTATTGACAGCAGCTAACATGTTTATATTGATGGAAAAATAATTTTACCTTATTTCAGATGTTATTCTTAAAGAGTACATTTAAAAAAATATTAAAATTGTCAAGAAGTTTTAATTGCTGTTTTATCACTGCAATAATTTTCAGCAATATTCTTACCCAGATATTCTGGACATATTTTTTGGGGTTCCTCTCTTCAACTGTAATCTTCATTCTTCATCTATAAAAATACCAAAAAATATAAATGGATTGAAAACATCTATATATACATATATATATAGCAGATTTCACACCCTTAAATTTATGCTTAGAATGTTGCTTTTTTAATTTTTCACACTAGCTAACATATGTATTGATGGTAAAGTAACTGTACCTTATATCAGTTGTTAATCCAAAAAGTGCATTTAAAAAATATTTCAAATACATGTTTTTTAAATTGTCATAAGCTTTTATGGCTTCTTTAACTCAGAAATACTTCCAATAATATTCTTACCCAGATATTTTGGAAATATTAAATATGTCTTGGCATTCCTCTTCATCTCTTCATCTGTCATCTTTTTTTCTTCATCTATGAAAAGTAACAAAAGAAATAAGTACAGTGGAACAAATTAATATGTAGAAAATTTATTCCCTTTCATTTATTCTTAGAATGTTGCTTTTACTTTTTGACAGCAGCAAACATGTTTATATGATGGAAAAATAATGTTACCTTAGTTCAGATGGTGTTCTAAAAAAGTACATTTATTAAATATTTAAATTGTCAAGAAGTTTTAAAGGCTGTTTTATCTTTGCAATAATTTCCACTAATATTCTTACCCAGATATTTTGAAAATATTGTCTTAGCTTTCCTCTTCATCTGTCATCTTTTTTCTTCATCTATGAAAAGTAAGCAAAGAAATAAGTACAGTGGAATATATCAATATTTAGAAAACTTTATTCCCTTTTATTTATTCTTAGAATGTTGTTTTCTCTTATTGACAGCAGCTAACATGTTTATATTGATGGAAAAATAATTTTACCTTATTTCAGATGTTATTCTTAAAGAGTACATTTTAAAAAATATTAAAATTGTCAAGAAGTTTTAATTGCTGTTTTATCACTGCAATAATTTTCAGCAATATTCTTACCCAGATATTCTGGACATATTTTTTGGGGTTCCTCTCTTCAACTGTAATCTTCATTCTTCATCTATAAAAATACCAAAAAATATAAATGGATTGAAAACATCTATATATACATATATATATAGCAGATTTCACACCCTTAAATTTATGCTTAGAATGTTGCTTTTTTAATTTTTCACACTAGCTAACATATGTATTGATGGTAAAGTAACTGTACCTTATATCAGTTGTTAATCCAAAAAGTGCATTTAAAAAATATTTTAAATACATGTATTTTAAATTGTCATAAGCTTTTATTGTGTCTTTAACTCTGAAATACTTCCAATAATATTCTTACCCAGATATTTTGGAAATATTAAATATGTCTCGGCATTCCTCTTCATCTGTCATCTTTTTTTCTTCATCTATGAAAAGTAACAAAAGAAATAAGTACAGTGGAACAAATTAATATGTAGAAAATTTATTCCCTTTCATTTATTCTTAGAATGTTGCTTTTACTTTTTGACAGCAGCAAACATGTTTATATGATGGAAAAATAATGTATGGTGTTCTTAAAAAGTACATTTTTTTAAAAATATTTAAATTGTCAAGAAGTTTTAACGGCTTTTTGATCTTTGCAATAATTTCCACTTATATTCTTACCCAGATATTTTGGACATATTGTCTTAGCTTTCCTCTTCATCTGTCATCTTTTTTCTTCATCTATGTAAAAATAACAAAACAAAATAAGTA
The DNA here is from genome assembly GCA_944474755.1 of Limnoperna fortunei. NCBI lineage: Eukaryota > Metazoa > Mollusca > Bivalvia > Mytilida > Modiolidae > Limnoperna > Limnoperna fortunei. Next base: position 54,830,700 of record OX104116.1, read on the forward strand.
CAGTGGAACATATCAATATGTAGAACACTTTATCCCCTTTCATTTATTTTCAGAATGTTCCTTTTCCCTTTTGAAACTATCTTAAATGTGTATGTATGAAAAATAATTTAAACCTCATTTCAGATGTTATTCAAAGAGTACATTTTAAAATATATTTGAATTGTCATAAGTTTTTATGGCTGTTTTATGACTGCAATAATTTCCACTAATATTCTTACCCAGATATTCTGGACATATTATCCTGGTTTTTCTCTTCATCTGTCATCTTTTTTCTTCATCTATGAAAAGTAAGCAAAGAAATAAGTACAGTGGAACATATCAATATGTAGAAATCTTAACTCCCTTTTATTTCTTCTTAGAGTGTTGCTTTAACTTTTTGACAGCAGCTAACATGTTTATATTGATGGAAAAATAGTTTTACCTTATTTCAGATGTTATTCTTAAAGAGTACATTTAAAGAAATATTAAAATTGTCAAGAAGTTTTAATGGCCGTTTTATCACTGCAATAATTTTCAGCAATATTCTTACCCAGATATTCTGGACATATTTTTTGGGGTTCCTCTGTTCAACTGTAATCTTCATTCTTCATCTATAAAAATACCAAAAAATATAAATGGATTGAAAACATCTATATATAGATAGCAGATTTCACACCCTTAAATTTATGCTTAGAATGTTGCTTTTTCAATTTTTCACACTAGCTAACATATGTATTGATGGTAAAGTAACTGTACCTTATATCAGTTGTTAATCCAAAAGGTGCATTTCAAAAATATTTTTAATACATGTATTTTAAATTGTCATAAGCTTTTATGGCTTTTTTTAACTCTGAAATACTTCCAATAATATTCTTACCCAGATATTTTGGAAATATTAAATATGTCTTGGCATTCCTCTTCCTCTGTCATCTTTTTTTCTTCATCTATGAAAAGTAACAAAAGAAATTAGTACAGTGGAACATATTAATATGTAGAAAATTTATTCCCTTTAATTTATTCTTAGAATGTTGCTTTTGTTTTTTGACAGCAGCTAACATGTTTATATGATGGAAAAATAATGTTACCTTAGTACAGATGGTGTTCTAAAAAAGTACATTTATTAAATATTTAAATTGTCAAGAAGTTTTAAAGGCTGTTTTATCTTTGCAATAATTTCCACTAATATTCTTACCCAGATATTTTGGACATATTGTCTTAGCTTTCCTCTTCATCTGTCATCTTTTTTCTTCGTCTATGAAAAGTATGCAAAGAAATAAGTACAGTGGAACATATCAATATTTAGAAAACTTTATTCTTTTTTATTTATTCTTAGAATGTTGTTTTCTCTTCTTGACAGCAGCTAACATGTTTATATTTATGGAAAAATAATTTTACCTTATTTCAGATGTTATTCTTAAAGAGTACATTTAAAAAAATATTAAAATTGTCAAGAAGTTTTAATGGCTGTTTTATCACTGCAATAATTTTCAGCAATATTCTTACCCAGATATTCTGGACATATTTTTTGGGGTTCCTCTCTTCATCTGTAATCTTCATTCTTCATCTATAAAAATACCAAAAAATATAAATGGATTGAAAACATCTATATATACATATAAATATAGCAGATTTCACACCCTTAAATTTATGCTTAGAATGTTGCTTTTTTAATTTTTCACACTAGCTAACATATGTATTGATGGTAAAGTAACTGTACCTTATATCAGTTGTTAATCCAAAAAGTGCATTTAAAAAATATTTCAAATACATGTATTTTAAATTGTCATAAGCTTTTATGGCTTCTTTAACTCAGAAATACTTCCAATAATATTCTTACCCAGATATTTTGGAAATATTAAATATGTCTTGGCATTCCTCTTCATCTGTCATCTTTTTTTCTTCATCTATGAAAAGTAACAAAAGAAATAAGTACAGTGGAACAAATTAATATGTAGAAAATTTATTCCCTTTCATTTATTCTTAGAATGTTGCTTTTACTTTTTGACAGCAGCAAACATGTTTATATGATGGAAAAATAATGTATGGTGTTCTTAAAAAGTACATTTTTTTAAAATATTTAAATTGTCAAGAAGTTTTAACGGCTTTTTGATCTTTGCAATAATTTCCACTTATATTCTTACCCAGATATTTTGGACATATTGTCTTAGCTTTCCTCTTCATCTGTCATCTTTTTTCTTCATCTATGTAAAAATAACAAAACAAAATAAGTACAGTGGAACATATCAATATGTAGAACACTTTATCCCCTTTCATTTATTTTCAGAATGTTCCTTTTCCCTTTTGAAACTATCTTAAATGTGTATGTATGAAAAATAATTTAAACCTCATTTCAGATGTTATTCAAAGAGTACATTTTAAAATATATTTGAATTGTCATAAGTTTTTATGGCTGTTTTATGACTGCAATAATTTTCACTAATATTCTTACCCAGATATTCTGGACATATTATCCTGGTTTTTCTCTTCATCTGTCATCTTTTTTCTTCATCTATGAAAAGTAAGCAAAGAAATAAGTACAGTGGAACATATCAATATGTAGAAATCTTAACTCCCTTTTATTTCTTCTTAGAGTGTTGCTTTAACTTTTTGACAGCAGCTAACATGTTTATATTGATGGAAAAATAGTTTTACCTTATTTCAGATGTTATTCTTAAAGAGTACATTTAAAAAAATATTAAAATTGTCAAGAAGTTTTAATGGCTGTTTTATCACTGCACTAATTTTCAGCAATATTCTTACCCAGATATTCTGGACATATTTTTTGGGGTTCCTCTCTTCATCTGTAATCTTCATTCTTCATCTATAAAAATACCAAAAAATATAAATGGATTGAAAACATCTATATATACATATATATATAGCAGATTTCACACCCTTAAATTTATGCTTAGAATGTTGCTTTTTTAATTTTTCACACTAGCTAACATATGTATTGATGGTAAAGTAATTGTACCTTATATCAGTTGTTAATCCAAAAAGTGCATTTAAAAAATATTTCAAATACATGTATTTTAAATTGTCATAAGCTTTTATGGCTTCTTTAACTCAGAAATACTTCCAATAATATTCTTACCCAGATATTTTGGAAATATTAAATATGTCTTGGCATTCCTCTTCATCTCTTCATCTGTCATCTTTTTTTCTTCATCTATGAAAAGTAACAAAAGAAATAAGTACAGTGGAACAAATTAATATGTAGAAAATTTATTCCCTTTCATTTATTCTTAGAATGTTGCTTTTACTTTTTGACAGCAGCAAACATGTTTATATGATGGAAAAATAATGTTACCTTAGTTCAGATGGTGTTCTAAAAAAGTACATTTATTAAATATTTAAATTGTCAAGAAGTTTTAAAGGCTGTTTTATCTTTGCAATAATTTCCACTAATATTCTTACCCAGATATTTTGAAAATATTGTCTTAGCTTTCCTCTTCATCTGTCATCTTTTTTCTTCATCTATGAAAAGTAAGCAAAGAAATAAGTACAGTGGAATTTATCAATATTTAGAAAACTTTATTCCCTTTTATTTATTCTTAGAATGTTGTTTTCTCTTATTGACAGCAGCTAACATGTTTATATTGATGGAAAAATAATTTTACCTTATTTCAGATGTTATTCTTAAAGAGTACATTTAAAAAAATATTAAAATTGTCAAGAAGTTTTAATTGCTGTTTTATCACTGCAATAATTTTCAGCAATATTCTTACCCAGATATTCTGGACATATTTTTTGGGGTTCCTCTCTTCAACTGTAATCTTCATTCTTCATCTATAAAAATACCAAAAAATATAAATGGATTGAAAACATCTATATATATATAGCAGATTTCACACCCTTAAATTTATGCTTAGAATGTTGCTTTTTCAATTTTTCACACTAGCTAACATATGTATTGATGGTAAAGTAACTGTACCTTATATCAGTTGTTAATCCAAAAGGTGCATTTCAAAAATATTTTTAATACATGTATTTTAAATTGTCATAAGCTTTTATGGCTTTTTTTAACTCTGAAATACTTCCAATAATATTCTTACCCAGATATTTTGGAAATATTAAATATGTCTTGGCATTCCTCTTCCTCTGTCATCTTTTTTTCTTCATCTATGAAAAGTAACAAAAGAAATTAGTACAGTGGAACATATTAATATGTAGAAAATTTATTCCCTTTAATTTATTCTTAGAATGTTGCTTTTGTTTTTTGACAGCAGCTAACATGTTTATATGATGGAAAAATAATGTTACCTTAGTACAGATGGTGTTCTAAAAAAGTACATTTATTAAATATTTAAATTGTCAAGAAGTTTTAAAGGCTGTTTTATCTTTGCAATAATTTCCACTAATATTCTTACCCAGATATTTTGGACATATTGTCTTAGCTTTCCTCTTCATCTGTCATCTTTTTTCTTCGTCTATGAAAAGTATGCAAAGAAATAAGTACAGTGGAACATATCAATATTTAGAAAACTTTATTCTTTTTTATTTATTCTTAGAATGTTGTTTTCTCTTCTTGACAGCAGCTAACATGTTTATATTTATGGAAAAATAATTTTACCTTATTTCAGATGTTATTCTTAAAGAGTACATTTAAAAAAATATTAAAATTGTCAAGAAGTTTTAATGGCTGTTTTATCACTGCAATAATTTTCAGCAATATTCTTACCCAGATATTCTGGACATATTTTTTGGGGTTCCTCTCTTCATCTGTAATCTTCATTCTTCATCTATAAAAATACCAAAAAATATAAATGGATTGAAAACATCTATATATACATATAAATATAGCAGATTTCACACCCTTAAATTTATGCTTAGAATGTTGCTTTTTTAATTTTTCACACTAGCTAACATATGTATTGATGGTAAAGTAACTGTACCTTATATCAGTTGTTAATCCAAAAAGTGCATTTAAAAAATATTTCAAATACATGTATTTTAAATTGTCATAAGCTTTTATGGCTTCTTTAACTCAGAAATACTTCCAATAATATTCTTACCCAGATATTTTGGAAATATTAAATATGTCTTGGCATTCCTCTTCATCTGTCATCTTTTTTTCTTCATCTATGAAAAGTAACAAAAGAAATAAGTACAGTGGAACAAATTAATATGTAGAAAATTTATTCCCTTTCATTTATTCTTAGAATGTTGCTTTTACTTTTTGACAGCAGCAAACATGTTTATATGATGGAAAAATAATGTATGGTGTTCTTAAAAAGTACATTTTTTTAAAATATTTAAATTGTCAAGAAGTTTTAACGGCTTTTTGATCTTTGCAATAATTTCCACTTATATTCTTACCCAGATATTTTGGACATATTGTCTTAGCTTTCCTCTTCATCTGTCATCTTTTTTCTTCATCTATGTAAAAATAACAAAACAAAATAAGTACAGTGGAACATATCAATATGTAGAACACTTTATCCCCTTTCATTTATTTTCAGAATGTTCCTTTTCCCTTTTGAAACTATCTTAAATGTGTATGTATGAAAAATAATTTAAACCTCATTTCAGATGTTATTCAAAGAGTACATTTTAAAATATATTTGAATTGTCATAAGTTTTTATGGCTGTTTTATGACTGCAATAATTTTCACTAATATTCTTACCCAGATATTCTGGACATATTATCCTGGTTTTTCTCTTCATCTGTCATCTTTTTTCTTCATCTATGAAAAGTAAGCAAAGAAATAAGTACAGTGGAACATATCAATATGTAGAAATCTTAACTCCCTTTTATTTCTTCTTAGAGTGTTGCTTTAACTTTTTGACAGCAGCTAACATGTTTATATTGATGGAAAAATAGTTTTACCTTATTTCAGATGTTATTCTTAAAGAGTACATTTAAAAAAATATTAAAATTGTCAAGAAGTTTTAATGGCTGTTTTATCACTGCACTAATTTTCAGCAATATTCTTACCCAGATATTCTGGACATATTTTTTGGGGTTCCTCTCTTCATCTGTAATCTTCATTCTTCATCTATAAAAATACCAAAAAATATAAATGGATTGAAAACATCTATATATACATATATATATAGCAGATTTCACACCCTTAAATTTATGCTTAGAATGTTGCTTTTTTAATTTTTCACACTAGCTAACATATGTATTGATGGTAAAGTAATTGTACCTTATATCAGTTGTTAATCCAAAAAGTGCATTTAAAAAATATTTCAAATACATGTATTTTAAATTGTCATAAGCTTTTATGGCTTCTTTAACTCAGAAATACTTCCAATAATATTCTTACCCAGATATTTTGGAAATATTAAATATGTCTTGGCATTCCTCTTCATCTCTTCATCTGTCATCTTTTTTTCTTCATCTATGAAAAGTAACAAAAGAAATAAGTACAGTGGAACAAATTAATATGTAGAAAATTTATTCCCTTTCATTTATTCTTAGAATGTTGCTTTTACTTTTTGACAGCAGCAAACATGTTTATATGATGGAAAAATAATGTTACCTTAGTTCAGATGGTGTTCTAAAAAAGTACATTTATTAAATATTTAAATTGTCAAGAAGTTTTAAAGGCTGTTTTATCTTTGCAATAATTTCCACTAATATTCTTACCCAAATATTTTGAAAATATTGTCTTAGCTTTCCTCTTCATCTGTCATCTTTTTTCTTCATCTATGAAAAGTAAGCAAAGAAATAAGTACAGTGGAATTTATCAATATTTAGAAAACTTTATTCCCTTTTATTTATTCTTAGAATGTTGTTTTCTCTTATTGACAGCAGCTAACATGTTTATATTGATGGAAAAATAATTTTACCTTATTTCAGATGTTATTCTTAAAGAGTACATTTAAAAAAATATTAAAATTGTCAAGAAGTTTTAATTGCTGTTTTATCACTGCAATAATTTTCAGCAATATTCTTACCCAGATATTCTGGACATATTTTTTGGGGTTCCTCTCTTCAACTGTAATCTTCATTCTTCATCTATAAAAATACCAAAAAATATAAATGGATTGAAAACATCTATATATATATAGCAGATTTCACACCCTTAAATTTATGCTTAGAATGTTGCTTTTTCAATTTTTCACACTAGCTAACATATGTATTGATGGTAAAGTAACTGTACCTTATATCAGTTGTTAATCCAAAAAGTGCATTTCAAAAATATTTTAAATACATGTATTTTAAATTGTCATAAGCTTTTATTGTGTCTTTAACTCTGAAATACTTCCAATAATATTCTTACCCAGATATTTTGGAAATATTAAATATGTCTTGGCATTCCTCTTCATCTGTCATCTTTTTTCTTCATCTATGAAAAGTAACAAAAGAAATAAGTACAGTGGAACAAATTAATATGTAGAAAATTTATTCCCTTTCATTTATTCTTAGAATGTTGCTTTTACTTTTTGACAGCAGCAAACATGTTTATATGCTGGAAAAATAATGTATGGTGTTCTTAAAAAGTACATTTTTTAAAAATATTTAAATTGTCAAGAAGTTTTAACGGCTTTTTGATCTTTGCAATAATTTCCACTTATATTCTTACCCAGATATTTTGGACATATTGTCTTAGCTTTCCTCTTCATCTGTCATCTTTTTTCTTCATCTATGTAAAAATAACAAAACAAAATAAGTACAGTGGAACATATCAATATGTAGAAAACTTTATCCCCTTTCATTTATTTTCAGAATGTTCCTTTTCCCTTTTGAAACTATCTTAAATGTGTATGTATGAAAAATAATTTAAACCTCATTTCAGATGTTATTCAAAGAGTACATTTTAAAATATATTTGAATTGTCATAAGTTTTTATGGCTGTTTTATGACTGCAATAATTTTCACTAATATTCTTACCCAGATATTCTGGACATATTATCCTGGTTTTTCTCTTCATCTGTCATCTTTTTTCTTCATCTATGAAAAGTAAGCAAAGAAATAAGTACAGTGGAACATATCAATATGTAGAAATCTTAACTCCCTTTTATTTCTTCTTAGAGTGTTGCTTTAACTTTTTGACAGCAGCTAACATGTTTATATTGATGGAAAAATAGTTTTACCTTATTTCAGATGTTATTCTTAAAGAGTACATTTAAAAAAATATTAAAATTGTCAAGAAGTTTTAATGGCTGTTTTATCACTGCAATAATTTTCAGCAATATTCTTACCCAGATATTCTGGACATATTTTTTGGGGTTCCTCTCTTCAACTGTAATCTTCATTCTTCATCTATAAAAATACCAAAAAATATAAATGGATTGAAAACATCTATATATGTATATAGCAGATTTCACACCCTTAAATTTATGCTTAGAATGTTGCTTTTTCAATTTTTCACACTAGCTAACATATGTATTGATGGTAAAGTAACTGTACCTTATATCAGTTGTTAATCCAAAAGGTGCATTTCAAAAATATTTTTAATACATGTATTTTAAATTGTCATAAGCTTTTATGGCTTTGTTTAACTCTGAAATACTTCCAATAATATTCTTACCCAGATATTTTGGAAATATTAAATATGTCTTGGCATTCCTCTTCCTCTGTCATCTTTTTTTCTTCATCTATGAAAAGTAACAAAAGAAATTAGTACAGTGGAACATATTAATATGTAGAAAATTTATTCCCTTTAATTTATTCTTAGAATGTTGCTTTTGTTTTTTGACAGCAGCTAACATGTTTATATGATGGAAAAATAATGTTACCTTAGTACAGATGGTGTTCTAAAAAAGTACATTTATTAAATATTTAAATTGTCAAGAAGTTTTAAAGGCTGTTTTATCTTTGCAATAATTTCCACTAATATTCTTACCCAGATATTTTGGACATATTGTCTTAGCTTTCCTCTTCATCTGTCATCTTTTTTCTTCGTCTATGAAAAGTAAGCAAAGAAATAAGTAAAGTGGAACATATCAATATTTAGAAAACTTTATTCTTTTTTATTTATTCTTAGAATGTTGTTTTCTCTTCTTGACAGCAGCTAACATGTTTATATTTATGGAAAAATAATTTTACCTTATTTCAGATGTTATTCTTAAAGAGTACATTTAAAAAAATATTAAAATTGTCAAGAAGTTTTAATTGCTGTTTTATCACTGCAATAATTTTCAGCAATATTCTTACCCAGATATTATGGACATATTTTTTGGGGTTCCTCTCTTCATCTGTAATCTTCATTCTTCATCTATAAAAATACCAAAAAATATAAATGGATTGAAAACATCTATATATACATATAAATATAGCAGATTTCACACCCTTAAATTTATGCTTAGAATGTTGCTTTTTTAATTTTTCACACTAGCTAACATATGTATTGATGGTAAAGTAACTGTACCTTATATCAGTTGTTAATCCAAAAAGTGCATTTAAAAAATATTTCAAATACATGTATTTTAAATTGTCATAAGCTTTTATGGCTTCTTTAACTCAGAAATACTTCCAAAAATATATTCTTACCCAGATATTTTGGAAATATTAAATATGTCTTGGCATTCCTCTTCATCTGTCATCTTTTTTTCATCATCTATGAAAAGTAACAAAAGAAATAAGTACAGTGGAACAAATTAATATGTAGAAAATTTATTCCCTTTCATTTATTCTTAGAATGTTGCTTTTACTTTTTGACAGCAGCAAACATGTTTATATGATGGAAAAATAATGTTACCTTAGTTCAGATGGTGTTCTAAAAAAGTACATTTATTAAATATTTAAATTGTCAAGAAGTTTTAAAGGCTGTTTTATCTTTGCAATAGTTTCCACTAATATTCTTACCCAGATATTTTGGACATATTGTCTTAGCTTTCCTCTTCATCTGTCATCTTTTTTCTTCATCTATGAAAAGTAAGCAAAGAAATAAGTACAGTGGAATATATCAATATTTAGAAAACTTTATTCCTTTTTATTTATTCTTAGAATGTTGTTTTCTCTTCTTGACAGCAGCTAACATGTTTATATTTATGGAAAAATAATTTTACCTTATTTCAGATGTTATTCTTAAAGAGTACATTTAAAAAAATATTAAAATTGTCAAGAAGTTTTAATGGCTGTTTTATCACTGCAGTAATTTTCAGCAATATTCTTACCCAGATATTCTGGACATATTTTTGGGGTTCCTCTCTTCATCTGTAATCTTCATTCTTCATCTATAAAAATACCAAAAAATATAAATGGATTGAAAACATCTATATATATATAGCAGATTTCACACCCTTAAATTTATGCTTAGAATGTTGCTTTTTTAATTGTTCACACTAGCTAACATATGTATTGATGGTAAAATAACTGTACCTTATATCAGTTGTTAATCCAAAAAAGTGCATTTCAAAAATATTTCAAATACATGTATTTTAAATTGTCATAAGCTTTTATGGCTTCTTTAACTCTGAAATACTTCCAATAATATTCTTACCTAGATATTTTGGAAATATTAAATATGTCTTGGCATTCCTCTTCATCTGTCATCTTTTTTTCTTCATCTATGAAAAGTAACAAAAGAAATTAGTACAGTGGAACAAATTAATATGTAGAAAATTTATTCCCTTTCATTTATTCTTAGAATGTTGCTTTTGTTTTTTGACAGCACCTAACATGTTTATATTGATGGAAAAATTAAAAGTGTTTTTCCAGTGACAGTCAAAATTGTGTTCCCTGTGTCCCATCTTAGCCCTTTTTCAATTGATGTATTGTTTGTTAACTTGTTCCCATTCTGAATATAGCTGAAATACTGCTTGCTTGACCTAAAGCAAACATCTAATCAATCAATTAAGTTAAAAAAAAATTATAAACATTAATCAGGCTATCAATCTAATTAAAATTAAATCTTTCACTTGTTACCCCTAGCAACCATAGCAAAAAGGGGGGAGCAAGTGAAAGATTTAATTTTAATTAGATTGTCAGGCTATTCAATCCTTCTGTTACAGTTTTGAAGCAATAATAAACCAATCTTAAGCAGAAAACATGGCCAAACATTTAGTTTTATAATTTAATTTGTATTGTTTCAGTAAGACAAAAGGTCCTTCACAATAAATAATTAATTCAAGCTAGGCGAGGTAAAACAACAACTTGTTAAAGGATATAATATGAATAATTCCATTCCCAAAGTAAAGAAAATGTTTACCTGCATGTTGCAATGTTTTATTCGTATGCAATTACTTCATTGTTTGTCTGCATGTATTTGTCTGCACTTCATTAGATCTTTTCTGTTCACAAAACTTCCAGCAAAAACTGTCCTATTAGCTTATTCCATTTTTGCAAAATTAAATTAAAAAGACTGCCAAAAAGTCTGCCAAATTTTTTTATCCAAGGTGTAGATCTCCTTAAACTAAACTACCTTAAATTCAATTAAACTTAATAAAGTAAACTTGAGCTAAGTTTAGCATTAAGTCAAATTTACTTACTCAACTCTCAACTGCACTCTCAACTCAACTTCTCTTCTAACTACACTTTCACTCCACTCCACTCTCAGCTCCACTGTAACCTAAATATACAAAATAATTTTTGAAAGCCATTATGTATTGTATGTTTTACTATGGGCATTGCATTGTATCAGCCGAATTTAACACTCAGTGATTAATAGGTGTTAATTTTGCAGAATCAATGTTCAACCATAGTTAAATATCCATAAATGATGACTTCCATAAATCATTTTGATTCCAATATGGAAATTTGGTAGTTTGATTAATTCTACCAGGGCATTCCATATTAGAACTAAACTTAACTAAATAAATTCTACACCTTTTATACTCAATGAGTATGTAAATATTTTTTATAGAGTTTGAAAGTTTTCATGTTAATATGGAATAAATAGGAACAACCCTCTTTGGTCATCTGAAATATAAATGAAGAACTGAACAGAAGCAAGTAATGTTAGACAGAAATGCATTCCAAATGTTTTAAAATAAAATGCATGAACAAGTGTGGACACATAAAAATGCCTTGCATGCATTCCACATCAGTATGGATAAAAATTACTCATGACCAACACCTAATCATCTTTTCTTCAACCTAATATTTTTTTGTGTTGTACATTGTTTCTGAGGAACTGACTTAATCCAACCAAAATTTTGTTTTTAAAATGTATATGTCACAGGGTTAGTCTTAAAGGACTTCTGACTGTTAAATGTTGGCTGCATTTTCTGGTTGTTTGAATGGTGATTAACCAATGTCCCCCCACAAAGGCCCTTAAATATGTAGGATGTAAACACAACATGAATAGTAATTGTATTCAGCATGAATAATAAATGCTTATGTTTTTTCACCGAATAAATACCTTGCAAATTCTAGATCTGGACTTCAATGTTTTAATTTGATGTTTTTGTGTCTTTTATACCTGAAAAAAATTGGAGTTATCTCCCATTTGATGTTTGTTAAAATGATTTATATTACAAAGAAAACAAAAGGTACTTCACCAACAGCTGGACTTGGAATGTTGTTTTCTTAATATTTTTTTTCTTAAGAAAACGGGTACATATGTGTATTAGTTCCAAACTAAAGGGCCATAAAATACTTCAAATTTGCTGTAAGTTATTTTTTTATATACATATTCATAAATCAAATAACTGTTTCTGAAAATTTTGCAATACAACACAGCGTACAACACAGCCCCAATAACAAAGAGGGAGCACGGTAAAGATTTAATTTTAATTAGATTGTATTTTATATGTTGTACAAAGAAAAAATTAAAAGCTGTATAATCATAGATATGTCTAGCAAATGGTGTACCATGGTGGTATACTATAACAATAAATTCAATTGGTATACCAGGGCAATAAATTAAACTACACACAAACAATCAACAGAAAAATAAAGTTAAAAAAAAAAGAAATTTAAATTAAAACCTCTTCACTCCACAGGGCAGGCTGCTGTCTCCCATGCCTATTTACAATTTTTTGTCATATGTATACTTTATTGTAGGAAAGAGAAATAGCTATAGGGTCTTCACACTCGTTAAAATTCTCAGGAGCAACACAAAACATCTTGTGGCAATTAGGGGATGTGTAACAAAACAGCAGCCTTTTAAAAAAATATGAGATGTCAAAAGCCGTCCCCACTTATTTTTACAAAGAAAAATTAAGTGAAAAACACCATTAAGCCATTGTGTCAGATAAAGGAACCTACTTCCCCGTTTTCCATTGAAAAAAGATTTTGATCACACACAATAATTGAAAAGAAACAGCGTTTGCAGTTGCAACGTGACTGAAATATTGCTATTCGAGCGCATCGCGACATTTTTTATTAGTAAATCAAGTACTTGGTGAATTACTGGGACATCATACAATTTTAAACATAATGTGTAACCGCAGAAAAAAATATTGATAATTTTCAATACTTATTTTTATAATCCTAGACAAAAATATGTCAAGGACAGATTTGTTAAAATAATTCTTAAATAAATATTTTGAAGCGCCTGTCGAAACAATAAAAAAATTAACTTACATTAAACTGCTCCATTATCACAAAACATGTCTGCCTTTTTCAAAGCTTGCACGGGTAAATAGTGTTCACAATTTAAATTGAACACGTGGTACGTTTGCTAGTGCTGATGGGTAAGTTTTATTCATATTGGTAAAGACAAAGCGAGTTGTAATCGGAATATTCAAGAAACGTTTTTAGTTAGATACAGAACACAAAATACGATCATCTGTTCGGTTTGGATTAAACGTTTAAAACACTCCACAATTATTAACATGTATTGATTGAATTGAATAAACATGTACTTTGCATAACATGTACTGATTTCTGTTAATCAAATCGGCTTTAAATGATTTCGTAGCTTAAATTACTTTCAAACTAGTTTATTGGCGTTAATGTAAAAGGATTGGACAAAATCATTTTAACCTTAAATTTAGTCAATCTCAAAAACTAAATAAATTTTTTCTGGTTATTTACTAATAAAGGAAAAATATTTATATTACATAGTTGACAAACATTGTTATTCGAGCACACCGAGACATTTTTATGAGAAAATCAAGCGCCTGATAATGAAAAGTTATGGACAATACAATTTTTACTCTATTTGTGTTACAGTCGACACAAAATATTTTTTTTAATGCGTTTTCATAATCAAACCAAATAGGGCAAGGCAATTTGTTAAAATAATTCTAAATAAACATTTCCGAGCGTCTGTAATAACAAAAAAAACATCAAACATAAAACTTACATTTTTCTGCGCCATTTTCACGAAACATGACTTTTTTCAAAGCTTCCAACAGTAAATAGTGTTCACAAACCTCATGTGAGCACGTGATACGTTTTTCTATGGCTAATGGGAAAGGTTTCCTTTATCCTTCACTTATTTATCAAAAATAAATAGAAAGCCTTTTTAATTATTCGATAACGAAAATTAGGCACACGAACGACCTTCTTCTGTTCGTTTTGGATAAAACATTGAAAACATTTTTTTTTAAATATTAACATTAAATTATTAAAATGAACAAGAATATAGTTGCACATTCTATTTAGTATAGGTAAAATAACTTTTTATAAGATTCTTTTTTAGGCTCTTTTTGAGCAGACACGAGACGCCATTATTCAGTAGCTAACAAATTGATGGGAAACCGCATTCAAACACACATGAAAATCTGTAGTAACATCTGATAGTACTATATAAAGTAAGTGATGTTTTTCTATATTTTGTATGTGGTCTTTAATGATTAAATTAAAGTGATCTAACACCAAACTTACCATGGTATTTTCGTTGAAGCTTATAATTTCCACCTTGCGCTGTATAATTAGTTCCAAAATATTACATGTACCATTGTAAAAGTTTAGCAACTACTTATCAGTGGAATACTTGGTATACTAATTCTTGTCAATGACATGCCGTTATACCTTTGTTAAATATGGAAATTAAAAAAATAAATAAATCAGTCTAAAGAAAAGAAATAAAGATAATGTTAATTGTTACATGGGTGGGGTGGGGTTGATTTTGACAGGAACTTATAAATCAACGGGACTGGAATCTAACGATATCGTATATATACGGTCATATCCGTGTCGACACTTGTTCGCAAATTATAGTCTCAAACAGATTGTATCGTACAAAAGCCGTATATATACGGCTTTTGTACGATACAATCTGTTCGAGACTCAAGCAAGTTACATGTTAATATCAATACATATATTTGCATTTAAAATTAAGGAGTATCTTGTAAAATAGAAGCTGAAAATACGTAACAGGATGGAGATGTCCTCCTGGAAAAAAGTGTTCGAGAAAGATAAAAAAAATATGCTTATTAATCGTTTTATCAATTATGACCTATTTCTGTGCATTCTTAAACCATCATTCTTTCAAAATGTGAAAGAAAAAGGAATACCGCGTTCATAATAAGGGCGTGGATTGGTTTTATTTAAGGGGACTGTTTAAAAATTTGCGCCGACTTTCAGAAAACGTGCTAGTATTTCATGCTACGTAATCCGATAACTGGGGATTCACATCATAAATAATATATGCTGCAACGCGACAAAAAAGACCTCAAACGTATTCAAATATTTATTTGATAGTCTTCTACAAAGTTTTCTTTAATACAAAATCCAAAATGGCTGTCCACGCAGGAGTTTATTTAGTCCGATAATCCTCTGCCGTCATTTTGTAGAATTTGTAGTCTATCAAAATGCGTTGGGTGGTCAACAAAGGATCCTCGGACTAGGCTTTATTAAACATAGACACCTATGGTCATTTTAAAAGGCTGCTTTTCTGAAACTGGCGAACCAATAGAAACAACAAGTGTCAGCAATATTATTTAAGGCCCTTTACAACGTTTATATTGTATTCCAATAAGAAAAAAAAACCACCACCGCAGGACATTGTTTAAAATAGGAAAATATGAGGAAACAAATTCATACACTTTTTTTTTAAATGCAAAGTGTCGAACTAGAACGGTTTTTGACAGTGGGGTGTCGGACTATTGGGGCGTCGGACCAATGGGGTGGCGCACTAACGGGGCGTCGGACCAACGGGGTTTCGAACTAATAGGGTGTTGGAATATCGGGGGGACCCGTAATTTAATTAGCCATGACGAAACGTACTTCGTCCTCAACGACTCTAAATCGGGGCCTCGGTGGCCGAGTGGTCAAGGTAGTTCGTCTACTATTGATTACGTGGTCTGTCAACACTGAGATTGCGGGTTCGATTCTCACTGCAGGCAGAGTGTACTCGACTCCAATCTTAATTGACAAGGATTGCCAGTTTTCCTACCGCAGGTCGGGGGTTTTCTACGGGTACTCCGGCTTCCACATCCAATAAAAACTGGACGCCATGATATAGCTGAAAAATTGCTGAAAGTGGCGTTAAACACCATCATAGAAACAAACAAAACATGACTCTAAATCAAATAATAAATATACTGAAGACCTGTCATATGGCTCAGACCTTTAATTTTACAGTCTAATATTTATTGAGTATGTTTTGTCCCTGAACAATGCTTAATTAAGTGACTATTTGTATTCAATCTACACTAGCAAGCGTGGAATTGCACCACCACTTAGGTCGACTACTATATCCTAGACCTACTTCTACAAATTGACTCGGGAAAACTACAAACTAGACTATACGACAAACGTGACGACTTCAACTTTCTAATTATCAACTTCCCATTTATCTGAAACCACATTCATTTCAATTGTGAAGAACATTTCACAATCTATACGTTATGCTAGAGCCTGTGATCGGTATTCCTATACCGGTATGTTAGACCGCTCTCTGCATGCTGTTGACTACTAAGCTAATTAAACAAGAGAACAAGGGTTTGATGTACTCGTGTGTGTATACAAATGTCTAATTATTGTGACAACCATATAATATATCTATCCAGCGGATTTTTGAAACATCAGAAATACAGGGTTAATATTAAATATTTATATATACGTCTACAAATTAAGCCCAACACGGTTAGAATTAAAATTTAAACACTCTCAAATTTTCGCTTACCCTCAGTGGGATTCGAACTCACACCGTTGTGACACTGTGGCACCAGTTTGCCTGCAATATGTCCAGCGGTCTAGACCCCTCGGCCAAATCCGCTATATAAAAATGTAGTTTCATTAATCGGGGTGAATCGTAGACATAACCATGTGTACATAGTACATGTGTACTAGCGTGTGACGATGGAATTTTCGTAATTTTCGTTACCAATACGTATTAATGTCAAATCGGTTACGAAAATTCCATCGTCACACGCTAGTACACATTATTCTTTTATTCCAAAAGCAATACAGCTATAGGATATAATTGCAGAAACATTGTATATATTTACATAATTTGATTGACATAGTTATCATAAAAACAGTGTAATACATGTAAACATGTACAATATAATGTGCGGAGAATGATAAACATATACATCTATGAATTACGTATATTTTCAGCTAACAACAAATATTTACCAAGGTTAATTCCTTTATAATATTTACAGATAATAATTGAATTAGCTTAAACATTAAGGGGTTTCTATAATAGTACGGTTTCATAAATTGAAGTCGAATATTTTTATATTTTGTACATTCCAAAATAAAATGGTACTCATATTCTATAGAGTTACAGTCACAAAATGTACATATCCTGGCGTGTCTATCTGTATAACAGTAACGTCCAGTTTCGATGCTTAAACTGTGAGCATGTATTCGATATAAAAATATTAGACTTAAATATATAAAACCGTACTATTATAGAAATCCCTCAATGTTTAAGATAATTCAATTATTATCTGTAATTGTTTCTCTTTATGTGGCCCTACCCCCTGATTTTCACCCTTATTAGTACATGTAGCAAATCTTAAATGGCCGTGTAACTCGGCATGACTTTAAGCCTCTAGCTCTGATGCCAAATGGATCGCGTCATTTAGTGTTTTGGATATACTGTGTAATATTAAGCAGACGCATTCCGAGTCAGCTATTACATATAGAAATAGTTTTTTATTCCCAAGGTCTAAAATACGTCTAGAGCCATCACTTGACGTCCGTCGTCGTCTTCGTTAACTTTTCTTTAAAAATATTCTCCCCCAAAACCACTGAAGGGATTGCTATGAAACTTTGCACACATCATCAGTAAAAAGTCCTCTACCAAGTTTGCACAAATCATGGCCTCAGACCAACCAACATTGCCGCCGTGGCTAAAAATAGAACAGGTGGGTCAAAATACAGTTTTTGGCTTATAGTTCAAAAAGTATAACAGATACAGGAAAACCGAAGAGAACCTCCTTCGTCAACATCAAAAGCTCTACAAAACACTTCATTGGGTCAAAGTTGTATGACGACTCCTTGTAGGAGTTATTTCCCTTTAATTATTGAAATTTATGATTTTTGCCATTTTTGCTTCAAAATCTTGGAAATGTTTAGAACCAGAGAAAAAGATAGCACTGCTAAATTGTTCTGCTCTATGAGAGCTACAAAAATAGCTTTAGAGTCAAGATTGTCTGATTACCGGTTTAAGAGTTATTCTTCTTGAACCGTTTTTAGCTCACCTGGATCTTCGGACCATCACTTGGCGTCCGTAGTCCGTCGTAAACTTTTTAAAAAATCTTCTCTGAAACCACTGGGCCAATTTTTTTCAAACTTGGCCACAATCATCCTTAGGGTTCCTAGTTTCAAGTTTGTACCCTGGGTGTTGATCAACCGACAAATATGACCGCTGTTTCTCAAAAAAAATCATTATCTCAAACATTATCATAGCTATAGAGAAAACCGTTACTTCAAATTGATCAGCTCATTAAGGTCTACAATAGTTGCTTTTAGTGTGAAGTTGTGTATTGGCTTCTTGTAGGAGTTATTGCCCTTTATTGACGATATTTGACCAAATTTATGGTATTTAAAATAAAACATGAAAACTATACGAGGTAGAGTGAAATTGTAAATGGCAAAAATGATCAGCAATAAAGGCCCTACAATTCACTTGATTGGTCTGAAATTGTCAGATGACTCCTTATATGAGCTATTGCCCTTAAATGACAATTTTTTAATGAAATTTACCTATTTGTCATGTAACTGTAAAACTATAACAGCTGAAGTAAAACTGTAAAAAGCAAAAATGATCAGAAATACAAACCCTACAATTCACTGTATTAGTCTTAAATTGTCAGATGACTCCTTATAGGAGATATTGCCCATAAAATTGCAATTTTAGATGAAATTTTCCGTTTTTTTCCTGTAACTTGAAAACTATAGCAGCTAGATTGAAACTGTTAATTGCACAAATGATCAGCAATAAAGGCCCTACAATTCACTTGATTGGTCTGAAATTGTCAGACAACTCCTTAAATTAGTTGTAGAAGTTATTGCCCTTTAACTTTCGAAATTGATGATTTTTGCCATTTTTGCCTCAAAATCTTGAAAATTATTAGAACTAGAGAAAAAGTTATCATTGCTTAATTGTTCTGCTCTATGAGGGCTACAAAAATGGCTAAAGGTTAAGATTGTCTGATGAAACGTTTAGGAATTATTCTCCTTGAACATTTTTTAAATCAATTTTACTTGATTTTAAAAAATTTCTCCTCCTTATCCAATGAAAGGAGTCCTACATTGCACACATCATCTGTAGGATATCCTCTACCAAAATTGTGCAAATCATGACAGCTGACATTACAATTTTACAGAATTTAGCTAAGCCAATAAGAACATAATGATCACTTGTATTCATTAGCTCAAAGAAACTATTTGTATTTTTTGTATTACATAGGTTAAAAGGTAAAAATTTCTGACGTTCATTGGTAAAGAAGGTACAATTGAAAATATAATGGAATTTATCACCTAGCTCTTCTCTGTTGCATAAATAACAAAGTCTTTCTGATCTATCTATACTATCAAATCTGCCACATTCAATAGGCAATCTATGACTGCCACATCTAAATTTACATAGGTTAATTCTTAAATCTAAAGGTAACACAGTTAGATAGTTCTCAAATCCGAATTCTGCTTTAAACTTACTATAGTTTAAACATTTAGTCAAGTTAAATATCTGAAGTTTCCACTCATTAACAAATAAAGTATGAAAATACTGTTTTACATTTTTAGATAAATTGCTATTAGTATCAACATATTGATTATTCCAAATATCAATAAAGCCACATTCAGTCAATACATTTTAAACAAAATTTTAACCATTTTGAATGATATATATCACCAGAGTCTAGTTTGTACAACATGTCATACAATGTACGAGATATTTTTTCTTGTTTTCCAGTAACAATACTTTTCCAAAAACCAACCATTCTTGCCTTGATATTAACAGACATTGGTACTCTACCAAGTTCACCATATACAATGCAATTAGGTGTACATTTTTTAACTTTTAATATATATTTACAGAATTCTAATTGTAGGGTTTCGACAATATTGTTATTTTCATAACCCCATACTTCAGCACCATATAGCAATATAGGGGTAACCATAGCATCGAATAATTGCAATAAAATATCAATTGGCAAAAACAATTTTCTATAGCTTTACGTAATATATAAAACATTGCTTTACGAGCCTGTTGCACAAGTCTGGCTTTATTAACATGAAATGTACCCTTTCTAGAAAATACAATGCCTAAGTATTGAAATTCGTTAATAACAGAGAGACGTTCATTATTGTACAGAAAATGACAATTCTCAGTCTGACGACTTTTTGAAAATATAACAACATTGGTTTAAGTAGTATTTACCTTAAGATTCCAAGTTTCACAGTATAAGTACATTGCATTTAATGCTGATTGCAACTCTGCAGCAGACTCAGCAAAAATTACAGTGTCGTCTGCATACAATAAAAGGTACAATTTGAAGTAAACTTCAATATCATCATTGTCAAATAATAAATGTGACATATTATAAACATCATTCAAACCATTATAAGCATGAGACATAAAATCAGTCAAGTCATAGAGAAAAATAGAAAATAATAAGGGTGACAAATTTTCACCTTGCCTAACACCAATGTTGGAAGCAAAATATTCTGAGCAACTAGAGCCATCTCTTACACAGGATTTTGCATTTTTATACAAATTTTGCAATACAATCAATATTTTACCATCTATACCAGAACGTAATAGCTTCTGCCATAATAAAACTCTGTTTACAGAGTCAAAAGCCTTCTTATAGTCGATAAAGGCACAATATAATTTTGTCCTTCTAAATAAATACAAATCAATAAGACACTTGAGATTAAAAATATCATCAACAGTGCTATACCCCTTTCTAAAACCTGCCTGTTCTTCACATAACAAACCCAGGCTTTCTAGATAATTAAAAAGTCTTATTGTTCAAAATACAAGTGAACAGTTTACCATAACAGCTCAATATTGTAATACCTCTATAATTATCTACGTCTGCAGGGTCGCCTTTCTTTTTAAATATAGGACAGATAAAACCTTTCGACCATGATTCAGGTATAATACCACTTTTAAAAACAATATTAAAAATTTTCAGAAATATTGGCAAAAATTTACCAGCTGCATGTTTCAAAAATTCATTTAATATCATATCATCACTACACGCTTTATTATTTTTCAAAGACTTAATAGCTTTTAAAATTTCTTGTTCACAAATTGGCCGATTTATAACAGTATTGCATTCACTAATATTTTCTGGTAATACAACATCTATATCATTTTCATCATTGTTTAATTTTTTGAAATAATTACAAAATACATCAAGTGCAATTTTCTTTGACACATTTTTACCTTTTTTCACAACCTTTATTCAACAATGACCAGTAAGACTTAGGGTCAGTGGTACGCAGACCACGTAACTTATTTATAAATGCTTTTTGAAACTCACTAAATTGATTTTACAGAGTTTTCTTATACTCTCTACTTTTACAAACTAAGTCCTCATAGTAAACAGCTGTTCTAAGCATCAAAAGTTCCTCCTTATAGGAGTTATTTCCCTTAAAAGGTCAAAATAAATGACTTTTGCAGAAGTGTTGGGCAATTCCTAATAGGAAAGAAAAGCTGGATAAAAAAGGGTTGTTTGGTTTCAGGTTTAGGTGAGCGATACAGGCTCCTGGGAGCCTCTAGTTCTTAATTTTCTCCATATTGCACAGGACCGCTTGGGCTTGTCTCGTTAAGAATATTTCAAGATTCAAGCATTTTTTTCACTCATTAAATATGGCGATCATTTTAAAATGATAACAATAATCTATCCATACATCAGCTTAAATCATTAATATATTTTAAAGTTTAATTTGGTGGATTTTGAAGTATATACATGTATATCTACTTATTCTTCATTTGATTTTTATCTTTACATTTTGATATAGGGAATATATATGTTAAGCGGAGTGTGTCGGGTAGTTAAAGTCTTGTTTCGCCCTCTGACAACTTTTTGTAGGTTTTGATTATTATGCGCAGACAAATCTATGGAAATCCTAATCTCATAGGATGATTACAACATATCCCGCATATTAGAATCGGTGGGTTAGGCAATATACATTAAATCATCTTGATTTAGAGTGAAAAAAAAACGGTAAACTACGTCAGTACGATAACAGACCTAAATTACGTGTATAAAATTGCTACATACAACAAATTAATTGCACATCTAACAAATGGAAGATAATAACAAAATATTGAACACCAAAAGACAAACCACAAATCAAAGTCCAAGACACGGACCGAACTCGAGGACCTACAACAAAAAAATGAAGCAACCGCAGGAATGGTCCTGACTTTGTAACTATAGGGATTCCCCCCCCCCCCCCCCGGCTTCCATAACAAAGTTAGTGTATTGATAAAAAATGATGGGTACTATACATCACTGATATTAGATGTATCCAATGATCATCGCAGCACAATCACTATGTTCTGATACATGAATATATATCAAGAAATGATATCTATAATTCTAAAATGACGTGCTTTAAACGCTTTGAGACCACAACTGTGGTAAAACATAATTTATGTATGAGCAACACGCGCTTAGGAGGGCATGTTTTAAAGGGCTGTTCCCATTGCAAAACTGTAACACCCACCGGAAAGCTATTGCGTATGACGTATTAATCTTTTAAATAGCGACACGCGTTATAATTATTCGTTGCAATATATAGTGTTACATTGACGGAAAAGCCAGTATATGGTGGAAATGATGTTTTCTATAGGTACGAAAATATTATAAATGTACCGAAATTGTCTTATTAGAATAGAAATAATTCACGGAGTGTGATTTATCATTGTTTTACAACGGAATGACCATTTATGTCGTAATTGTATCCCTTGCTGTCGCTCGGGATAAAATAATACGACTTAATGGTCACCCCGTTGTAAAACAATGATAAACCACAGCCTGCAATCAAACTTGTTAAAAGACGCGGGCGAGAAGTTTTTTTTACCTTAGTTTATGTCTATGTGGTTACGTTTAAAAAAAAATTCAAAAATCAGTATACTCATTGGAAGCTGTGGCATAACTGGGCCCAGAGCCATAAACATTTTCTTTGCTGAGAACTTTTTTATTCTCAATTTCATCCAATCAAAGCTATCCTTTTCCCTTGTTGTCATGGTAGTTGAGTAAATTCTCATGCTGAGCAAAATATTTTTACTCAAATAGGTTTTATGACGCTGGGTCCTGATCTATTGAGAATATAGACACCATATGCTGAAGCTGGATTGCTACACATGTGAGGAAAATTTTTGATTTTAATATTAAAATCGCTTCGTTTGTCGTAAATTCTTGTGCTAAGATAAAAAACTGGCGTCATATTCCTGGTGTTGCTACAAGAAAAAAAATGATGAGTCAACTAAGGTGGAGCTGTTTCTGTGGTTTCTTCAAGTCGGGGTTTGTGCGTCTACGAACGTGTGTCTGTTGGGGTGACTATAGAAATTTTGAATAAATATTACAATAAATATTTAGAGTAATACTAATTACAAGTAAAGAAGATAAACAAAACAAATTAATCTCATTACTAAAAGAGAACAACCAATCACCAAAGTATTTACAAAAATCAAATAACAAGGCAAATCTCACTGCGGTAATTTACTTGTACGATTTTTTTTTTAAATCAAGTAACCACCAATGTATGTGTGTATGTATGAATTGTAAAAAAGGGTAAATATGTTAAAGCGTTGCAGGGAAAATTCAGAGTAATAGACCACAGGAGAGATGACTTGTGATATTACGTGAAATAAAGTACGCAAAATTAAATTACTAAACGACACAAAAACAAAAAGGCATAGTACAAGCGTTACCATGTAACATCTAGTCATGGTGTAATGGTTCATAGTTGCCCCTAAATAACCTCAAATTGTCAAATTATCTGTACAGCAAAAACACAGAAAAACATCAAAGTAAAGACGTCAATGTTATATGTAAATAACAGAAATAATTGACATATTACTGTTGTTTCGAGGATATTTATAAACGTTAACATTTTTTTATTTCAGTAATTCAGGTAAATTTAGTAAAGATGGTTCTTTTTAGTATTTGTATCTATGCGTCTTGTGTTAGCTTGTTGCTTGGTGCAGCAATTGGGCGCGAAAAATCTAACAAGGCAGAGGAGAAAAGTAGCAAGGTATTACCAAAAGGAATTGCTTGTACACAGAGGGTATCGGGGTAAGACGCACATTTAAATTTTTTCAAATAGTGCTTGGCGTCTTTAGTCCGTCATCTTTATTGTAGTTTATGTTCTTAGCTCAGCTGACCCTAGAGCTCTTGTCTTCACTTTGGGTCCGTCTTAGTCGTAGTGTGTACACTATTTTAAGATGGGTTTTCTGCATGACTTTTGTTCTTTACATGGAAACCTATAGAGAAACTGTTTTATAAGGCTTATTTTCTTGAACACTTTAATCACTAGAAATGAAACTAAGCAACAATATTTGATGGTCGTCATGTTTGTCAATCAGAAATTTAAAAATTGCTGCCACCTTAAAATTTGGTTTTCATAGAAAAATGAGTTCATAAAAACTGCAAAGATGACTGAAGCCAAGCTGTATACAAATGTTTCTTGGAGTGTCCTCGAAAAGTGTGTTTTTCTTCGATCGGAAATCAAAGATGGCGGTCATCACTTAATTTAAAATAAAAAATGATTGGAAGATCGTTGAACTAGTTACAATCATAGTTATATTCATAGAATGGTTCTCTTCTAAGTGTGGTTTTTTACGTCAGTCTGAAATTAAAATGGCCGCAACTACAGGACGAAATTAGTTAACGTAGATGAAATGTCTTCTCCATCACTTGCATAAATAAATCAGGAAAGCGACACAGATTGTTGAGGACATCTAGTGTTCCTCTGCCTGCAATACTTGATAACGTGACCTTTTTACCGAATCTACTCGAAGTACACTTTTGGTTATCTGCAAAATATAACACGCAAGCTATGGCTGGATGTTTAATATTATCTCGACCGGTTGTAATTTGACAAAAAGGACTTATAGAAACCGCATAATTTTATTGTGTTTCATTCAGTTGATGGTCAACATAAAACGTAGTTATGGTACTCGGAAGACGAAGCGCCTCGCATTGTGCGATTATATCTGATTTTGTGTTGTCCTAAGATATTGTGCAATATAAACAAATATACATGTATATATCCAAAGTGCAATATGGTAAAGAGGATAACATCGTCATAGTAACCAGAATGATCTGTACAATTAAATAATTTAAGTGTTAATTATATTATTTTGCTAGCGGTAAAATTATGTTGCTGTGTAAACAGACTAGCCGTATCTCTTTTTCACATATATACACTTAACTATGAGGTCACATTCCGACGGTCTGTCTGTCTGTCAGTCGCGTTGTGCAAGATCATAATTGTTTGCTTTATACTTTTAGCATATTTTACATAAGTAAGGAAGCGACCTCATGCTTATTCATGAATAAAAAACTTAACCTATGAAAGCCTGGCCCGGGCGCCATTAAAGTACAAATGCCCTGAAGTGTGAATATTTTATGCCCTTAAGCGTGAATCATTTACTTTAACAACAGGGGAATGTTTTTATTTGAAGAAATAAAATATCATACAAAATACCACTTTATAAACTTTTCAACACCGTACGCGCGTTTCGTCTAATAAAGACTGACTAGTGCGAGCAATAAAACCCCAAAACAAATTTAAAAATCCAAAAAGTTAAGATTATCGTTCGAGACGGCATAAGTTTTATCTTTCGATTGTGAAAAAACACCCCGTGTGCACCAATTCTAGAAAATTAAGTGTACTAAGTATCATATCTTTTTTCACAATATGAATTTCGAGTCTCGTTGTGGTTCAAAATCGAAGTGTTAAATAAATCAGACTTTTAAACAAACTTCACCTGACAAATAATAAAATTGCGGGAAAACACATAGCCCCTGTCAAGTCTCATACCTATGACAGGAGGAACCTTAAGGGGTCCCAGACCCCTCGATGTTATTACGGGGCGTAATAACATCGAGGGGTATGTGACCTCTTAAGGTGCCTCCTGTCTAAATTCTAGGATGAGTCACAGATGCTATTACCAATACAGGCTATGGTCATCTACAAGTTCAGGCATGCAAATATGAAAGCCTTAAAATTGTAATCGTTTTAGAAATGTCAGAGCAGTACATTTAGACAATGAATATATCACTGAAAGAATTCATGATTGAAGTGCCTTTTGGGCTGGGGATACTCTTGGGCACTAATAGTCCACAAGAAGAGGCATCCACCCAGTGGTTGCAAATAAAATATAATGTTATAAAATTTACTACGACAGACACGCTTTTCGTCTATGAGAACTTTAATGTAAGATTTTTGCTTTCTTTTTTCTTTTGATTTATCCCATCAAACTTTAGATTAAAAAATATTAGACTTTAAAGAGGCGCAAGTCAAACCTAAGTATCAAGTCTGGGTTGAAATTCAGATGCCAAGACCTTATTTCGTCCGAAGTATTGCATTGATTAGTAAACTATGAAATAAACCAGGTGACGAGTTTTAGTGGTTTACTGACCCAGGGACAGTCTATACTATAGTATAGACTGTCCCTGACTGACCTAATTGTATCATAATTTGTCGTATTATTATAATGAATTGCAGTCATAAATTTTCCAACATGAAAATTAATTAATTAATTAATTAATTAATTAATTTATTTATTTATTTATTTATTTATTTATTTATTTATTTATTTATTTATTTATTTATTTATTTATTTATTTATTTATTTATTTATTTATTTATTTATTTATTTATTTATTTATTTATTTATTTATTTATTTATTTATTTATTTATTTATTTATTTATTTATTTATTTAGATTCCATTCACACAATATTAAAATTAATGAGAAATGTAAGAAAGGACAGATCCGCTGGACTTTAACTACTAAACATCTAGACTTGTCGTTCGAAGTCTCCGATATGAAAGAACTGTGTTTCAGTTCAACGGCTCCCAGCGGCCTCGAGAAATATGAAGTGTTTAAAAGAACAGAAAAGGGACTTGAGAAATTGGGTACACCTAAAAAAGGTCAGTGGTTCATATTGTTTAAGCGAATAATTTGAATTTTAGACCATCTCCGTTAGAATTAACAATCTGGTCAATCTATTTTAATACGCAGCAAAAAGAAATGTTCCAAATGTTCTAAAGGATCATTTTATAACCGACCACAATTTAGGTGGAGGGAATTGTCATTTCAATTAAAAATGAATAAAACGTGTTGTATCGGAAGTCACCTGATGCTTATACTTTATTATGCCCCGGGATATTAATTACATTTGTATTAAAATTTTGTGTTGTCAGATTTACGTATATTGTCATCATTTTTGTATTCTGTCATGTTTTGTCCTTAAACAAAAATGTAAAAATATTCCCCTTGTATTTTGACTGCTATAATCACGATTTGCGTATCCCTGTTTATGTTATGACGTTATATGTTGTTCTATTCCAGGTGTGGACACGTGTATTGTCATAAAGACGGGAGAATCGAGCTTCCGCATCAACCCTACAGGACAATATTATGGCCTATATGTTCGTTACACTCTGGTTGCGTAATAAGTGTTCCATTTTATATAGACAAGTCTTTCGTAGTTTTGCGTGACGCATTTGGCTATTTTTTCCCTTAAAAATGTTTTAATATTGTGTTTTGATGCTATGGAAGCAATCAAAACTGTATCATAAAAAACTGTTATAACGTGGATTATAAATGGCTCTGCATGTACCATGCACAAGATTCTCATATTCATTGCAAATTAAAAAAAGAATATTTATTCTTTGTCCCTTTTCCATTATTATCGTTCTGTTTTCCAGCCTGCATTCTTCTTTTATCTACTGTAACAAATGAACGAAATACTTACAAATTTAATGAACTTAAACAAATATTTAAAAAAGCTAGAACTTTACAAATACATACAGATTATTTACAACCTTTCTGTGAAAGTTGAAATATAAACATGGATTTTAGAACACCATAGCTTTGCAAGTTTACAATGAAAGGTGTTTGATTCTTTAAAATATTTATGTAATTAAAACCTGTCGTATATAAACGTACTTGAAACTGAGTTGGCCGTCATATATGTAATTTAATTACCAACTAATTGTCAAGGTAGTTTATTTTGATATAGATCCATTTAAACTGGAAATTAGAAAATCCTTCCTATTAAAAAAACGACATTACAGTTCATGTTTCATAAACTGATACATAATAAGATTGACGCAATATATCCATCAATATCGAATATATTTTTCCTTTTCATTACTACGTGCATTTTTGTAAGTAAACATTCAAGATACAGCACCAACCATAAGAAGCCTTTACTTATTTAAAATAACTATTCGTTTATAACTGGCAGGAGATCTATAGGGGTGTCACATCCATCCAAAGCCCTGTTTGTATTTTCTATCCACTTCGCAATCCATTGTTCCTTTTCGGTCGAAAGGTTCAAAGGCGTTGCTGGTCTCAATGCGATCGGCTTCCGAAAGGACGTTTTTATATAAGACTCTCCAGCTATTACAGTTATTTGTGGTGTTGGTTTTACCGGTCTGGGTGTCCGTGGTATGGAAGGACTCGGAGAGCATATATTTGGTAACGATGTTGATTCTCTATGAAAACTTTGCTCTGAAAATCTTGTTCCAGTTCTCTGTTTTCGCACATATGAAGTTGGGATGTTTATTACATATTTTGATGTTCCTTGTGGCCTTTCAAGTTCAAAAGTTGCTTCCCTTGCGAATGGAATTCCTAGTGTCTTTGAACGCTCAACCCCATATGGTGACCGGCCTCCCTGTGTAAATCGAAGTTTATGACCATTTGGATGTCCACGAAATATTGGAACAGGCACAGAATCCACCTTTAATGATTGTAACGTCTCCATGTTTATATGCATTTTAATAATTTTGTGCTGTTTAATCCAATTTAAGAATAGAAATTCTTCTCCATTTTTTATGGTATTTTTCCTTAAGTATTGACATGTCAGTATATTATGGTTAAATACCTCGTCTTCCCAATATGGCGTTTTATCTGACACGAATACATTTAAATGTTTTAAATTATATTTATGAAACGAACAGATTGCAAACACGATACCATTTGCATTCAGACTTAAAGAATTAGCGTTAATGTGTCGACTTATTGAACAAAGATATGGTACAATCACAAAAATAATTGATATGGAAATCTTCCCAGTGACTTCAAACAAGGTTTCATACCTCCTGCCAACATGGTACGACAAACCAGGAGGTTATCAAAGGTTAATAATATATTGTTATTTATTTATTAAATTGATTTGATTTATTAGGTCAATGATCTTTACAAAATTGATTTCAAATTACCATATCCCGTTGAAGAAACTAGGAAACATGAAGCTTACATGATAGATTGATGTTTAACTTCAGTAATCACACTTAAAATTTGTGGCCATAGACTGATAAAAAGTGGTATGGTACCTCGGAATTGGCAGGTTTCCGATGACAGATAAATGTAGGGCACGACAGAAAAATAAAACTTGAAGGTTCAGCGAGAAAGAAAATTCGGTAACAAAAAATCGAAGAATATGAAAACCTGGATTTCGAAGGAAACTGCGAATCCGAATGAATGGATGAATATTTGTATTGGGATCGATCCCGATCTTATTGGTTAGAAATAGAAAATATATACATATATGTATGTATAGTCAAACGTTATTCAAAATTGTCTAATCAGATTATCATTTAAAAAAAAACTGTAGAAGACCTTAGCATTAAACAACAATTTTACTGTAGTTTTATGTTAATAAACAAAATCCTGCGGTGGCAGGCATCTGCGAGTGTCAACACTTTCTGTGTAAAGAACTATATCTAATATACATGCATAAGGAATATTTCGATAATCAGCTTTGCAAATTGTAATCATAAGGTTTTTAGCTATGTGAAGATAAGTCCTGCGGTAAGGCCTAGTTTGTATTACTGATTTTAAAATCATGTCTTGAAATTTAAAGTAAACTGAATTGGAACTGATGGTTTAAAATTTAATGAATCATTATATGTACTGGAAATAACAATCCTATAACAATTATTTATTATTTATAATCTGGACAACGTCAGCACACTCCGGAATTGTACGATCAAAATACACTTTTGTTATGTTTAGGGAGACATTTTGCTTGTTTGCCTTCTTATTGAACTATTCTTATTAGCAATTGTTATCACTTTCCGTCCGTCGTCAGCGCCAGCTTCTGTAACCTTTTTTAAATTTTAATCTTCTCTGAAACAACTTAGCAAATTGAAACCAAACATGGGCAGAATGTTTATTTTACTTTAACAAAGTTTGCCTTTGAACTCTGATTTGAAAACTAGTATGGGCGCCACTGCGGGACTTATTTTAGCATAGGACCCTATGAGAAACAAGTTTGAAAGGGTACTTCTCTGAAACCGGTTAACCAATTAAAAAAACTTATTACCATTGTTTAGATGGTCATCTATGAAGTTTATGTTTTATGACAATCGAAAATTTAAAATGGCCGCCTCTGAATGACTTAGTTTAGCATAGGACCCTATAGGGAAAAGATTTAAAATGCTTCTTCTCTGAAACCGGTTAACCAATGGAAACAAAACTTACAAACAATATTGTTTGGATTGTTTTCTTTAAAATTTATGTTTTTATACCAATCGAAAAATCAAAATGTCCCCCACCGCAGTACTTAGTTTAACATTGGACCCTTAGGGGGGAAAGTTTTAAAAGGCTTCTTGTTTGAAACCGGTTAACAAATGTAAACAAAACTTACTTGCAAAATTGTTTGGATGGTCTCCATAAAGTTTATGTTTTCATGACAATCGAAAATTCAAAATGACATCCATCGCAGGACTAGTTTTAAAAAAAGGACCCTATTGGAAAACGCTGTAAAGGGATTCTTCTCTGAAACAGGTTAACCAGTGGAAACAAAACTTACTAGCAATATTGTTTGGCTGGTCCTCTTTTTAAGTTTATGTTTTATACCAATCAGGAAAATCATAATAGCCGCCACTGCAGGATTCAGTTTAACATATGACGCTATGAGATCTTTTCATGGTTCGCTCGATAAATTAACGTTTTCGTGTATTGTGCAAATATAAATGGACTCTTAACTGGAAGAATAATTAATACGAAAAGAGGAATGCAGGAATCTTCAGCTTGCATAAGTAAACTACAGGTACTAGATTATTTTTACCATCTTTTTGTCCGTACATGACAAACGTATGTTGGTTATATTATTAACCATAGATCCACACCGGTCAACCGACTTGTATCAAATTGGTGAAAAGTAGTATGACACGATGAAAAAAAATATATGCAAGTACAAACCGATAAAATCGCAGTTAAGTTTTTCAAAAGTTGTTAGGTTTTAAATTTCACTGTTGCAAACGATATATATTTAAAGACAATTACGCATAATTTTACAAATCCATATGGTCAGTTCTTTACTCTGTTATTTTTATTTTCAACTTATCTTAAATATATGAAAAGAAATGTAGATGTGCACGTCAAAGTGATAAAATTTATGACAGTAAGTTTTTTTTTAATTTACCGTTTTCACGTTTTCATATGTTATTAGACACAAGTCACAACCCAAATGCATGCCAATATTTAACTATACTGACTAACAGAAGCCGGGAAAATTATTCTCGACGTTAACAAGAAGTATGTGCTGATATGTATTAAAATCATTTACAATGTACATTCATGAGTACAAATCCACATAGTAAATATCAAATCATTCCAACTTACGTAAGACGGGATTCTTTTGAGCGTAATTGCGGCAAACAACAATTAGAGACCCATCATAATTGAAGCCAGCTAATTAAAACAAACCACGATATCAAATATCAAACGAATGCCGATCAGTGTTTGCAAGAAGTTGTAGATACAAACAGGAGGTATAGGTAGACAGAATATAGTGTAAACACAGCTTATAATTAAAGACTTATTAAAGAGACCGTCACAAGAATATGAAATACAAATTAATGTTAGTTGTGTACAATACCTAACAAATTGTGCGGATGAACTGAACGTTTAATGGTAGTTATCCAAAAAGTTTAATATGACGTATTCGTTATTGAGGTAACTTCTCATTTGTACGCTACTTCAATATTTACATTTTAGGCCGGTGTTTTTATTATAAATTGCTGTTTGCCCAAATTCATACCTAATATACTCTGCAAACAACCGCATAATGGATTTTGTAAGATTTTAGAAGGTGTACTTTGGATACAGATTTTACAATAACAAATACAGATATTCACTAAAATGGTTTTAATAACAAAAAATGACTGTCCATTCCTATGAGATTGTGAATAAAAGTCAGTTTATAACAATTAAGAATACTTTCGGTCACGTTTAAGTCGGCACCGTGTATGACCACCTCAAGCTGCCAACACTGCTATGCAACTGATTGGCATAGAGTAAATCAACGTTCTTCTAAATAACGTAGAATTGTTTGCCATTACTGTTGCAACATTTGACGGAGCTGATCGATGGCCTGAGGCTGAGATTGACGCTGGAGCACACTTAAGGGGCGGATACAGGATTTTCGAAAGGGGGGCGTGAAAAGGGGATATCGGAACAAGAGGGCCACGAAGGGGCTGTTGGGGCCGCTTAAGGGGGTGGCAATTATCTTTAGGGGGTATTGTGTACGTGGCAGTTGTCGGGGACATTTGTCCAGATAGAACTGATGTGCCTTTAGACAGTCACCGAGCTCATTTGACAGAGAACCAAATCAAATGAACAAAGTTGTAAACTTACCTGTAAAAAATCGGCGATTAAATTGACCATTTCATTACATCTGATAAAATGCACAATTTGCAATTCAAACTAGGGCCATGTGTTTCTTTTCTTTTTCCTTTCTTTCTTTCTTTTTTTTAAGCCGGTTCCAGTGAGCATTGCTTCTATGTTTTATTCGTCTAATTTTTTATTACATTGTAACTTTAAACTTAGTTTCTGCCTGCATTAGTGCTAGCTGCATTATGTTCTTTTACATAACTTTCTTGCTCCACCTATTTAAAATGTGTTGCCTGCATGATCAGCAATTGTCTTAAGTGTTTTGATAGCATTTTAACTTAGAATGCATGTTTTGTACCTATGTCTGTGTCAGTCTATGTGTTTGTATTGTAGTGTGTCTTTACAGACATTAGATACACAAGGTTATTGAAAAGCTCAATGTGTAAGCCGAGAGAACGTACATACAAATTATTTAAGAAATTAGCAGCTGCAATAAATAGTGTCAATGAACTTTTATTTATGGTATCATTATGAAAACAAATTCAGTAATTCAGTAACAAAAATTAATCAAGAATTTTTTTGGCATCAGAAGAAAATTGAATAAATATCATTTTGAAAAAAATATACTTAATATAGAAATATATTTTGCAAACGCGTACATTGTGAAGTTTATTGTTAAATTTTGTATATACGACGCATACCATTTTAAACAGATTTTCCAATAAAAATGAAAATATTTGTTAATGTTTATTGACGACATAGACGAATCATTTTTACTACACTGTATTTGAAACAGTGAGTTTTACACTTAGCAATTCGAAGAAAATTCACCTGTATACCCAGAAACCTTAACTTGTTAATCTTTTTTCATTGTGTCGTACACATTTTCACCAAAATGATTTTAGTCGGTTGATCGGTATAAGATCATAGCCTCCATAAACCTCCTAATTAAGGACAATTTACTAAGATGAGATTTAACTTCAGACGTCGGTGGTTGTTACTATGTCAGAATATAGGATTAACCTCACAATTTAATGAACACGAGTCCTGGACCTGGAGTGAAAACGTCACATCTTATATAAATATTATAGTTACTGGCAATTTTTTTAAAAAAAAGGGAAAAAATTTCTAACACTGCAATATTTGTTTGTGTCCCCTATTTCAAATGTTTTAATTTTGCAAGATAATTATGAAGGATACTTTTATTTTCTCCTTTTTTATTAAAAATATTGCAAATAAATATAGGATTTTTCCTCTGTGTTTATATTATTTTTATTGTACATTTTTGTAATACTCATTTGCTTATTGTTGTGCGACTTTTTGAACGTTACCTTGTTTGAAAATTCTGTGTTGATGTTTGACTGGTTAACATTATCCCAATCCTTCCACTTTATTGTTTTATTCAAACAATGCAAATATGAAGATAAGACGCCCGCATAAAGCGATCCTGTTCCCTAAAAGGACTACATAAAAACAATCAAACATGTATAAAGCAAAAAACTTAAGTGGATAACAACAAAAGGAAGATACGGACATATTTGGGCATAAACTACAATGCTATTTAGAACTTTTTTCTTATACAAATGCAATAAAATAAATCAGATCTGCGTCAGATCATACAACATAAACCGCCAGTATTCGATAACTGAAACTGTCATCGTTCGTTCGGCAACGTGAGATCGGTAGAACATTGTATAATTAATATTCGCTACGTTAAATATGTGGAACCGTGTATTATCGATCTTGGCTAAGTGAGATCGGCGGTTGTTAAGTTCATTGGAGTCAGTATATAGATGTAAGTTTCTTTAGGGACAACTACAGTGTATACGGGAGATAGTATTCACTGACTCGTTTAAGAGAAGATATATATTTATATGGGATCATACCTTATATAGAAAGATTTTTTTCTGCCGTGCTTTGCATTTTAATTTAGATACGTAAGATCGATGAGGCTACTTGACTACGTGAGATCGGTGGAACAGTTCATGGACTCTGTACAACAGAGTTTGGCATTACGAGTTGTCTACCTTAGAATGTAATATGCAACGACTGAAATGCAACATTTCGTCGATGTCCTGCTTACGGCACATTTTCTTACAAGACAGCACGTTTGTCTATATTAGATGTGTGGGGGGTTGCCTAGAGCAGCTCGTTACAGAAATCATATTAATGAAAACGTTCTTATCTTATCAAACAGGCATTACACTAAAACTGTTTTTCAGAAGGATTTAGATCGCATATATAAACCTATGTCGTCTGGCCTCTATAGATTTTTTCCCTAGACTATGTCCAGAACAATATTATGTAATAAACATGGACTCAGTTCAGATCAGTTGGGTAGTAGACCAATAGTATTGTCTTTAGGCACTAGCGGAAGTAGTGTTTGAAATACCTAATAAGTCTGATTAGTGGATTTGTCTGGTCTCTGGACTCTCCGGAATATATTATGAGATGGGGGCAAGATCTTTTCTGTTAATGTGTTTTGGGCGTTTTCACAGGTGTGTTAACTGTTTTTTTTTTAAATAAAGCAACTGTTGACTGTTTTTCAACCATTAGCTGTTATCTGTGTTCCTAAAACTGACATTGTTGTTAAAAATCCCTGTTTGCTGTTAATAGTATTGCCCTTCGATGAGATTCTGATGTTATCTTTTTTTAATTTTGAACTCACCAGCACTCATTCCATCGTAAATGTTGCATTTTAAATAAAAACATGTCGCCAAACTTTCAAGTCGAATATTTATTCAATGAACGCTGAATGTCTCAATAAACTATTTCCTATACAGATGCTTTGGAGACGGAAGGTTCACCCAATCTTTACATTTGACCTGCATACATTAATTTGTACTGCTCAGATTTATGATGTCGCTTTGTTACATCAAGTACTTTTGAGAGTTTAAATAATCATTAAACAAACACAGAAAATATTCGTTTGATGATTTGTCTTAAAATTGTTGTATTATATAAAGACAGAAATATAGTCTCGATAAATGTTGTTTTTGTTTTAATAAATATGTGGCCTTGATTGCATGTCGCCAAAACCTATTAATGTACGTAACAACACTCTATTTTCTCTATAAAGCATGACAAATACATTTTATTGTCGTCCTGTTATTGGTTTTAGATCAAGTTGAAACCAATTATCATCATAACAAATGCTTATCTATGCTTCATTTTGATTGTTGTCAGCAACGAACTAAAACAGTAGAAATTTATTTTCTCGCGTTTAAGAAATTAAGGTCCGTAACACCGTTTGTGAGCGCTGAAACACTTAAGACGTTTAAATAATGTGTCATAAGCACACAATACAGCACTTCAGAACATCATTTATATATTTCTTATATTTAACACCTAAAGAAAAAATAATTTAAAATGCAGTGCCTTTATTGTACATAACATTTAATGTACGTAACGGTAACATGGGATTCGATATTATTTTCCATTACACCGTCCGGAAATGGTCATAGCAGACGAAAAAAATATTGTTGACGTTTATGGATAGGAAACCTACGACGGCTATACAACAAATAGAAATAAAATTCTCATTTCGTTTTAACGGTTTATTAAATCGTTGTAACGATTCAATAAATCGTTGTAGCGATTTCAATAATCATTTTAACGATTTAATAAATCGTTCAAACGATTTACTAAACCGTTAAAACGGTTTAATAAATCGTTGAAACGATTTTATAAACAGTTCAAACGAAATAAGAATTTTGTTTCTATTTGATGTTTGGCACGAATAAGCCGTCGTAGAAACCAGTTACGGACAATAAACTTGATTGTTACGTACATTATGTCGTTTTGGTTTTTATAAAACGTCTTTAAACATGAAAATATAATTCACCCGACACTCAGACTCTTCAAAATAACGAAGGAAGTGATTGATCACGTAGAAGAGGAATTTGTGTAGATAAAAAAAAGACATCCAGTTGTGATTTTTTTTCACAACGTGGTCCTTACTTTTTTCGTTCGTAACGAAATACTATAATGTCAGTAACTGACAAAATTCAGTGAAATTGTGGATTCACAGATCATAGTCTAGTAAAAATTGTTTATATGAAAGTTTTGTAGTTATTGTTTTCAAATTATTCTTTCGTACAGTCTTTTCTTTAAACGAGAGGTATGTCCTTGGAAATGTTATAGATACAGGACATGACAATGATAAGTTTTGAAAGCTACACATCTATCAGAAGTGTGTTTACACTATTAGATTTGTGTTATTACTGTAATGTAACGCTTTTCACTCATTCCATTAAATTGATATAATGTCCGTAACAAAAGATGCCCATGAAAGAAATTCAAACCTTTGATGCAAAAAAACTCTTGAAAACAGATAAAATATACAAAATATTGATAGACATATTGTAACTACAACTTAACGTTACTTTACACAAGGACTATTACATGTAAAAGCAAGGTGCAAGACACAAAATGTTGTTTGTTTTTTTTGAATGGTGTCTTTCAGCAATTTTTCAGCTATTTCATGGCGTATAGTTTTTGTTGGGGGAGGAAGCCGAAGTACCCGGAGAGAACCCCCGACCTGCGGTAGGAAAAGTGGCCATCCTTGTCAATTAAGATAGGAGTCGAGTACACCCTGCCCGCAGTGAGAATCGAACCCGCAATCTCAGTGTTGACAGACCGCGTGATCAACAGTAGACGAACTACCTTGACCACTCGGCCCCTGATTTGTTACAAATGTAACAGCAATTATTTAAAAAAAAATTCTCCATGACCGTTAAGATTTTACACCTTTTTTAAAACAAAAAGTTATTAAGTATGTGTCAGATGTATTATTTCTGTCTCTGGTATTGTTGATGTTTGCAGTAGACTGGTAGAAAGTAATCTTGAACTACTACTTATGCTTTTTAATGGATTTATTTCTTAACACTAATCTCTGTAACAGAAATGGCCGTACTTGGGATAAAAAAATTGATTCTTCACAAAATGCAAAAAGTAACGTGCATAATTTTTCATAAGTATGAAACAAACACTAAAATGAATTTATTTGAGTAAAAAGTTAAGTTTAAAGTAAACATTCAATTTTTGGTGGTATGTGATTTTTAATTGTGCCGTTTTCGGCGTTTTGTCATGTAAATTGCTGTGATCTGTTATCTTTATGTTAAATTTACTGTTATCTGTTTGGGGAAAAATAAAACTGAATTGTTAACTTGTTAATGGACCCCCCCCCCACTAGCCACCCCCTTCTGGTCTATTCTATACGCTCGAAATTGTCGCACATGCTGTAATCTGTTCTGTTGTACCCACTTTTGCCTCCTTTTCTTCATTGCGTCCGCTTGTCAGGGAAGAAATCCTAGACCCAACTGAAAACCACTGACCTTCGACAAGAACAATGGGGTTGATGTTAAGTTTACTACATAAAAAAAGACAACGTCGTTCCTTTACTAGTACTGAAATATTTAAACTGATTCTATGTTGTCTAGTATGAGGCGCCGTTTTACTATTTATTCCATACTTTTTGATTTAAACAAATTCTATTTTTGATATAATGAATTATTTCTTAAATGCAGAACATTTTGCTTATATAAAAAAATCTGCTGTTTTCTATGAATAATTCAATTTTATATTACACGATCATGTTTACAGAAGAGGGTACAATTGCTGTCTATTCTATGCAAATGTCTACAAACAAATAACATTAGATTGGTTATACAATGAGAATGACTGTTATCAATTCTATACCAAAAAATAGCAAGTACACCGACCGAACAACAAGAGCCGAAAGACAAAAAACGATTACAATCTATATTTAGACTAACAAACAAAACGACATAAAAACCAAGCACACACAAACTAAAAGTGAGTGACCCGAACAAAAAAAAATAAAAACAACAACAAAAGCAACAAAATCATAACGATCAATTATGTCATGGTGACGGCCATATAATTTCTGAAGAAATCTACATAGGTACAACAAACACTTGTGTTAGTAGCATAGTAGTCAACAGCAGTGACCGGTCTGGAATCTAGAGCAATATGAACAAGTTGTATAGTGCACACCCTATACACCGGGGCTGCTGGAATGTTGCTATCGATAAACGGGATGCTGACAGTTGGAAAGTTGAAGTTATCATGTTTGTCGTGTAATTTGTAGTTTTCTGAGACTATTTCTAGAAGTTGGTGTGAGTAAGAGGCCGACTTAAGTGTATTGTATTAGTGTGGTCTTTAATTTTAAGCTCGATATGGTAGATTAAATGCGAATAGTCGTTGAATTTAGCACTGTTCTGATACAACTAAGACCATCATCAATATGGCGCTCTGTGAAGTTAAAGGTATGGACTAATGTGTTTTTCTTTTCTTCAGCAGGACTTCTGGGAACTAGGCATCATAAGAGTACAAAAACAGGTCGGCGAAGAGAGGAGGACAACAGTTAACACTTAAATAACAAAATTCTGTTGAAATATGTTGTCAATTAGAAAATCAGACAGTTTATCTTCATTGTATTTATTATTAGAGTCATTGTCTACAAACAAATAACATTAGATTGGTTATACAGATAGGATAATTGCTCTCTATTCCATACAAATGTCGATAAAAAATGACATTTTATACTCAATGTATTAATGTATTACCCAACAAAAGATCTAAGAGGGATTTACTATTCATCACAAACAAATATCGATAGACTGTCCAAAAGAAGCATTCTGATACCTATGGGATCAATATACAAAGGTTGGGACAGAACATGACGTAAGGGAGACCGAAAGAGGTCCCAAGGAGATGGGAACAATTAATGAAATTCCAATTGTCTTTTTAGCTTTAGAAGACCTATATATTGAGACAAATGATGCAAATAACAATTGAGAACACACACAAATTATATTTCTAGAAGCATACATTGGCTATGATAGACAAAATAGAAAGAAAAACTTTTAAAGCTTCCACGAGACGACAATCACAAGACATTTTAAGGAAGACAGATATAGAAGTAAACAAGAATTGTAAATTTGATAATAGAATTTATGTTCAACAACTGCATGGTTTGCAACAAGGCAATATAACATCCCCGTACATAGTGGCAGAATGAATATAGAAATGGTTACATGGAACAATTGAAGGGTCTTTAACAGACCTTCTCCAACAAACCCACATAACATGACGGGTAAAACAGAGGTAATTGCTGTGATGAAAAGGCTTTAAATAGACGAGCAGAAGCAATAAAGAATAAAAAAAACTCCCCTGAAGCTATAACAATTTCAGTGACAATTTAATGGGGTATAATTGCTGTCTACTGTGTACAAATGTTGATTAACAAGCAATATTTGATTGCTTTTTATAAAAGTTTCGGTTCATTTTATACAAACATCGCCACTTAATATATATTTATATTGTTTGTGTTGTCCAAATTACATAAGTAACCGTGTATATTTCAGATAATGTATTAATTTTAATTTTTAATACATTTTACAAAATATAATACAAAATTTTTTAATACACCTACCTATTGATAGGTGTATTAAACACTTCTAACAATATCGGATACTAATACAGTTATATTTTTCAGATACAAACTATTAGTACACCTATAGGCTGCAGAATATCAGTGACTTTAATCTTGCACGTTATTCTAACTTTAACGATCCCCAAAGCACGAAAGACCGATTTTCAGACTTTCACGCACTTGTAATAATTATGACGGGACGCTGCCATAAACACGAAATTGTAAATTACACTACTATATTAATATGCAACGGAAATTGATGAAGCTGCGAAATTTACACTTCATCAATTCCGTTAATACTCCTATTAAAATTGAAATATTTCGTGTGAGTTATAATTCATTTATCAACTATTCTTTGTGAATTATTGATATTTTCATTATAAGACATTTTGAAGTAGCTTCTAAGAATAACTTCCTATTGAAGGCCATGCGATTGATTGTATGGCATACTAGTAATTTTGAACGAATTTTCGTGTTGAATGAAATTACATACCATCGAGTTTTTCCTGATAAATAATTTTCTAAGATCTTCCATAATTAGAACCGGGTAGGTGTTTTTACGTTAATTAGTTGTTGTCAGCTAAGCTATGTATCATTTTAAGGACAATTTAAACAATCTTAACTAAAAGTAATCAGTTGGTTAGTTTCTGAGTAGTAAGTTTTCTTTTGAGGCCTATCTGAAAACCTTACCCTGGACTCCGGCGAGTTTGTTTGCATTGCCATATTTGGCTCTAAAGGACCAAAGTTCGATGCGTGTTAAGGATTGTAAACGCTCAGTGTAACCTATCTCTATGGATAATATAGTCATTCTGGAATAGTAAACCTTTCTGAGAACCCGTTTAAGAAAATCTGTATAAAGTTTCGTAAAGTACATTTCCTTTTCTCGTGATTTTTATACGTGGTCGTTGTATTAAGTTTATTTTTAGACTTAAGAGTCTTTGCGTCGATTTTGCCACTTTTTGCCAATATTTTTGTCTTGAGAAAGTTTTAGTGTGACCATTGTCTATGTTTGTTAATTTTTCCAATGAACTAGACATCAATGTCTCAAATATGTAATCGATTTTGAAAGAAATCTGTTTAAATATAATTAGATAATTGTATACAGTATTTTCTATTTCCTTCTTATATGAGGTTCTGTTTTGCCATGATTATTTTCGGTGCCATTTACAAAAAAAAAATACTTTAATATAATTGAAGTATGAATATCGTCCTGAAGGACTCATTTTAGCTATCATTGGAGATAACTGTTTGTTTGACGTTAATCGGTAATTATACGTTGCAAAACTTCTTGTGACATTAGCAAAATACATGTATATAACTAACTGTATTCTAATGCAATAAATTTAGATGATTTTAGGAAATATTGAACTTCATCAGTATTTGCGAAATAAAGTTAAGACTGCAAAATACAGAACTTGATGTCCAGTTCTATTCGACATTACGTTGAAACTTCAAAAAGGAAAGATTAAATGTGCGTTTTGTCTTAGTTCTATTGTCGCAAAGATGGTAAACATCAGTATCGAATCATTAAATCTATATGCTATACGTGAACACTAGATTAATTTATTTATTTAATTAAAGCACAGTTATACCCGTGAGGGGTTGAAGGCATACATAAACAAAAATTAACAACAGATCATATAGTAGAATCATGCATTATTCAAGTCCACTTTCCTCAGTATTAAAGACTTTTTAATAAATGGAGCAAGAAACTGTAAATGACTCCAAGAAGACATCATATTTATATATTTATTTATATCACTTTCAAAACTATTTTTAATATTTTTTCTAAATTTGTTCTTATATCCGAGTATTTCGGACAATGGAAAAAGCAGTGAATTTCATCTTCTAATACATTGTTATTACACATTGTACATTGTACATAGTCTATCTGGCCTTTTCACTCTTTTGAATCTTCCTCTTTCAATTTCAAGGAAATTATCACTTGTTCTCATTTTGCATATATTTCTTCTGTTAACAAAGTTAGTTTTTAATTAATATTAACCTATGTTATATTGCGTTTTAATTTTACAATATAAATATATTTTATTTTCTGGTGTAAGTTTTTTTAGTTTTTGAAAAAAGCATTTTACCTAGTTATCTTTAAAATGTTTGTTTAATGTCCTTGTAAAAAAGTCAAGTTTTTATTATAGTTAATACTTTTTTGTCTGTTTATGTTGTACGTAAACATAGTGATAAACTTTCTATGCTGCACGTACAGTGTCTATCCATGTATACTGTACGTAAACTGTAGACTGATTATATCTGTAAGTTGTAGGAAAACTAGAGTAATATAAACACTCTATGCTGGACGCGAACCGTACAGTGTCTATCCATGTATACTGCACGTAAACTGTAGACTGTCTCTGCACACTATTGTACGAACAATAAGCGTGATTTTCCCTGTATTCTATCTGTAAAAATGGAGCGTTTAACACTTCATGCTGTAGGTGAATAATGGAGTACTGTTATTTCGATTTTAATTTGTTTTTTAAAATACTTTTAAATTAACTGTTATGTTTTTGAACACTTTAAGTCGCTTTAAATGAAAGAAGACAACTATGTTCCTTTTCAGAACCCACTGGTTCACCTTTTATATCTGTTCCACAGGGAAACGGGTGAACTATAGGAAAACCGATGTTTGTTATCAACGTGAAATTTAACCTTAAATCAATAGAAAGTAGCAAAGAAAACCGACCGAACAAGAGCCAAAAGCCAAGGGACAGTTACAAATCGGGATAGAGACAAATAGAACACAAAAACCAAAAACATAAAACACAAAAAGAGTAACCCGAACCAAATAAAAACTACGGGTGCACTCAGGTGCTCTGGAACACAAAAATTAACAGTTTGCTATTCCACGTAAAGTAGAAGATACCAAAGGCGTAATAAGAATTTATATAAAGAGTTGATAACAAATAGCGTGAAGCGTAATAGAAAATAACAAACATCACCAACAAATGAGAGTATTCGTTTATGGCATACGTAAGCACGCTAATTTTTAGGTGAACGTGAATGTATGAATACGATTTTAGAGCGACAGACTGCATGTGATAGATGTATCCTTAAAATAAAACGATAGTAGTTGTATCCCCATACATAAGCGTAGCAACCAGAAAAATAGTGGTATGGTATGGTCGGTTTAAATAGTGGTACGGTCGGTTAAGGTCGCAACTCGTTTACCGTGAATGTTTAAATATGGTTAAGGGGTTTCCATGTGCAATTTTTGTCACTTAACAATTTGCATCGAGATCGCCCCGGTTGCTGTTTTACTATAATTTTTTTTAATTAGATTAATGTTGAATCTCCTATACCCATAGTCGACACGACTAATAGGTTCTTCCATACGTTTTTGGGAAAGACCGGTTGATCTTTCATGAGTGATAGAAATTTTATGTTTTTCGCAAGTAAAGCGCAGCGAAACGAGCCAAAAGACATAAATTTTTTTATCACGAGTGAAAGATCACACGGGATTTCCCAAAAGCGCATGAAAGTACCTATTTCTTTCGTAAATCAACAACTTTGACATCGCTATATCCTATAGCCTCTCCATTGTTTTAGACTCTATTTTCTCTGACATCCAATCAGAACGCCGGAAACAAGAACGTCAAACAAGAACGTTGTTATGCTTCCATATTCTAAAACTTAAATTCAAGATAATTTTTAAAATATACGCCAATTCCCCTTTTCATTAGAAGTTGATTAAGGTAGTTAGCCACCTAATATTGATAAAGTTCCTGTCAACACAGAGGTTGCGGGTTCTAGACTTATAGAACGAATAATCGTACCCTCGCTTTGTTCAATCCGACAAATCACAAAACTTAAA
This sequence comes from Limnoperna fortunei, assembly GCA_944474755.1. Classification (NCBI taxonomy): domain Eukaryota; kingdom Metazoa; phylum Mollusca; class Bivalvia; order Mytilida; family Modiolidae; genus Limnoperna; species Limnoperna fortunei. The sequence goes on from OX104116.1 coordinate 54,875,035, forward strand.
TCGGATTAAAAGGCAGTAGCATTCGGCCTACTAGCAGGGTGTGATCAACTCCCACTTTAATTGACAAGGTCAAGGGGTTTCACCGAGTACTCCAGTTCCCTTCCCCTCCCCCCCCACACAAAAATAATAACCACACACACACCACCACAGCTATTATACAGCTGTCATATTTATGAAAGTGGCGTTAAATTGTTAATCAGTTTGATAATTTTGAGCTGACCTCACTGTTACTTTCAAATTCTAATGAAGTATAAGTAAAAATATTTCCCTTTTTCAATTTAGAATGAAGTGTAAAAGTAATTGTTAAACATATCGAAATATCAACTTGCAAAATCTGTTTTGCTACTTTATGCAAGAGCTTTGTACACGTGATACCACTGGCGTCTTATAGGTACTAACTATGATACTGAATGTCTAGAACACAACAGTAATCGGACAAACTCAGGAAACGGGCAAGAAAAACCCCAAAACAATAACAGTAGTTGTACTCTTACTGTAAGAACAAATAAGTGCCACCACATAACAGAAAGATGATAACAATTCTGTACGGAACGAAAAACACGTGTATACGATCTTAACAAAGCTGCTACAATGGAAACTGTTTTTCAGTGAGACTCAAATGGGGATAAAGGGTTAACCATTTGAACACCAGTCTACATAAAATCATGAAAGGACCCTTCAATAAAGTAATGAAGTGGAAATTATCAAAAAGTAATGTCGTGCATATGAACTACGTAGAAACATTATCAGTAAGATATTTTAAATTGTCCGTTTAGTATTTTGAACATTAAGTCCTAGTACTAACGGACAATTTAAATATATAGGAAAGTAAAATTGTGTTTACCTTACTGCTTACATGTAAATTTTTGTCTGCTGACTGTTATTATATTAATTCTGGGTATTTGGATGGCATTGTCAAATAGAATAAATAGATGATTTTTACTTTATGCCAAACGAGTTAAATTCATGCATGTTTTGAAATATTTTGCCATTTATATTTTCAGTAAATAGGGTACTACCACGTTCTGCTACTATTAACGTGCTGACCTAATCATCCAGTTCAGAAACTTGTCCTGCGACCAGTATAGTATTAATCAAAATATTTATGTATGTACATTTTATTTTCACAGCCTATATCTAGAGTAAGCGATCTAGAATGTTCAACTGACAGAGGATTCTTGTTTACATACAGATCGATACATCGAATCAAATATTGATAGACTTGACCTAACCGGATTTGACATAGAATTTTATCTTCAGAATATCTTCTTGGCTTGTACCTATTTTCTTACATGTAGTCAGTGTCATTTTACTTCGATCAGAGCAAGATTTATACCACTAAAAGAGTTAAAACCCTAAAACGAGTTCTTACATATCAAAGTTAGCCAGTAGGTTCACCGTAATAATCTCGGAACAAAAGGTCCAGAAATAATGAACATTGATCTAGCATCAAGACTAGGAAACATTTGTCAATATAAAGCCTGATCCTGACACAACATTTTACCCCATTCTTATACTTATAAATTGGTGTCTGTTGCAGATGCTTGTACGTATTAAGATCAGTCGATTACGACGGATTATCGGGGCTAAAGCATCATCAGTATGCAAAGATCCTGACTAAAGATCTGTCCAACATTCAGGACATATTGCTGTCCCTGCAGATACGGACCCAAAACCATAAACATCTCTATATTGATACTTAAATAATAAGGTATTTATTTGGTTTCCCGTCAATGTAGATGACAGTGATTTCCCATAACACAATCTGTACAAACAGTGCTACACAGAAGGACCTGTAGTACCAAATCCCTTTCTAAAAAACTGACATAAATTTCATCTACATGCATAAAAAGGCCTTCACAGATACTGTGACATCTGTTGTCCCATCAGTGGTATACCTGCACAAATACTGTGACATCTGTTGTCTCATCAGTGGTATACCTAAACAAATACTGTGACATCTGTTATCGCATCAATGGTATACCTTCATAAATACTGTGACATCTGTATATCTGTGACCTTCGACAGAAAAACAGACTGCTGTCTCATCAGTGGTATACCTTCACAAATACTGTGATATCTGTCTCATCAGTGGTATACCTTCACAATTACTGTGACATCTGTTATCTCATCAGGGTATACCTACACAAATACTGTGACATCTGTCGTCCCATCAGTGGTATACCTACACAAATACTGTGACATCTGTTATCGCATCAGTGGTATACCTACACAAATACTGTGACATATGTCGTCCCATCAGTGGTATACCTTCATAAATACTGTGACATCTGTTGTCCGATCAGTGGTATACCTACACAAATACTGTGATATCTGTTGTCTAATCAGTGGTATACCTTCATAAATTCTGTGACATCTGTTGTCCCATCAGTGTATACCTACACAAATACTGTGACATCTGTTATCGCATCAGTGGTATACGTACACAAATACTGTGACATCTGTCGTCCCATCAGTGGTATACCTTCATAAATACTGTGACATCTGTTATCGCATCAGTGTATACCTACACAAATACTGTGACATCTGTTGTTCGATCAGTGGTATACCTACACAAATACTGTGATATCTGTTGTCTCGTCAGTGGTATACCTACACAAATACTGTGATATCTGTTGTCCAATCAGTGGTATACCTTCACAAATACTGTGACATCTGTTGTCCCATCAGTGTATACCTACACAAATACTGTGACATCTGTTATCGCATCAGTGGAATACCTACACAAATACTGTGATATCTGTTATCGCATCAGTGGTATACGTACACAAATACTGTGACATCTGTCGTCCCATCAGTGGTATACCTTCATAAATACTGTGACATCTGTTATCGCATCAGTGTATACCTACACAAATACTGTGACATCTGTTGTTCGATCAGTGGTATACCTACACAAATACTGTGATATCTGTTGTCTCGTCAGTGGTATACCTACACAAATACTGAGACATCTGTTGTCCCATCAGTGGTATACCTTCACAAATACTGTGAAATCTGTTGTCCCATCAGTGTATACCTACACAAATACTGTGATATCTGTTGTCCCATAAGTGTATACCTACACAAATACTGTGACATATGTTGTGCCATCAGTGTATACCTTCACAAATACTGTGACATCTGTTGTCTCATCAGTGGTATACCTACACAAATACTGTGACATCTGTTGTCTCATCAGTGGTATACTTACACAAATACTGTGATATCTGTTGTCCCATAAGTGTATACCTACACAAATTCTGTAACATCTGTTGTCCCATCAGTGTATACCTTCACAAATACTGTGACATCTGTTGTCTCATCAGTGGTATACCTTCACAAATACTGTGACATCTGTTGTCCCATCAGTGGTATACCTACACAAATACTGTGACATCTATTGTCCCACCAGAGATATACCTCCACAAATACTGTGACATCTGTTGTCCCATCAGTGGTATACCTTCACAAATACTGTGACATCTGTTGTCCCATCAGTGTATACCTACGCAAATACTGTGACATCTGTTATCGCATCAGTGGTATACCTTCAAAAATACTGTGACATCTGTTGTCTCATCAGTGGTATACCTTCGAAAATACTGTGACATCTTTTATCGCATCAGTGGTATACCTTCATAAATACTGTGACATCGGTATATCTGTGACCTTCGACAGAAATACAGACTGCTGTCTCATCAGTGGTATACCTTCACAAATACTGTGATATCTGTTGTCTCATCAGTGGTATACCTTCACAAATACTGTGACATCTGTTATCTCATCAGGGTATTCCTGCACAAATACTGTGACATATGTCGTCCCATCAGTGGTATACCTTCATAAATACTGTGACATCTGTTATCGCATCAGTGGTATACCTTCATAAATACTGTGATATCTGTTGTCTCATCAGTGAATACCTACACAAATACTGTGACATCTGTCGTCCCATCAGTGGTATACCTACACAAATACTGTGATATCTGTTGTCTCATCAGTGGTATACCTTCATAAATACTGTGACATCTGTTGTCCCATCAGTGTATACCTACACAAATACTGTGACATCTGTTATCGCATCAGTGGTATACCTACACAAATACTGTGACTTCTGTCGTCCCATCAGTGGTATACCTTCATAAATACTGTGACATCTGTTATCGCATCAGTGTATACCTACACAAATACTGTGACATCTGTTGTTCGATCAGTGGTTTACCTACACAAATACTGTGATATCTGTTGTCTCGTCAGTGGTATACCTACACAAATACTGTGACATCAGTTGTCCCATCAGTGGTATACCTTCACAAATACTGTGATATCTGTTGTCCAATCAGTGGTATACCTTCACAAATACTGTGACATCTGTTGTCCCATCAGTGTATACCTACACAAATACTGTGACATCTGTTATCGCATCAGTGGAATACCTACACAAATACTGTGATATCTGTTGTCTCATCAGTGTATACCTACACAAATACTGTGACATCTGTTGTCCCATCAGTGTATACGTACACAAATACTGTGATATCTGTTGTCCCATAAGTGTATACCTACACAAATACTGTGACATATGTTGCGCCATCAGTGTATACCTTCACAAATACTGTGACATCTGTTGTCTTATCAGTGGTATACCTACACAAATACTGTGACATCTGTTGTCTCATCAGTGGTATACCTACACAAATACTGTGATATCTGTTGTCCCATAAGTGTATACCTACACAAATTCTGTGACATCTGTTGTCCCATCAGTGTATACCTTCACAAATACTGTGACATCTGTTGTCTCATCAGTGGTATACCTTCAAAAATACTGTGACATCTTTTATCGCATCAGTGGTATACCTTCATAAATACTGTGACATCTGTATATCTGTGACCTTCGACAGAAAAACAGACTGCTGTCTCATCAGTGGTATACCTTCACAAATACTGTGATATCTGTTGTCTCATCAGTGGTATACCTTCACAAATACTGTGATATCTGTTGTCTCATCAGTGGTATACCTTCACAAATTCTGTGACATCTGTTATCTCATCAGGGTATACCTACACAAATACTGTGACATCTGTCGTCCCATCAGTGGTATACCTTCATAAATACTGTGGCATCTGTTGTCCCATCAGTGGTACACCTACACAAATACTGTGATATATGTTGTCTCATCAGTGGTATACCTACACAAATACTGTGACATCTGTCGTCCCATCAGTGGTATACCTACACAAATACTGTGACATCTGTTATCGCATCAATGGTATACCTACACAAATACTGTGACATCTGTCGTCCTATCAGTGGTATACCTTGATAAATACTGTGACATCTGTTATCGCATCAGTGGTATACCTTCATAAATACTGTGACATCTGTTATCGCATCAGTGTATACCTACACAAATACTGTGACATCTGTTGTCCGATCAGTGGTATACCTACACAAATACTGTGATATCTGTTGTCTCATCAGTGGTATACTAACAACAAATACTGTGATATCTGTTGTCTCATCAGTGGTATACCTTCACAAATACTGTGATATCTGTTGTCCCTTCAGTGGTATACCTTCACAAATACTGTGACATCTGTTGTCCCATCAGTGTATACCTACACAAATACTGTGACATCTGTTATCGCATCAGTGGTATACCTACACAAATACTGTGATATCTGTTGTCTCATCAGTGTATAACTACACAAATACTGTGACATCTGTTGTCCCATCAGTGTATACCTACACAAATACTGTGATATCTGTTGTCTCATCAGTGGTATACCTTCATAAATACTGTGACATCTGTTGTCCCATCAGTGTATACCTACACAAATACTGTGACATCTGTTATCGCATCAGTGGTATACCTACACAAATACTGTGACATCTGTCGTCCCATCAGTGGTATACCTTCATAAATACTGTGACATCTGTTATCGCATCAGAGTATACCTACACAAATACTGTGACATCTGTTGTTCGATAAGTGGTATACCTACACAGATACTGTGATATCTGTTGTCTCGTCAGTGGTATACCTACACAAATACTGTGACATCTGTTGTCCCATCAGTGGTATACCTTCACAAATACTGTGATATCTGTTGTCTAATCAGTGGTATACCTTCACAAATACTGTGACATCTGTTGTCCCATCAGTGTATACCTACACAAATACTGTGACATCTGTTATCGCATCAGTGGAATACCTACACAAATACTGTGATATCTGTTGTCTCATCAGTGTATACCTACACAAATTCTGTGACATCTGTTGTCCCATCAGTGTATACCGACACAAATACTGTGATATCTGTTGTCCCATAAGTGTATACCTACACAAATACTGTGACATATGTTGTGCCATCAGTGTATACCTTTACAAATACTGTGACATCTGTTGTCTCATCAGTGGTATACCTACACAAATACTGTGACATCTGTTGTCTCATCAGTGGTATACCTACACAAATACTGTGATATCTGTTGTCCCATAAGTGTATACCTACACAATTACTGTGACATCTGTTGTCTCATCAGTGGTATACCTACACAAATACTGTCATATCTGTTGTCCCATAAGTGTATACCTACACAAATTCTGTGACATCTGTTGTCCCATCAGGGTATACCTTCACAAATACTGTGACATCTGTTGTCTCATCAGTGGTATACCTTCACAAATACCGTGACTTCTGTTGTCCCATCAGTGTATACCTACACAAATACTGTGACATCTGTTATCGCATCAGTGTATACCTACACAAATACTGTGACATCTGTTGTCCCATCAGTGGTATACCTACACAAATACTGTGATATCTGTTGTCTCATCAGTGGTATACGTTCAGAAATACTGCGATATCTGTTGTCCCTTCAGTGGTATACCTTCACAAATACTGTGACATCTGTTGTCCCATCAGTGTATACCTACACAAATACTGTGACATCTGTTGTCCCATCAGTGTATACCTACACAAATACTGTGATATCTGTTGTCTCATCAGTGGTATACCTTCATAAATACTGTGACATCTGTTGTCCCATCAGTGTATACCTACACAAATACTGTGACATCTGTTATCGCATCAGTGGTATACCTACACAAATACTGTGACATCTGTCGTCCCATCAGTGGTATACCTTCATAAATACTGTGACATCTGTTATCGCATCAGAGTATACCTACACAAATACTGTGACATCTGTTGTTCGATCAGTGGTATACCTACACAAATACTGTGATATCTGTTGTCTCGTCAGTGGTATACCTACACAAATATTGTGACATCTGTCGTCCCATCAGTGGTATACCTTCACAAATACTGTGATATCTGTTGTCCAATCAGTGGTATACCTTCACAAATACTGTGACATCTGTTGTCCCATCAGTGTATACCTACACAAATACTGTGACATCTGTTATCGCATCAGTGGAATACCTACACAAATACTGTGATATCTGTTGTCTCATCAGTGTATACGTACACAAATACTGTGACATCTGTTGTCCCATCAGTGTATACCTACACAAATACTGTGATATCTGTTGTCCCATAAATGTATACCTACACAAATACTGTGACATATGTTGTGCCATCAGTGTATACCTTTACAAATACTGTGACATCTGTTGTCTCATCAGTGGTATACCTACACAAATACTGTGACATCTGTTGTCTCATCAGTGGTATACCTACACAAATACTGTGATATATGTTGTCCCATAAGTGTATACCTACACAAATTCTGTGACATCTGTTGTCCCGTCAGTGTATACCTTCACAAATACTGTGACATCTGTTGTCTCATCAGTGGTATACCTTCACAAATACCGTGACATCTGTTGTCCCATCAGAGGTATACCTTAAAAATTACTGTGACATCTGTTATCGCATCAGTGGTATACCTTCACAAATACTGTGAGATTTGTTGTCCAATCAGTGATATACCTACACAAATACTGTGATATCTGTTGTCTCATCAGTGTATACCTACACAAATACTACGTTACGCATGAAATTGGTGATACCTAACGTTACAGAAAATTGTCGTCAAAATGCCAGTTTGCGACGACGTTTTTGTCGCTTGATGTGTGTTCGGGATTTTTTTTTTATTGTTTTGTTGTTTTTGTTTTTGTGTTTTTGTTTGTTTGTTTGTTTTTTTTTTAATTTATTGCTTTTTTGTATTCTAACATTTTTTTTAATTTAGAGCGCTTTTGGCGAGTCTTGGTCTCTAATTTAAATTCGTGGAAGTTTTTTTTCTTTTCTTTTAGAAACCATTTTCGGAATTTGAGCGCCTTTGATGAGTCATCTTCGATTCATAATCGTGAAATTTTAAAGTTGTTTATTTTTTCAGTGTGTGTGTGTGTGTGCATTTTTTTAGAGGGGAATGGGATTTGCTTCATTTATAAAAAAAAAGAAAAAAGAATGATACACAAGTTTTAAAAATTAATTTCATTTAAACATTCTAAAACATTAAGATGCTTTTCCTCTGTGATGCTTATTACATTGTTTGAAGCTAATTCAGAACAAATGTAAATAATTGAAGCAGCGGGCACGATCGCTTTTCTTTTAAGTAAGCGGTATTTAAATTGTGTGTTTGACTTTTCATAGTATAATCCACGAAAAACTTGTGTTCCTGCAGAGAATGAAGCGCCCCAACTATCTGTCGTATCAACTTGTAGAATTTCCAAACCTTTTTCTACTCTTAGTAAATAGTATTCCTCATTTGCATCGTCGGTGAACAGCGCAACCACTTGGCCAGCCGATACTAATTCTTGCAAAGAATTTTGTTCATTTTCTTCGTCTTCGTGTTGTTCGTTAATGTTCTCTTCACTCATTTTCCATTCCGTATAACCACCGGTTTTTTTTACGTTGCAGCACTGGTCATACATATGATAATTGCAGTTCAAGCAATAACAAGACAGTTCACTCATTGTTATTAAACCTCTGTTTGTCTGTCGGCCTGACCTTACTTGGTGAACTGATCGAATACTTGGGACCGGCTTAAAAGACAAGTTATCGTTTCGCGGTATTGTTTCTGCATATTTAAATATTCTTCTTTTGCAGAAAGATCTAGGTTCCGTAAGGTTTGCGCTAGCAAAATCATAAAGATCTTTTGCTGATCTAATTTGAGCCTGTCCTCGTAAGATTGCATTATCGGCCTGTCTTTTTATAATCCCCCCGGCAGCATCTTGTGGCCCTGCAATTAAAACACAATAAGGGTATTAGTATGGAAAAGTATAATATACAGAAGCTATATAAAAGTTCTTTATTATACTTCATGCAAAAATGCACGGTAGTTTTAATGGCTACAAGGCTATGTTAATTCAGTTGATTTTTATTAGCCCTCAATCATCAGCATGTGTTTTCGCAATGGGTGTTCAAAATGCAAAAATTAACACCTGATCCGGAATTCGCGACTGTCACCGAATTGTTCCGGATAAGCTCAGAAGCAGCATTTATTGTCAAGAATTAATTTAACAACCAATATATTGGTAAAAGATTTATCAATTTTATTATTTATAAAAAAAAAATCCAAGCATAATAAAAATCATTCCGCCCTTTTTGATTGGGGTATTATGAAGATTATCCTCGAAAAAATTTAGCACCCTCGACCACGTCTCGTGTGCATATTTTTTCTCTCTTGTGATAATCTACAATATACACCTTTATCTTAGGGCAGTATGTTTTTGATTTTAATTCAAACCATAAAACCAAAACAATAATATACTAGTATGAAATACCTGTTCAAATATACAGAAAATAAATGAATAATAAATAACTACAAAAATGCGATACAACTCTTTCTTTAAGTTTATTGCTTTTGTTTAAAAATGTTAGTTCAAACCAACACATACGAAGAAAATTAATTAATTCTAAATTAATAATTAATTATGATTACCTTTTGCATGTGAAGTTTCGAAGAAATTTCGTGTAAAATGTTGGGAACTAAAGTCATCAAATGCAGTACTAATGTCTCCAAAACAATGCGTGCTCTTATACTGGGCTGCGCATCCGTCAGTAAACTCGTGTATCTCATTTACTGAATATGAAATGGACTGTAGATATTCCGCTATATAGTTTCGAACTTGATGAACAAAATATTGATCGTGAACTAAATCCGGACTAATAACAAAAAACTGTTCTGTGATTATTTCCGGGAAGTCTTCCGAGCTATCAATGCCATCGTATTCTAATAGTGCATGTCTATGTATGATAGTAACATGGACCGAAACTTCAGTTTTTTTAAAATAGGCACTTTGTATCTCGGTACGCTCAGAACACCTATAGTTTTCACTAAAGTCGTGTACTAGAACACACCGCCTTTCTGGGAGATTTCTAACAAGATTCTGAAATTGTTCGTTTTGCCATGTAGCTCTATGTTGATGCAATGGAAACGTTTCAAGTAGTTTCCTTAAATATGCAAAAAGCTCACCGACTTTAGTTTCTTTTTTAACAAGCATAAGTTTCTTTATTGTCTTGTTGCCTTTCACATTTACGGTAACATTTTCAAATTTTTCCCATTTGATCAATTGCGCATCATCCGATACATTTACTTCTTCTGGCATAAATTTTAACTTCTCGACCCCACAATTCGAACAGTTTCTCTTAAGACATTCTAAGTTATGGAAACCATCATCTTTTTCACATAACGTATCACTGACAATATCCGAAATGGAATCATATACAGGAAGACGATTTGATTGTGTCGAAAAATCATTTTCTCTTAAAAGTTTTCTCCGTAATTCCATGCAAGATTTGAACACGGTTTTAAATTCAACATGATATTTACAACAGCACGTTTGTCTATCTTTTTGTCGAACTGAGCGAACGAAATATGGTTTACATTTTTCAAACATTCTTTGTGAGACTTGAATAGATGGATTGTCTCTGATAAAGTATAAATAAACATCAGTCTGCGTTTTCTCCAGAATGTGAGTCATATGGCTTGAATACGTTTTGGGACCGATGCGGACTCTTTTTATGTCTGCTTTGTTGCCAGTGGGTCTAGATATTCCAGGTTTAAGCCAGAACTCGTACATGATTTTCTTTGTCTCTGGTTTAAGGGCATCAGATCTGGTTTTCCTAGTGGTGTAAATCCAGCACGATTTTTCAGATTTAAGTATACTTGTCCTTATAGCATGACCGCGACTTACTCTTCTGACAGGTAATCCTAGTTTTCTTGCGAGTTTTTTTCTACATTTATTGTCTCTGATCTTTTCACCGCTTACTGATGATATTATAAGGTTCATAGTTTTTAAAGAATCGCCCGATCTTTTGTTTTTACAATTATCTATGACTGTTTTTATATCTTCCGTCAGTGCTTTTGCTGTTTTGTGTTCTTCTATTTCCTCTGGCGATGAAATAAGTTCAGAAGATTGTAGTTTTCTGACAGTCGGTGAGTTAGAATTTTGCAGATACGCGAACATAGTAGTCACTCGTTTTGATGGACTTGCGGGTAGAGCCAATTTTAATTTCTTTAAAGCCCGGTGCTTTTCTGTTCTATTTTCAAAAGTATTTTCCATACTAAAATCATCATTCCTACGGTGGTTATCGGCATCGTTTTCGCGTTTTCTTTTTCTATATTTACGTTTCCTCTCTGCTTCTTTTTCTCGTCGCTCTTGTTCTTTCTTTACTTTCTCCCGATGAAGCCTTTGGCGCACTGCATCACTTGAAACAGAATATTCTCTATCCTTCAGAGTTCTATTTTTGTAATACGATTTTAGCCTTTGTTCTCGACGTTTCAGAAGCTTTTATTATTTCAACAAGTGTAGTATTTCTCTAGACATTTCATGTAACAGTACTGCAAAAAAAAAAAAATAAATAAAAGATACAAGTTCTAAAATATTAAAAAAAAAACAAAAAAATGTGTCAAACAGACACAGTGCCCCGCCTTTATATTTGGGATGGACGGACGGACGAACGGACGAACAGACCCGAACACTATTTGTCCCTCTACTTTCGCAGGCGGGGAATAAAAAGAATATGTTCTACAATTGTTCGAACAATATTAATATTCCTAACAATGAAAATGCAAGTTAGCACTATACAACTAAATCAAACAGACTATTCTCTAATTTTATTTTCGTCTATAACTTGAAACGCAACGTCTTGAACGTTTGGAACGGTCGTTTGTGACTTTGTGACATAAGTTTGGACTTGCGTTTTTGTATGACATTTTCGCAAACCTTGACGCATTTTTAAAACTAGAGTGTCAAAATGCTCAAATCAATTTGTATTTTTATTTTTAGTTATCAGACAAAAAATTTTTCACAATCAAATAAACAATTTCTGTATTTGTTTGACGGAATCGTATCAGAAGAAGTTCTTAAAATGTATTTGGGACACATACTTGGACATAAAAAAATATGCGTCCAAAATAAACTGTTGTGAAAACCAAAGAAAAACAAACTATGGCGAAAAAGCCAAGTAATTGTACTATATATTGATACTAATATTGATTGACTTACCGGTAAACTGATCTTAGTACAAAAGGCCGAAAAATGAAATACAACGTTCCTCGTCCTACGGGACACTTTGAGCGGTTCTGTTCTCACTTCGATAGCTATGTTGTTTGTACCCGTTTTGTTTAAATATTTTGACGTCACAATGCAACGGCATCGGACGTTGCACTGCCTGAAAATGGTGACTTTTGGTGAAAAAAACACAAATTTACGGAACAATTTCCATTAAGGCCCAGTCACACTAGAGCTCACGATTACTTGCGACCACCGGCGACGCGTAAAACCGACGATCATCGGCGATTGTCTGCGACCAAACCCTCTTTGCGCAGAAAAATTTACTACCGCGATTATCGTACGACCAGTTATTGACAATCGTACGACAACTTGTCGTAAGACCATCGCACGATTACTAAATACTACTCAAGACTATCAGTGACTAATAATGTCACGTGGTCTGTGTCTTGTCACAGGAAATCTTTAACTAGTCTCTGACGATCGTACGATGGTTGCAATTTATCGTAGAGAAGTCGCTAATTGTCATTTGTAATCGTGGGTGGTCGTAAGACAAGTCACTACTAATCGCACGATGATCTTAAGACTTTGGAAAGACTACCTGCGACCGAGGGACAAGGACATCGGCGCCGACCAGTTGAAGATTATTACAGACTTTCGAACGACGATCGTGCGACAGCCTAAGACCTTATAAGATCACTAGCGACCTGTTTGATCGCAAGGAGGTTTTTGTGCAAGCTCAAAAACCTCTCTGCGACTGAAATTGGTCGTGGGACTTTAATAAGATAACCTGCGACTGTCGAAGATCACCGATGACCGTCGTAAGACTTTTTAAAGATTCTTCGCGACCAGAGGTCACTGGTGATCGTCAACTGGTCTTAAGTGGTCGTAAGCTCTAATGTGACTGGGGCTTTAGATCCGACAATATTTTGTAACGCGGGACGCATGAAAAATGGCGTTATTTTTAAATATTAGTCGATTCTATTGTTTTACACTTATAATTTAGATATAATACAACATTATATAATGAATCGGTGTATATTTTTCTTTATTTTGATATATGATTTATAGGTTTTTAGTGTACAACAATGAAAAGGTGACCTGTTTTTGTGGTTAGTAGAATGCATTTTCTTGGGTGTCACCAATTTCATGCGTAACGTCATGACATGACATCTGTTGTCCCATCAGTGTATACCTACACAAATACTGTGACATCTGTTATCGCATTAGTGGTATACCTACACAAATACTGTGATATCTGTTGTCTCATCAATGTATACCTACACAAATACTGTGACATCTGTTGTCCCATCAGTGTATACCTACACAAATACTGTGATATCTGTTGTCTCATCAGTGGTATACCTTCATAAATACTGTGACATCTGTTGTCCCATCAGTGTATACCTACACAAATTCTGTGACATCTGTTGTCCCGTCAGTGTATACCTTCACAAATACTGTGACATCTGTTGTCTCATCAGTGGTATACCTTCACAAATACCGTGACATCTGTAGTCCCATCAGAGGTATACCTTAAAAATTACTGTGACATCTGTTATCGCATCAGTGGTATACCTTCACAAATACTGTGAGATTTGTTGTCCAATCAGTGGTATACCTACACAAATACTGTGATATCTGTTGTCTCATCAGTGTATACCTACACAAATACTTCGATAGCTATGTTGTTTCTCCCGTTTTGTTTAAATATTTTGACGTCACAATGCAACGGCATCGGACGTTGCACTGCCTGAAAATGGTGACTTTTCAGTGGTATACCTTCACAAATACTGTGACATCTGTTGTCCCATTAGTGTATACCTACACAAATACTGTGACATCTGTTATCGCATCAGTGGTATACCTACACAAATACTGTGATATCTGTTGTCTCATCAGTGTATACCTACACAAATACTGTGACATCTGTTGTCCCATCAGTGTATACCTACACAAATACTGTGATATCTGTTGTCTCATCAGTGGTATACCTTCATAAATACTGTGACATCTGTTGTCCCATCAGTGTATACCTACACAAATACTGTGACATCTGTTATCGCATCAGTGGTATACCTACATAAATACTGTGACATCTGTCGTCCCATTAGTGGTATACCTTCATAAATACTGTGACATCTGTTATCGCATCAGTGTATACCTACACAAATACTGTGACATCTGTTGTCCGATCAGTGGTATACCTACACAAATACTGTGATATCTGTTGTCTCATCAGTGGTATACCTTCACAAATACTGTGATATCTGTTGTCCCTTCAGTGGTATACCTTCACAAATACTGTGACATCTGATGTCCCATTAGTGTATACCTACACAAATACTGTGACATCTGTTATCGCATCAGTGGTATACCTACACAAATACTGTGATATCTGTTGTCTCATCAGTGTATACCTACACAAATACTGTGACATCTGTTGTCCCATCAGTGTATACCTACACAAATACTGTGATATCTGTTTTCTCATCAGTGGTATACCTTCACAAATACTGTGATATCTGTTGTCCAATCAGTGGTATACTTTCACAAATACTGTGACATCTGTTGTCCCATCAGTGTATACCTACACAAATACTGTGACATCTGTTATCGCATCAGTGGAATACCTACACAAATACTGTGATATCTGTTGTCTCATCAGTGTATACCTACACAAATACTGTGACATCTGTTGTCCCATCAGTGTACACCTACACAAATACTGTGATATCTGTTGTCCATAAGTGTATACCTACACAAATACTGTGACATATGTTGTGCCATCAGTGTATACCTTTACAAATACTGTGACATCTGTTGTCTCATCAGTGGTATACCTACACAAATACTGTGACATCTGTTGTCTCATCAGTGGTATACCTACACAAATACTGTGATATCTGTTGTCCCATAAGTGTATACCTACACAAATTCTGTGACATCTGTTGTCCCATCAGTGTATACCTTCACAAATACTGTGACATCTGTTGTCTCATCAGTGGTATACCTTCACAAATACCGTGACATCTGTTGTCCCATCAGTGGTATACCTACACAATTACTGTGACATCTATTGTCCCATCAGAGGTATACCTTAAAAATTACTGTGACATCTGTTATCGCATCAGTGGTATACCTTCACAAATACTGTGAGATTTGTTGTCCAATCAGTGGTGTACCTACACAAATACTGTGACATCTGTCGTCCCATCAGTGGTATACCTTCACAAATACTGTGACATCTGTTGTCCCATCAGTGGTATACCTTCACAAATACTGTGACATCTGTTGTCCCATCAGTGTATACCTACGCAAATACTGTGACATCTGTTATCGCATCAGTGGCATACCTTCAAAAATACTGTGACATCTGTTGTCTCATCAGTGGTATACCTTCAAAAATACTGTGACATCTGTTATCGCATCAGTGGTATACATTCATAAATACTGTGACATCTGTATATCTGTGACCTTCGACAGAAAAACAGACTGTTGTCTCATCAGTGGTATACCTTCACAAATACTGTGATATCTGTTGTCTCATCAGTGGTATACCTTCACAAATACTGTGACATCTGTTATCTCATCAGGGTATACCTACACAAATACTGTGACATCTGTCGTCCCATCAGTGGTATACCTACACAAATACTGTGACATCTGTTATCGCATCAGTGGTATACCTATACAAATACTGTGACATCTGTCGTACCATCAGTGGTATACCTTCATAAATACTGTGACATCTGTTATCGCATCAGTGGTATACCTACACAAATACTGTGACATCTGTTGTCCCATCAGTGGTATACCTTCATAAATACTGTGACATCTGTATATCTGTGAACTTCGACAGAAAAACAGACTGTTGTCTCATCAGTGGTATACCTTCACAAATACTGTGATATCTGTTGTCTCATCAGTGGTATACCTTCACAAATATTGTGACATCTGTTATCTCATCAGGGTATACCTACACAAATACTGTGACATCTGTCGTCCCATCAGTGGTATACCTACACAAATACTGTGACATCTGTTATCGCATCAGTGGTATACCTACACAAATACTGTGACATCTGTCGTCCCATCAGTGGTATACCTTCATAAATACTGTGGCATCTGTTGTCCCATCAGTGGTACACCTACACAAATACTGTGATATATGTTGTCTCATCAGTGGTATACATTCATAAATACTGTGACATATGTTGTCCCATCAGTGTATACCTACACAAATACTGTGACATCTGTTATCGCATCAGTGGTATACCTACACAAATACTGTGATATCTGTTGTCCCATAAGTGTATACCTACACAAATTCTGTGACATCTGTTGTCCCATCAGTGTATACCTTCACAAATACTGTGACATCTGTTGTCTCATCAGTGGTATCCCTTCAGAAATACCGTGACATCTGTTGTCCCATCAGTGGTATACCTACACAATTACTGTGATATATGTTGTCTCATCAGTGGTATACATTCATAAATACTGTGACATATGTTGTCCCATCAGTGTATACCTACACAAATACTGTGACATCTGTTATCGCATCAGTGGTATACCTACACAAATACTGTGATATCTGTTGTCCCATAAGTGTATACCTACACAAATTCTGTGACATCTGTTGTCCCACAAATGTATACCTACACAAAAACTGTGACATCTGTTGTCTCATCAGTGGTATACCTTCACAAATACCGTGACATCTGTTGTCCCATCAGTGGTATACCTACACAATTACTGTGACATCTATTGTCCCATCAGAGGTATACCTTAAAAATTACTGTGACATCTGTTATCGCATCAGTGGTATACCTTCACAAATACTGTGAGATTTGTTGTCCAATCAGTGGTATACCTACACAAATACTGTGATATCTGTTGTCTCATCAGTGTATACCTACACAAATACTGTGACATCTGTTGTCCCATCAGTGTATACCTACACAAATACTGTGACATCTGTTATCGCATCAGTGGTATACCTACACAAATACTGTGATATCTGTTGTCTCATCAGTGTATACCTACACAAATACTGTGACATCTGTTGTCCCATCAGTGTATACCTACACAAATACTGTGATATCTGTTGTCTCATCAGTGGTATACCTTCATAAATACTGTGACATCTGTTGTCCCATCAGTGTATACCTACACAAATAATGTGACATCTGTTATCGCATCAGTGGTATACCTACATAAATACTGTGACATCTGTCGTCACATTAGTGGTATACCTTCATAAATACTGTGACATCTGTTATCGCATCAGAGTATACCTACACAAATACTGTGACATCTGTTGTTCGATCAGTGGTATACCTACACAAATACTGTGATATATGTTGTCTCGTCAGTGGTATACCTACACAAATACTGTGACATCTGTTGTCCCATCAGTGGTATACCTTCACAAATACTGTGATATCTGTTGTCCAATCAGTGGTATACTTTCACAAATACTGTGACATCTGTTGTCCCATCAGTGTATACCTACACAAATACTGTGACATCTGTTATCGCATCAGTGGAATACCTACACAAATACTGTGATATCTGTTGTCTCATCAGTGTATACATACACAAATACTGTGACATCTGTTGTCCCATCAGTGTATACCTACACAAATACTGTGATATCTGTTGTCCCATAAGTGTATACCTACACAAATACTGTGACATATGTTGTGCCATCAGTGTATACCTTTACAAATACTGTGACATCTGTTGTCTCATCAGTGGTATACCTACACAAATACTGTGACATCTGTTGTCTCATCAGTGGTATACCTACACAAATACTGTGATATCTGTTGTCCCATAAGTGTATACCTACACAAATTCTGTGACATCTGTTGTCCCATCAGTGTATACCTTCACAAATACTGTGACATCTGTTGTCTCATCAGTGGTATACCTTCACAAATACCGTGACATCTGTTGTCCCATCAGTGGTATACCTCCACAATTACTGTGACATCTATTGTCCCATCAGAGGTATACCTTAAAAATTACTGTGACATCTGTACGTTATCGCATCAGTGGTATACCTTCACAAATACTGTGAGAATTGTTGTCCAATCAGTGGTGTACCTACACAAATACTGTGACATCTGTCGTCCCATCAGTGGTATACCTTCACAAATACTGTGACATCTGTTGTCCCATCAGTGGTATACCTTCACAAATACTGTGACATCTGTTGTCCCATCAGTGTATACCTACGCAAATACTGTGACATCTGTTATCGCATCAGTGGTATACCTTCAAAAATACTGTGACATCTGTCGTCCCATCACTGGTATACCTACACAAATACTGTGATATATGTTGTCCCATAAGTGTATACCTACACAAATTCTGTGTATACCTTCACAAATACTGTGACATCTGTTATCTCATCAGTGGTATACCTTCACAAATACCGTGACATCTGTTGTCCCATCAGTGGTATACCTACACAATTACTGTGACATCTATTGTCCCATCAGAGGTATACCTTAAAAATTACTGTGACATCTGTTATCGCATCAGTGGTATACCTTCACAAATACTGTGAGATTTGTTGTCCAATCAGTGGTATACCTACACAAATACTGTGATATCTGTTGTCTCATCAGTGTATACCTACACAAATACTGTGACATCTGTTATCCCATCAGTGTATACCTACACAAATACTGTGATATCTGTTGTCTCATCAGTGGTATACCTTCATAAATACTGTGACATCTGTTGTCCCATCAGTGTATACCTACACAAATACTGTTACATCTGTTGTCTCATCAGTGGTATACTAACAACAAATACTATGATATCTGTTGTCCCTTCAGTGGTATACCTTCACAAATACTGTGACATCTGTTGTCCCATCAGTGTATACCTACACAAATACTGTGACATCTGTTATCGCATCAGTGGTATACCTACACAAATACTGTGATATCTGTTGTCTCATCAGTGTATACCTACACAAATACTGTGACATCTGTTGTCCCATCAGTGTATACCTACACAAATACTGTGATATCTGTTGTCTCATCAGTGGTATACCTTCATAAATACTGTGACATCTGTTGTCCCATAAGTGTATACCTACACAAATACTGTGACATCTGTTATCGCATCAGTGGTATACCTACACAAATACTGTGACATCTGTCGTCCCATCAGTGGTATACCTTCATAAATACTGTGACATCTGTTATCGCATCAGAGTATACCTACACAAATACTGTGACATCTGTTGTTCGATCAGTGGTATACCTACACAAATACTGTGATATCTGTTGTGTCGTCAGTGGTATACCTACACAAATACTGTGACATCTGTCGTCCCATCAGTGGTATACCTTCACAAATACTGTGATATCTGTTGTCCAATCAGTGGTATACCTTCACAAATACTGTGACATCTGTTGTCCCATCAGTGTATACCTACACAAATACTGTGACATCTGTTATCGCATCAGTGGAATACCTACACAAATACTGTGATATCTGTTGTCTCATCAGTGTATACGTACACAAATACTGTGACATCTGTTGTCCCATCAGTGTATACCTACACAAATACTGTGATATCTGAAGTCCCAGAAATGTATACCTACACAAAAACTGTGACATATGTTGTGCCATCAGTGTATACCTTTACAAATACTGTGACATCTGTTGTCTCATCAGTGGTATACCTACACAAATACTGTGACATCTGTTGTCTCATCACTGGTATACCTACACACATACTGTGATATATGTTGTCCCATAAGTGTATACCTACACAAATTCTGTGACATCTGATGTCCCATCAGTGTATACCTTCACAAATACTGTGACATCTGTTGTCTCATCAGTGGTATACCTTCACAAATACCGTGACATCTGTTGTCCCATCAGTGGTATACCTACACAATTACTGTGACATCTATTGTCCCATCAGAGGTATACCTTAAAAATTACTGTGACATCTGTTATCGCATCAGTGGTATACCTTCACAAATACTGTGAGATTTGTTGTCCAATCAGTGGTATACCTACACAAATACTGTGATATCTGTTGTCTCATCAGTGTATACCTACACAAATACTGCGACATATGTTGTCCCATCAGTGTATACCTACACAAATACTGTGATATCTGTTGTCTCATCAGTGGTATACCTTCATAAATACTGTGACATCTGTTGTCCCATCAGTGTATACCTACACAAATACTGTTACATCTGTTGTCTCATCAGTGGTATACTAACAACAAATACTGTGATATCTGTTGTCTCATCAGTGGTATACCTTCACAAATACTGTGATATCTGTTGTCCCTTCAGTGGTATACCTTCACAAATACTGTGACATCTGTTGTCCCATCAGTGTATACCTACACAAATACTGTGACATCTGTTATCGCATTAGTGGTATACCTACACAAATACTGTGATATCTGTTGTCTCATCAGTGTATACCTACACAAATACTGTGACATCTGTTGTCCCATCAGTGTATACCTACACAAATACTGTGATATCTGTTGTCTCATCAGTGGTATACCTTCATAAATACTGTGACATCTGTTGTCCCATCAGTGTATACCTACACAAATACTGTGACATCTGTTGTCTCATCAGTGGTATACCTTCACAAATACTGTGATATCTGTTGTCTCATCAGTGGTATACCTTCACAAATACTGTGACATCTGTTATCTCATCAGGGTATACCTACACAAATACTGTGACATTTGTCGTCCCATCAGTGGTATACCTACACAAATACTGTGACATCTGTTATCGCATCAGTGGTATACCTACACAAATACTGTGACATCTGTCGTCCCATCAGTGGTATACCTTCATAAATACTGTGGCATCTGTTGTCCCATCAGTGGTACACCTACACAAATACTGTGATATCTGTTGTCTCATCAGTGGTATACATTCATAAATACTGTGACATATGTCGACCATCAGTGTATACCTACACAAATTCTGTGACATCTGTTGTCCCATAAGTGTATACCTTCACAAATACTGTGATATCTGTTGTCTCATCAGTGGTATACCTTCACAAATACCGTGACATCTGTTGTCCCATCAGTGGTATACCTACACAATTACTGTGACATCTGTTGTCTCATCAGTGGTATACCTACACAAATACTGTCATATCTGTTGTCCCATAAGTGTATACCTACACAAATTCTGTGACATCTGTTGTCCCATCAGTGTATACCTTCACAAATACTGTGACATCTGTTGTCCCATCAGTGTATACCTTCACAAATACTGTGACATCTGTTGTCTCATCAGTGGTATACCTTCACAAATACCGTGACATCTGTTGTCCCATCAGTGGTATACCTTCATAAATACTGTGACATCTGTTGTCCCATCAGTGTATACTTACAGAAATACTGTTACATCTGTTGTCTCATCAGTGGTATACTAACAACAAATACTGTGATATCTGTTGTCTCATCAGTGGTATACCTTCACAAATACTGTGATATCTGTTGTCCCTTCAGTGGTATACCTTCACAAATACTGTGACATCTGTTATCGCATTAGTGGTATACCTACACAAATACTGTGATATCTGTTGTCTCATCAGTGTATACCTACACAAATACTGTGACATCTGTTGTCCCATCAGTGTATACCTACACAAATACTGTGATATCTGTTGTCTTATCAGTGGTATACCTTCACAAATACTGTGACATCTGTTATCTCATCAGGGTATACCTACACAAATACTGTGACATTTGTCGTCCCATCAGTGGTATACCTACACAAATACTGTGACATCTGTTATCGCATCAGTGTATACCTACACAAATACTGTGATATCTGTTGTCCAATCAGTGGTATACCTTCACAAATACTGTGACATCTGTTGTCCCATCAGTGTATACCTACACAAATACTGTGACATCTGTAATCGCATCAGTGGAATACCTACACAAATACTGTGATATCTGTTGTCTCATCAGTGTATACCTACACAAATACTGTGACATCTGTTGTCCCATCAGTGTATACCGACACAAATACTGTGATATATGTTGTCCCATAAGTGTATACCTACACAAATACTGTGACATATGTTGTGCCATCAGTGTATACTTTTACAAATACTGTGACATCTGTTGTCTCATCAGTGGTATACCTACACAAATACTGTGACATCTGTTGTCCCATCAGTGGTATACCTACACAAATACTGTGATATCTGTTGTCCCATCAGTGGTATACCTACACAAATTCTGTGACATCTGTTGTCCCATCAGTGTATACCTTCACAAATACTGTGACATCTGTTGTCTCATCAGTGGTATACCTTCACAAATACCGTGACATCTGTTGTCCCATCAGTGGTATACCTACACAAATACTGTGACATCTGTTGTCCCATCAGTGGTATACCTACACAAATACTGTCATATCTGCTGTCCCATAAGTGTATACCTAAACAAATTCTGTGACATCTGTTGTCCCATCAGTGTATACCTTCACAAATACTGTGACATCTGTTGTCTCATCAGTGGTATACCTTCACAAATACCGTGACATCTGTTGTCCCATCAGTGTATACCTACACAAATACTGTGACATCTGTTATGGCATCAGTGGTATACCTTCATAAATACTGTGACATCTGTTATCGCATCAGTGTATACCTACACAAATACTGTGACATCTGTTGTCCCATCAGTGGTATACCTACACAAATACTGTGATATCTGTTGTCTCATCAGTGGTATACGTTCAGAAATACTGTGATATCTGTTGTCCCTTCAGTGGTATACCTTCACAAATACTGTGACATCTGTTGTCCCATCAGTGTACACCTACACAAATACTGTGACATCTGTTATCGCATCAGTGGTATACCTACACAAATACTATGATATCTGTTGTCTCATCAGTGTCTACCTACACAAATACTGTGACATCTGTTGTCCCATCAGTGTATACCTACACAAATACTGTGATATCTGTTGTCTCATCAGTGGTATACCTTCATAAATACTGTGACATCTGTTGTCCCATCAGTGTATACCTACACAAATACTGTGACATCTGTTATCGCATTAGTGGTATACCTACACAAATACTGTGACATCTGTCGTCCCATCAGTGGTATACCTTCATAAATACTGTGACATCTGTTATCGCATCAGAGTATACCTACACAAATACTGTGACATCTGTTGTTCGATCAGTGGTATACCTACACAAATACTGTGATATCTGTTGTGTCGTCAGTGGTATACCTACACAAATACTGTGACATCTGTCGTCCCATCAGTGGTATACCTTCACAAATACTGTGATATCTGTTGTCCAATCAGTGGTATACCTTCACAAATACTGTGACATCTGTTGTCCAATCAGTGTATACCTACACAAATACTGTGACATCTGTTATCGCATCAGTGGAATACCTACACAAATACTGTGATATCTGTTGTCTCATCAGTGTATACGTACACAAATACTGTGACATCTGTTGTCCCATCAGTGTATACCTACACAAATACTGTGATATCTGTTGTCCCACAAATGTATACCTACACAAAAACTGTGACATATGTTGTTCAATCAGTGTATAAATTTACAAATACTATGACATCTGTTGTCTCATCAGTGGTATACCTACACAAATACTGTGACATCTGTTGTCTCATCACTGGTATACCTACACAAATACTGTGATATATGTTGTCCCATAAGTGTATACCTACACAAAGTCTGTGACATCTGTTGTCCCACCAGTGTATACCTTCACAAATACTGTGACATCTGTTGTCTCATCAGTGGTATACCTTCACAAATACCGTGACATCTGTTGTCCCATCAGTGGTATACCTACACAATTACTGTGACATCTATTGTCCCTTCAGAGGTATACCTTAAAAATTACTGTGACATCTGTTATCGCATCAGTGGTATACCTTCACAAATACTGTGGGATTTGTTGTCCAATCAGTGGTATACCTACACAAATACTGTGATATCTGTTGTCTCATCAGTGTATACCTAAACAAATAATGTGACATCTGTTGTCCCATCAGTGTATACCTACACAAATACTGTGATATCTGTTGTCTCATCAGTGGTATACCTTCATAAATACTGTGACATCTGTTGTCCCATCAGTGTATACCTACACAAATACTGTAACATCTGTTGTCTCATCAGTGGTATACTAACAACAAATACTGTGATATCTTTTGTCTCATCAGTGGTATACCTTCACAAATACTGTGATATCTTTTGTCCCTTCAGTGGTATACCTTCACAAATACTGTGACATCTGTTGTCCCATCAGTGTATACCTACACAAATACTGTGACATCTGTTATCGCATTAGTGGTATACCTACACAAATACTGTGATATCTGTTGTCTCATCAGTGTATACCTACACAAATACTGTGACATCTGTTGTCCCATCAGTGTATACCTACACAAATACTGTGATATCTGTTGTCTCATCAGTGGTATACCTTCATAAATACTGTGACATCTGTTGTCCCATCAGTGTATACCTACACAAATACTGTGACATCTGTTGTCCCATCAGTGGTATACCTTCACAAATACTGTGATATCTGTTGTCTCATCAGTGGTATACCTTCACAAATACTGTGACATCTGTTATCTCATCAGGGTATACGTACACAAATACTGTGACATTTGTCGTCCCATCAGTGGTATACCTACACAAATACTGTGACATCTGTTATCGCATCAGTGGTATACCTACACAAATACTGCGACATCTGTCGTCCCATCAGTGGTATACCTTCATAAATACTGTGGCATCTGTTGTCCCATCAGTGGTACACCTACACAAATACTGTGACATCTGTTGTCTCATCAGTGGTATACCTTCACAAATACCGTGACATCTGTTGTCCCATCAGTGTACACCTACACAAATACTGTGACATCTGTTATGGCATCAGTGGTATACCTTCATAAATACTGTGACAACTGTTATCGCATCAGTGTATACCTACACAAATACTGTGACATCTGTTGTCCCATCAGTGGTATACCTACACAAATACTGTGATATCTGTTGTCTCATCAGTGGTATACGTTCAGAAATACTGTGATATCTGTTGTCCCTTCAGTGGTATACCTTAACAAATACTGTGACATCTGTTGTCCCATCAGTGTATACCTACACAAATACTGTGACATCTGTTATCGCATCAGTGGTATACCTACACAAATACTGTGATATCTGTTGTCTCATCAGTGTATACCTACACAAATACTGTGACATCTGTTGTCCCATCAGTGTATACCTACACAAATACTGTGATATCTGTTTTCTCATCAGTGGTATACCTTCATAAATACTGTGACATCTGTTGTCCCATCAGTGTATACCTACACAAATACTGTGACATCTGTTATCGCATCAGTGGTATACCTACACAAATACTGTGACATCTGTCGTCCCATCAGTGGTATACCTTCATAAATACTGTGACATCTGTTATCGCATCAGAGTATACCTACACAAATACTGTGACATCTGTTGTTCGATCAGTGGTATACATACACAAATACTGTGATATCTGTTGTGTCGTCAGTGGTATACCTACACAAATACTGTGACATCTGTCGTCCCATCAGTGGTATACCTTCACAAATACTGTGACATCTGTTGTCCCATCAGTGTATACCTACACAAATGCTGTGACATCTGTTATCGCATCAGTGTATACCTACACAAATACTGTGATATCTGTTGTCCCACAAATGTATACCTACACAAAAACTGTGACATCTGTTGTCTCATCAGTGGTATACCTTCACAAATACCGTGACATCTGTTGTCCCATCAGTGGTATACCTACACAATTACTGTGACATCTATTGTCCCATCAGAGGTATACCTTAAAAATTACTGTGACATCTGTTATCGCATCAGTGGTATACCTTCACAAATACTGTGAGATTTGTTGTCCAATCAGTGGTATACCTACACAAATACTGTGATATCTGTTGTCTCATCAGTGTATACCTACACAAATACTGTGACATCTGTTGTCCCATCAGTGTATACCTACACAAATACTGTGATATCTGTTGTCTCATCAGTGGTATACCTTCATAAATACTGTGACATCTGTTGTCCCATCAGTGTATACCTACACAAATACTGTTACATCTGTTGTCTCATCAGTGGTATACTAACAACAAATACTGTGATATCTGTTGTCTCATCAGTGGTCTACCTTCACAAATACTGTGATATCTGTTGTCCCTTCAGTGGTATACCTTCACAAATACTGTGACATCTGTTGTCCCATCAGTGTATACCTACACAAATACTGTGACATCTGTTATCGCATTAGTGGTATACCTACACAAATACTGTGATATCTGTTGTCTCATCAGTGTATACCTACACAAATACTGTGACATCTGTTGTCCCATCAGTGTATACCTACACAAATACTGTGACATCTGTTGTGTCATCAGAGGTATACCTTCACAAATACTGTGATATCTGTTGTCTCATCAGTGGTATACCTTCACAAATACTGTGACATATGTTATCTCATCAGGGTATACCTACACAAATACTGTGACATTTGTCGTCCCATCAGTGGTATACCTACACAAATACTGTGACATCTGTTATCGCATCAGTGGTATACCTACACAAATACTGTGACATCTGTCGTCCCATCAGTGGTATACCTTCATAAATACTGTGGCATCTGTTGTCCCATCAGTGGTACACCTACACAAATACTGTGATATCTGTTGTCTCATCAGTGGTATACATTCATAAATACTGTGACATATGTCGACCATCAGTGTATACCTACACAATTACTGTGACATCTGTTGTCTCATCAGTGGTATACCTACACAAATACTGTCATATCTGATGTCCCATAAGTGTATACCTACACAAATTCTGTGACATCTGTTGTCCCATCAGTGTATACCTTCACAAATACTGTGACATCTGTTGTCCCATCAGTGTATACCTTCACAAATACTGTGACATCTGTTGTCTCATCAGTGGTATACCTTCACAAATACCGTGACATCTGTTGTCCCATCAGTGGTATACCTTCATAAATACTGTGACATCTGTTGTCCCATCAGTGTATACTTACAGAAATACTGTTACATCTGTTGTCTCATCAGTGGTATACTAACAACAAATACTGTGATATCTGTTGTCTCATCAGTGGTATACCTTCACAAATACTGTGATATCTGTTGTCCCTTCAGTGGTATACCTTCACAAATACTGTGACATCTGTTATCGCATTAGTGGTATACCTACACAAATACTGTGATATCTGTTGTCTCATCAGTGTATACCTACACAAATACTGTGACATCTGTTGTCCCATCAGTGTATACCTACACAAATACTGTGATATCTGTTGTCTTATCAGTGGTATACCTTCACAAATACTGTGACATCTGTTATCTCATCAGGGTATACCTACACAAATACTGTGACATTTGTCGTCCCATCAGTGGTATACCTACACAAATACTGTGACATCTGTTATCGCATCAGTGTATACCTACACAAATACTGTGATATCTGTTGTCCAATCAGTGGTATACCTTCACAAATACTGTGACATCTGTTGTCCCATCAGTGTATACCTACACAAATACTGTGACATCTGTAATCGCATCAGTGGAATACCTACACAAATACTGTGATATCTGTTGTCTCATCAGTGTATACCTACACAAATACTGTGACATCTGTTGTCCCATCAGTGTATACCGACACAAATACTGTGATATATGTTGTCCCATAAGTGTATACCTACACAAATACTGTGACATATGTTGTGCCATCAGTGTATACTTTTACAAATACTGTGACATCTGTTGTCTCATCAGTGGTATACCTACACAAATACTGTGACATCTGTTGTCTCATCAGTGGTATACCTACACAAATACTGTGATATCTGTTGTCCCATAAGTGTATACCTACACAAATTCTGTGACATCTGTTGTCCCATCAGTGTATACCTTCACAAATACTGTGATATCTGTTGTCTCATCAGTGGTATACCTTCACAAATACTGTGACATCTGTTGTCCCATCAGTGGTATACCTACACAATTACTGTGACATCTGTTGTCTCATCAGTGGTATACCTACACAAATACTGTCATATCTGCTGTCCCATAAGTGTATACCTAAACAAATTCTGTGACATCTGTTGTCCCATCAGTGTATACCTTCACAAATACTGTGACATCTGTTGTCTCATCAGTGGTATACCTTCACAAATACCGTGACATCTGTTGTCCCATCAGTGTATACCTACACAAATACTGTGACATCTGTTATGGCATCAGTGGTATACCTTCATAAATACTGTGACATCTGTTATCGCATCAGTGTATACCTACACAAATACTGTGACATCTGTTGTCCCATCAGTGGTATACCTACACAAATACTGTGATATCTGTTGTCTCATCAGTGGTATACGTTCAGAAATACTGTGATATCTGTTGTCCCTTCAGTGGTATACCTTCACAAATACTCTGACATCTGTTGTCCCATCAGTGTACACCTACACAAATACTGTGACATCTGTTATCGCATCAGTGGTATACCTACACAAATACTATGATATCTGTTGTCTCATCAGTGTCTACCTACACAAATACTGTGACATCTGTTGTCCCATCAGTGTATACCTACACAAATACTGTGATATCTGTTGTCTCATCAGTGGTATACCTTCATAAATACTGTGACATCTGTTGTCCCATCAGTGTATACCTACACAAATACTGTGACATCTGTTATCGCATCAGTGGTATACCTACACAAATACTGTGACATCTGTCGTCCCATCAGTGGTATACCTTCATAAATACTGTGACATCTGTTATCGCATCAGAGTATACCTACACAAATACTGTGACATCTGTTGTTCGATCAGTGGTATACCTACACAAATACTGTGATATCTGTTGTGTCGTCAGTGGTATACCTACACAAATACTGTGACATCTGTTGTCCCATCAGTGGTATACCTTCACAAATACTGTGATATCTGTTGTCCAATCAGTGGTATACCTTCACAAATACTGTGACATCTGTTGTCCCATCAGTGTATACCTACACAAATACTGTGACATCTGTTATCGCATCAGTGGAATACCTACACAAATACTGTGATATCTGTTGTCTCATCAGTGTATACGTACACAAATACTGTGACATCTGTTGTCCCATCAGTGTATACCTACACAAATACTGTGATATCTGTTGTCCCACAAATGTATACCTACACAAAAACTGTGACATATGTTGTTCAATCAGTGTATACCTTTACAAATACTATGACATCTGTTGTCTCATCAGTGGTATACCTACACAAATACTGTGACATCTGTTGTCTCATCACTGGTATACCTACACAAATACTGTGATATATGTTGTCCCATAAGTGTATACCTACACAAAGTCTGTGACATCTGTTGTCCCACCAGTGTATACCTTCACAAATACTGTGACATCTGTTGTCTCATCAGTGGTATACCTTCACAAATACCGTGACATCTGTTGTCCCATCAGTGGTATACCTACACAATTACTGTGACATCTATTGTCCCTTCAGAGGTATACCTTAAAAATTACTGTGACATCTGTTATCGCATCAGTGGTATACCTTCACAAATACTGTGGGATTTGTTGTCCAATCAGTGGTATACCTACACAAATACTGTGATATCTGTTGTCTCATCAGTGTATACCTAAACAAAAAAAGTGACATCTGTTGTCCCATCAGTGTATACCTACACAAATACTGTGATATCTGTTGTCTCATCAGTGGTATACCTTCATAAATACTGTGACATCTGTTGTCCCATCAGTGTATACCTACACAAATACTGTAACATCTGTTGTCTCATCAGTGGTATACTAACAACAAATACTGTGATATCTTTTGTCTCATCAGTGGTATACCTTCACAAATACTGTGATATCTTTTGTCCCTTCAGTGGTATACCTTCACAAATACTGTGACATCTGTTGTCCCATCAGTGTATACCTACACAAATACTGTGACATCTGTTATCGCATTAGTGGTATACCTACACAAATACTGTGATATCTGTTGTCTCATCAGTGTATACCTACACAAATACTGTGACATCTGTTGTCCCATCAGTGTATACCTACACAAATACTGTGATATCTGTTGTCTCATCAGTGGTATACCTTCATAAATACTGTGACATCTGTTGTCCCATCAGTGTATACCTACACAAATACTGTGACATCTGTTGTCCCATCAGTGTATACCTTCACAAATACTGTGACATCTGTTGTCTCATCAGTGGTATACCTTCATAAATACCGTGACATCTGTTGTCCCATCAGTGGTATACCTTCATAAATACTGTGACATCTGTTGTCCCATCAGTGTATACTTACAGAAATACTGTTACATCTGTTGTCTCATCAGTGGTATACTAACAACAAATACTGTGATATCTGTTGTCTCATCAGTGGTATACCTTCACAAATACTGTGATATCTGTTGTCCCTTCAGTGGTATACCTTCACAAATACTGTGACATCTGTTATCGCATTAGTGGTATACCTACACAAATACTGTGACATCTGTTGTCTCATCAGTGTATACCTACACAAATACTGTGACATCTGTTGTCCCATCAGTGTATACCTACACAAATACTGTGATATCTGTTGTCTTATCAGTGGTATACCTTCACAAATACTGTGACATCTGTTATCTCATCAGGGTATACCTACACAAATACTGTGACATTTGTCGTCCCATCAGTGGTATACCTACACAAATACTGTGACATCTGTTATCGCATCAGTGTATACCTACACAAATACTGTGATATCTGTTGTCCAATCAGTGGTATACCTTCACAAATACTGTGACATCTGTTGTCCCATCAGTGTATACCTACACAAATACTGTGACATCTGTAATCGCATCAGTGGAATACCTACACAAATACTGTGATATCTGTTGTCTCATCAGTGTATACCTACACAAATACTGTGACATCTGTTGTCCCATCAGTGTATACCGACACAAATACTGTGATATATGTTGTCCCATAAGTGTATACCTACACAAATACTGTGACATATGTTGTGCCATCAGTGTATACTTTTACAAATACTGTGACATCTGTTGTCTCATCAGTGGTATACCTACACAAATACTGTGACATCTGTTGTCTCATCAGTGGTATACCTACACAAATACTGTGATATCTGTTGTCCCATAAGTGTATACCTACACAAATTCTGTGACATCTGTTGTCCCATCAGTGTATACCTTCACAAATACTGTGACATCTGTTGTCTCATCAGTGGTATACCTTCACAAATACCGTGACATCTGTTGTCCCATCAGTGGTATACCTACACAATTACTGTGACATCTGTTGTCTCATCAGTGGTATACCTACACAAATACTGTCATATCTGCTGTCCCATAAGTGTATACCTAAACAAATTCTGTGACATCTGTTGTCCCATCAGTGTATACCTTCACAAATACTGTGACATCTGTTGTCTCATCAGTGGTATACCTTCACAAATACCGTGACATCTGTTGTCCCATCAGTGTATACCTACACAAATACTGTGACATCTGTTATGGCATCAGTGGTATACCTTCATAAATACTGTGACATCTGTTATCGCATCAGTGTATACCTACACAAATACTGTGACATCTGTTGTCCCATCAGTGGTATACCTACACAAATACTGTGATATCTGTTGTCTCATCAGTGGTATACGTTCAGAAATACTGTGATATCTGTTGTCCCTTCAGTGGTATACCTTCACAAATACTGTGACATCTGTTGTCCCATCAGTGTACACCTACACAAATACTGTGACATCTGTTATCGCATCAGTGGTATACCTACACAAATACTATGATATCTGTTGTCTCATCAGTGTCTACCTACACAAATACTGTGACATCTGTTGTCCCATCAGTGTATACCTACACAAATACTGTGATATCTGTTGTCTCATCAGTGGTATACCTTCATAAATACTGTGACATCTGTTGTCCCATCAGTGTATACCTACACAAATACTGTGACATCTGTTATCGCATCAGTGGTATACCTACACAAATACTGTGACATCTGTCGTCCCATCAGTGGTATACCTTCATAAATACTGTGACATCTGTTATCGCATCAGAGTATACCTACACAAATACTGTGACATCTGTTGTTCGATCAGTGGTATACCTACACAAATACTGTGATATCTGTTGTGTCGTCAGTGGTATACCTACACAAATACTGTGACATCTGTCGTCCCATCAGTGGTATACCTTCACAAATACTGTGATATCTGTTGTCCAATCAGTGGTATACCTTCACAAATACTGTGACATCTGTTGTCCCATCAGTGTATACCTACACAAATACTGTGACATCTGTTATCGCATCAGTGGAATACCTACACAAATACTGTGATATCTGTTGTCTCATCAGTGTATACGTACACAAATACTGTGACATCTGTTGTCCCATCAGTGTATACCTACACAAATACTGTGATATCTGTTGTCCCACAAATGTATACCTACACAAAAACTGTGACATATGTTGTTCAATCAGTGTATACCTTTACAAATACTATGACATCTGTTGTCTCATCAGTGGTATACCTACACAAATACTGTGACATCTGTTGTCTCATCACTGGTATACCTACACAAATACTGTGATATATGTTGTCCCATAAGTGTATACCTACACAAAGTCTGTGACATCTGTTGTCCCACCAGTGTATACCTTCACAAATACTGTGACATCTGTTGTCTCATCAGTGGTATACCTTCACAAATACCGTGACATCTGTTGTCCCATCAGTGGTATACCTACACAATTACTGTGACATCTATTGTCCCTTCAGAGGTATACCTTAAAAATTACTGTGACATCTGTTATCGCATCAGTGGTATACCTTCACAAATACTGTGGGATTTGTTGTCCAATCAGTGGTATACCTACACAAATACTGTGATATCTGTTGTCTCATCAGTGTATACCTAAACAAATAATGTGACATCTGTTGTCCCATCAGTGTATACCTACACAAATACTGTGATATCTGTTGTCTCATCAGTGGTATACCTTCATAAATACTGTGACATCTGTTGTCCCATCAGTGTATACCTACACAAATACTGTAACATCTGTTGTCTCATCAGTGGTATACTAACAACAAATACTGTGATATCTTTTGTCTCATCAGTGGTATACCTTCACAAATACTGTGATATCTTTTGTCCCTTCAGTGGTATACCTTCACAAATACTGTGACATCTGTTGTCCCATCAGTGTATACCTACACAAATACTGTGACATCTGTTATCGCATTAGTGGTATACCTACACAAATACTGTGATATCTGTTGTCTCATCAGTGTATACCTACACAAATACTGTGACATCTGTTGTCCCATCAGTGTATACCTACACAAATACTGTGATATCTGTTGTCTCATCAGTGGTATACCTTCATAAATACTGTGACATCTGTTGTCCCATCAGTGTATACCTACACAAATACTGTGACATCTGTTGTCTCATCAGTGGTATACCTTCACAAATACTGTGATATCTGTTGTCTCATCAGTGGTATACCTTCACAAATACTGTGACATCTGTTATCTCATCAGGGTATACGTACACAAATACTGTGACATTTGTCGTCCCATCAGTGGTATACCTACACAAATACTGTGACATCTGTTATCGCATCAGTGGTATACCTACACAAATACTGCGACATCTGTCGTCCCATCAGTGGTATACCTTCATAAATACTGTGGCATCTGTTGTCCCATCAGTGGTACACCTACACAAATACTGTGACATCTGTTGTCTCATCAGTGGTATACCTTCACAAATACCGTGACATCTGTTGTCCCATCAGTGTACACCTACACAAATACTGTGACATCTGTTATGGCATCAGTGGTATACCTTCATAAATACTGTGACAACTGTTATCGCATCAGTGTATACCTACACAAATACTGTGATATCTGTTGTCTCATCAGTGGTATACGTTCAGAAATACTGTGATATCTGTTGTCCCTTCAGTGGTATACCTTAACAAATACTGTGACATCTGTTGTCCCATCAGTGTATACCTACACAAATACTGTGACATCTGTTATCGCATCAGTGGTATACCTACACAAATACTGTGATATCTGTTGTCTCATCAGTGTATACCTACACAAATACTGTGACATCTGTTGTCCCATCAGTGTATACCTACACAAATACTGTGATATCTGTTTTCTCATCAGTGGTATACCTTCATAAATACTGTGACATCTGTTGTCCCATCAGTGTATACCTACACAAATACTGTGACATCTGTTATCGCATCAGTGGTATACCTACACAAATACTGTGACATCTGTCGTCCCATCAGTGGTATACCTTCATAAATACTGTGACATCTGTTATCGCATCAGAGTATACCTACACAAATACTGTGACATCTGTTGTTCGATCAGTGGTATACATACACAAATACTGTGATATCTGTTGTGTCGTCAGTGGTATACCTACACAAATACTGTGACATCTGTCGTCCCATCAGTGGTATACCTTCACAAATACTGTGACATCTGTTGTCCCATCAGTGTATACCTACACAAATGCTGTGACATCTGTTATCGCATCAGTGTATACCTACACAAATACTGTGATATCTGTTGTCCCACAAATGTATACCTACACAAAAACTGTGACATCTGTTGTCTCATCAGTGGTATACCTTCACAAATACCGTGACATCTGTTGTCCCATCAGTGGTATACCTACACAATTACTGTGACATCTATTGTCCCATCAGAGGTATACCTTAAAAATTACTGTGACATCTGTTATCGCATCAGTGGTAAACCTTCACAAATACTGTGAGATTTGTTGTCCAATCAGTGGTACACCTACACAAATACTGTGATATCTGTTGTCTCATCAGTGTATACCTACACAAATACTGTGACATCTGTTGTCCCATCAGTGTATACCTACACAAATACTGTGATATCTGTTGTCTCATCAGTGGTATACCTTCATAAATACTGTGACATCTGTTGTCCCATCAGTGTATACCTACACAAATACTGTGACATCTGTTGTGTCATCAGAGGTATACCTTCACAAATACTGTGATATCTGTTGTCTCATCAGTGGTATACCTTCACAAATACTGTGACATATGTTATCTCATCAGGGTATACCTACACAAATACTGTGACATTTGTCGTCCCATCAGTGGTATACCTACACAAATACTGTGACATCTGTTATCGCATCAGTGGTATACCTACACTAATACTGTGACATCTGTCGTCCCATCAGTGGTATACCTTCATAAATACTGTGGCATCTGTTGTCCCATCAGTGGTACATCTACACAAATACTGTGATATCTGTTGTCTCATCAGTGGTATACATTCATAAATACTGTGACATATGTCGACCATCAGTGTATACCTACACAAATACTGTGACATCTGTTATCGCATCAGTGGTATACCTACACAAATACTGTGACATCTGTAGTCCCATCACTGGTATACCTTCATAAATACTGTGACATCTGTTATCGCATCAGTGGTATACCTTCATAAATACTGTGACATCTGTTATCGCATCAGTGTATACCTACACAAATACTGTGACATCTGTTGTCCGATCAGTGGTATACCTACACAAATACTGTGATATCTGTTGTCCGATCAGTGGTATACCTACACAAATACTGTGACATCTGTTGTCCCATCAGTGTATACCTACACAAATACTGTGATATCTGTTGTCCCACAAATGTATACCTACACAAAAACTGTGACATCTGTTGTCTCATCAGTGGTATACCTTCACAAATACCGTGACATCTGTTGTCCCATCAGTGGTATACCTACACAATTACTGTGACATCTATTGTCCCATCAGAGGTATACCTTAAAAATTACTGTGACATCTGTTATCGCATCAGTGGTAAACCTTCACAAATACTGTGAGATTTGTTGTCCAATCAGTGGTACACCTACACAAATACTGTGATATCTGTTGTCTCATCAGTGTATACCTACACAAATACTGTGACATCTGTTGTCCCATCAGTGTATACCTACACAAATACTGTGATATCTGTTGTCTCATCAGTGGTATACCTTCATAAATACTGTGACATCTGTTGTCCCATCAGTGTATACCTACACAAATACTGTGACATCTGTTGTGTCATCAGAGGTATACCTTCACAAATACTGTGATATCTGTTGTCTCATCAGTGGTATACCTTCACAAATACTGTGACATATGTTATCTCATCAGGGTATACCTACACAAATACTGTGACATTTGTCGTCCCATCAGTGGTATACCTACACAAATACTGTGACATCTGTTATCGCATCAGTGGTATACCTACACTAATACTGTGACATCTGTCGTCCCATCAGTGGTATACCTTCATAAATACTGTGGCATCTGTTGTCCCATCAGTGGTACATCTACACAAATACTGTGATATCTGTTGTCTCATCAGTGGTATACATTCATAAATACTGTGACATATGTCGACCATCAGTGTATACCTACACAAATACTGTGACATCTGTTATCGCATCAGTGGTATACCTACACAAATACTGTGACATCTGTAGTCCCATCACTGGTATACCTTCATAAATACTGTGACATCTGTTATCGCATCAGTGGTATACCTTCATAAATACTGTGACATCTGTTATCGCATCAGTGTATACCTACACAAATACTGTGACATCTGTTGTCCGATCAGTGGTATACCTACACAAATACTGTGATATCTGTTGTCCGATCAGTGGTATACCTACACAAATACTGTGACATCTGTTGTCCCATCAGTGTATACCTACACAAATACTGTTACATCTGTTGTCTCATCAGTGGTATACTAACAACAAATACTGTGATATCTGTTGTCTCATCAGTGGTATACCTTCACAAATACTGTGATATCTGTTGTCCCTTCAGTGGTATACCTTCACAAATACTGTGACATCTGTTGTCCCATCAGTGTATACCTACACAAATACTGTGACATCTGTTATCGCATTAGTGGTATACCTACACAAATACTGTGATATCTGTTGTCTCATCAGTGTATACCTACACAAATACTGTGACATCTGTTGTCCCATCAGTGTATACCTACACAAATACTGTGATATCTGTTGTCTCATCAGTGGTATACCTTCATAAATACTGTGACATCTGTTGTCCCATCAGTGTATACCAACACAAATACTGTGACATCTGTTGTCTCATCAGTGGTATACCTTCACAAATACTGTGATATCTGTTGTCTCATCAGTGGTATACCTTCACAAATACTGTGACATCTGTTATCTCATCAGGGTATACCTACACAAATACTGTGACATGTGTCGTCCCATCAGTGGTATACCTACACAAATACTGTGACATCTGTTATCGCATCAGTGGTATACCTATACAAATACTGTGACATCTGTCGTCCCATCAGTGGTATACCTTCATAAATACTGTGGCATCTGTTGTCCCATCAGTGGTACACCTACACAAATACTGTGATATCTGTTGTCTCATCAGTGGTATACATTCATAAATACTGTGACATATGTCGACCATCAGTGTATACCTACACAAATTCTGTGACATCTGTTGTCCCATAAGTGTATACCTTCACAAATACTGTGATATCTGTTGTCTCATCAGTGGTATACCTTCACAAATACCGTGACATCTGTTGTCCCATCAGTGGTATACCTACACAATTACTGTGACATCTGTTGTCTCATCAGTGGTATACCTACACAAATACTGTCATATCTGTTGTCCCATAAGTGTATACCTACACAAATTCTGTGACATCTGTTGTCCCATCAGTGTATACCTTCACAAATACTGTGACATCTGTTGTCCCATCAGTGTATACCTTCACAAATACTGTGACATCTGTTGTCTCATCAGTGGTATATCTTCACAAATACCGTGACATCTGTTGTCCCATCAGTGGTATACCTACACAATTACTGTCACATCTATTGTCCCATCAGAGGTATACCTTAAAAATTACTGTGACATCTGATATCGCATCAGTGGTATACCTACACAATTACTGTCACATCTATTGTCCCATCAGAGGTATACCTTAAAAATTACTGTGACATCTGTTGTCCCATCAGTGGTACACCTACACAAATACTGTGATATCTGTTGTCTCATCAGTGGTATACATTCATAAATACTGTGACATATGTCGACCATCAGTGTATACCTACACAAATTCTGTGACATCTGTTGTCCCATAAGTGTATACCTTCACAAATACTGTGATATCTGTTGTCTCATCAGTGGTATACCTTCACAAATACCGTGACATCTGTTGTCCCATCAGTGGTATACCTACACAATTACTGTGACATCTGTTGTCTCATCAGTGGTATACCTACACAAATACTGTCATATATGTTGTCCCATAAGTGTATACCTACACAAATTCTGTGACATCTGTTGTCCCATCAGTGTATACCTTCACAAATACTGTGACATCTGTTGTCCCATCAGTGTATACCTTCACAAATACTGTGACATCTGTTGTCTCATCAGTGGCATACCTTCACAAATACCGTGACATCTGTTGTCCCATCAGTGGTATACCTACACAATTACTGTCACATCTATTGTCCCATCAGAGGTATACCTTAAAAATTACTGTGACATCTGTTATCGCATCAGTGGTATACCTTCACAAATACTGTGAGATTTGTTGTCCAATCAGTGGTATACCTACACAAATACTGTGATATCTGTTGTCTCATCAGTGTATACCTACACAAATACTGTGACATCTGTTATCCCATCAGTGTATACCTACACAAATACTGTGATATCTGTTGTCTCATCAGTGGTATACCTTCATAAATACTGTGACATCTGTTGTCCCATCAGTGTATACTTACAGAAATACTGTTACATCTGTTGTCTCATCAGTGGTATACCTACACAAATACTGTGATATCTGTTGTCTTATCAGTGGTATACCTTCACAAATACTGTGACATCTGTTATCTCATCAGGGTATACCTACACAAATACTGTGACATTTGTCGTCCCATCAGTGGTATACCTACACAAATACTGTGACATCTGTTATCGCATCAGTGTATACCTACACAAATACTGTGATATCTGTTGTCCAATCAGTGGTATACCTTCACAAATACTGTGACATCTGTTGTCCCATCAGTGTATACCTACACAAATACTGTGACATCTGTAATCGCATCAGTGGAATACCTACACAAATACTGTGATATCTGTTGTCTCATCAGTGTATACCTACACAAATACTGTGACATCTGTTGTCCCATCAGTGTATACCGACACAAATACTGTGATATCTGTTGTCCCATAAGTGTATACCTACACAAATACTGTGACATATGTTGTGCCATCAGTGTATACTTTTACAAATACTGTGACATCTGTTGTCTCATCAGTGGTATACCTACACAAATACTGTGACATCTGTTGTCACATCAGTGGTATACCTACACAAATACTGTGATATCTGTTGTCCCATAAGTGTATACCTACACAAATTCTGTGACATCTGTTGTCCCATCAGTGTATACCTTCACAAATACTGTGACATCTGTTGTCTCATCAGTGGTATACCTTCACAAATACCGTGACATCTGTTGTCCCATCAGTGGTATACCTACACAATTACTGTGACATCTGTTGTCTCATCAGTGGTATACCTACACAAATACTGTCATATCTGCTGTCCCATAAGTGTATACCTAAACAAATTCTGTGACATCTGTTGTCCCATCAGTGTATACCTTCACAAATACTGTGACATCTGTTGTCTCATCAGTGGTATACCTTCACAAATACCGTGACATCTGTTGTCCCATCAGTGTATACCTACACAAATACTGTGACATCTGTTATGGCATCAGTGGTATACCTTCATAAATACTGTGACATCTGTTATCGCATCAGTGTATACCTACACAAATACTGTGACATCTGTTGTCCCATCAGTGGTATACCTACACAAATACTGTGATATCTGTTGTCTCATCAGTGGTATACGTTCAGAAATACTGTGATATCTGTTGTCCCTTCAGTGGTATACCTTCACAAATACTGTGACATCTGTTGTCCCATCAGTGTACACCTACACAAATACTGTGACATCTGTTATCGCATCAGTGGTATACCTACACAAATACTATGATATCTGTTGTCTCATCAGTGTCTACCTACACAAATACTGTGACATCTGTTGTCCCATCAGTGTATACCTACACAAATACTGTGATATCTGTTGTCTCATCAGTGGTATACCTTCATAAATACTGTGACATCTGTTGTCCCATCAGTGTATACCTACACAAATACTGTGACATCTGTTATCGCATCAGTGGTATACCTACACAAATACTGTGACATCTGTCGTCCCATCAGTGGTATACCTTCATAAATACTGTGACATCTGTTATCGCATCAGAGTATACCTACACAAATACTGTGACATCTGTTGTTCGATCAGTGGTATACCTACACAAATACTGTGATATCTGTTGTGTCGTCAGTGGTATACCTACACAAATACTGTGACATCTGTCGTCCCATCAGTGGTATACCTTCACAAATACTGTGATATCTGTTGTCCAATCAGTGGTATACCTTCACAAATACTGTGACATCTGTTGTCCCATCAGTGTATACCTACACAAATACTGTGACATCTGTTATCGCATCAGTGGAATACCTACACAAATACTGTGATATCTGTTGTCTCATCAGTGTATACGTACACAAATACTGTGACATCTGTTGTCCCATCAGTGTATACCTACACAAATACTGTGATATCTGTTGTCCCACAAATGTATACCTACACAAAAACTGTGACATATGTTGTGCAATCAGTGTATACCTTTACAAATACTATGACATCTGTTGTCTCATCAGTGGTATACCTACACAAATACTGTGACATCTGTTGTCTCATCACTGGTATACCTACACAAATACTGTGATATATGTTGTCCCATAAGTGTATACCTACACAAAGTCTGTGACATCTGTTGTCCCATCAGTGTATACCTTCACAAATACTGTGACATCTGTTGTCTCATCAGTGGTATACCTTCACAAATACCGTGACATCTGTTGTCCCATCAGTGGTATACCTACACAATTACTGTGACATCTATTGTCCCTTCAGAGGTATACCTTAAAAATTACTGTGACATCTGTTATCGCATCAGTGGTATACCTTCACAAATACTGTGAGATTTGTTGTCCAATCAGTGGTATACCTACACAAATACTGTGATATCTGTTGTCTCATCAGTGTATACCTAAACAAATAATGTGACATCTGTTGTCCCATCAGTGTATACCTACACAAATACTGTGATATCTGTTGTCTCATCAGTGGTATACCTTCATAAATACTGTGACATCTGTTGTCCCATCAGTGTATACCTACACAAATACTGTAACATCTGTTGTCTCATCAGTGGTATACTAACAACAAATACTGTGATATCTTTTGTCTCATCAGTGGTATACCTTCCCAAATACTGTGATATCTTTTGTCCCTTCAGTGGTATACCTTCACAAATACTGTGACATCTGTTGTCCCATCAGTGTATACCTACACAAATACTGTGACATCTGTTATCGCATTATTGGTATACCTACACAAATACTGTGATATCTGTTGTCTCATCAGTGTATACCTACACAAATACTGTGACATCTGTTGTCCCATCAGTGTATACCTACACAAATACTGTGATATCTGTTGTCTCATCAGTGGTATACCTTCATAAATACTGTGACATCTGTTGTCCCATCAGTGTATTCCTACACAAATACTGTGACATCTGTTGTCTCATCAGTGGTATACCTTCACAAATACTGTGATATCTGTTGTCTCATCAGTGGTATACCTTCACAAATACTGTGACATCTGTTATCTCATCAGGGTATACGTACACAAATACTGTGACATTTGTCGTCCCATCAGTGGTATACCTACACAAATACTGTGACATCTGTTGTCTCATCAGTGGTATACCTTCACAAATACCGTGACATCTGTTGTCCCATCAGTGGTATACCTACACAATTACTGTGACATCTGTTGTCTCATCAGTGGTATACCTACACAAATACTGTCATATCTGCTGTCCCATAAGTGTATACCTAAACAAATTCTGTGACATCTGTTGTCCCATCAGTGTATACCTTCACAAATACTGTGACATCTGTTGTCTCATCAGTGGTATACCTTCACAAATACCGTGACATCTGTTGTCCC
Organism: Limnoperna fortunei; assembly: GCA_944474755.1. Classification (NCBI taxonomy): domain Eukaryota; kingdom Metazoa; phylum Mollusca; class Bivalvia; order Mytilida; family Modiolidae; genus Limnoperna; species Limnoperna fortunei. The sequence continues at coordinate 54,918,016 of OX104116.1, forward strand.
ATCAGAGTATACCTACACAAATACTGTGACATCTGTTATGGCATCAGTGGTATACCTTCATAAATACTGTGACATCTGTTATCGCATCAGTGTATACCTACACAAATACTGTGACATCTGTTGTCCCATCAGTGGTATACCTACACAAATACTGTGATATCTGTTGTCTCATCAGTGGTATACGTTCAGAAATACTGTGATATCTGTTGTCCCTTCAGTGGTATACCTTCACAAATACTGTGACATCTGTTGTCCCATCAGTGTACACCTACACAAATACTGTGACATCTGTTATCGCATCAGTGGTATACCTACACAAATACTATGATATCTGTTGTCTCATCAGTGTCTACCTACACAAATACTGTGACATCTGTTGTCCCATCAGTGTATACCTACACAAATACTGTGATATCTGTTGTCTCATCAGTGGTATACCTTCATAAATACTGTGACATCTGTTGTCCCATCAGTGTATACCTACACAAATACTGTGACATCTGTTATCGCATCAGTGGTATACCTACACAAATACTGTGACATCTGTCGTCCCATCAGTGGTATACCTTCATAAATACTGTGACATCTGTTATCGCATCAGAGTATACCTACACAAATACTGTGACATCTGTTGTTCGATCAGTGGTATACCTACACAAATACTGTGATATCTGTTGTGTCGTCAGTGGTATACCTACACAAATACTGTGACATCTGTCGTCCCATCAGTGGTATACCTTCACAAATACTGTGATATCTGTTGTCCAATCAGTGGTATACCTTCACAAATACTGTGACATCTGTTGTCCCATCAGTGTATACCTACACAAATACTGTGACATCTGTTATCGCATCAGTGGAATACCTACACAAATACCGTGATATCTGTTGTCTCATCAGTGTATACGTACACAAATACTGTGACATCTGTTGTCCCATCAGTGTATACCTACACAAATACTGTGATATCTGTTGTCCCACAAATGTATACCTACACAAAAACTGTGACATATGTTGTGCAATCAGTGTATACCTTTACAAATACTATGACATCTGTTGTCTCATCAGTGGTATACCTACACAAATACTGTGACATCTGTTGTCTCATCACTGGTATACCTACACAAATACTGTGATATATGTTGTCCCATAAGTGTATACCTACACAAAGTCTGTGACATCTGTTGTCCCATCAGTGTATACCTTCACAAATACTGTGACATCTGTTGTCTCATCAGTGGTATACCTTCACAAATACCGTGACATCTGTTGTCCCATCAGTGGTATACCTACACAATTACTGTGACATCTATTGTCCCTTCAGAGGTATACCTTAAAAATTACTGTGACATCTGTTATCGCATCAGTGGTATACCTTCACAAATACTGTGAGATTTGTTGTCCAATCAGTGGTATACCTACACAAATACTGTGATATCTGTTGTCTCATCAGTGTATACCTAAACAAATAATGTGACATCTGTTGTCCCATCAGTGTATACCTACACAAATACTGTGATATCTGTTGTCTCATCAGTGGTATACCTTCATAAATACTGTGACATCTGTTGTCCCATCAGTGTATACCTACACAAATACTGTAACATCTGTTGTCTCATCAGTGGTATACTAACAACAAATACTGTGATATCTTTTGTCTCATCAGTGGTATACCTTCCCAAATACTGTGATATCTTTTGTCCCTTCAGTGGTATACCTTCACAAATACTGTGACATCTGTTGTCCCATCAGTGTATACCTACACAAATACTGTGACATCTGTTATCGCATTAGTGGTATACCTACACAAATACTGTGATATCTGTTGTCTCATCAGTGTATACCTACACAAATACTGTGACATCTGTTGTCCCATCAGTGTATACCTACACAAATACTGTGATATCTGTTGTCTCATCAGTGGTATACCTTCATAAATACTGTGACATCTGTTGTCCCATCAGTGTATACCTACACAAATACTGTGACATCTGTTGTCTCATCAGTGGTATACCTTCACAAATACTGTGATATCTGTTGTCTCATCAGTGGTATACCTTCACAAATACTGTGACATCTGTTATCTCATCAGGGTATACGTACACAAATACTGTGACATTTGTCGTCCCATCAGTGGTATACCTACACAAATACTGTGACATCTGTTATCGCATCAGTGGTATACCTACACAAATACTGCGACATCTGTCGTCCCATCAGTGGTATACCTTCATAAATACTGTGGCATCTGTTGTCCCATCAGTGGTACACCTACACAAATACTGTGACATCTGTTGTCTCATCAGTGGTATACCTTCACAAATACCGTGACATCTGTTGTCCCATCAGTGTACACCTACACAAATACTGTGACATCTGTTATGGCATCAGTGGTATACCTTCATAAATACTGTGACAACTGTTATCGCATCAGTGTATACCTACACAAATACTGTGATATCTGTTGTCCCATCAGTGGTATACCTATACAAATACTGTGATATCTGTTGTCTCATCAGTGGTATACGTTCAGAAATACTGTGATATCTGTTGTCCCTTCAGTGGTATACCTTAACAAATACTGTGACATCTGTTGTCCCATCAGTGTATACCTACACAAATACTGTGACATCTGTTATCGCATCAGTGGTATACCTACACAAATACTGTGATATCTGTTGTCTCATCAGTGTATACCTACACAAATACTGTGACATCTGTTGTCCCATCAGTGTATACCTACACAAATACTGTGATATCTGTTTTCTCATCAGTGGTATACCTTCATAAATACTGTGACATCTGTTGTCCCATCAGTGTATACCTACACAAATACTGTGACATCTGTTATCGCATCAGTGGTATACCTACACAAATACTGTGACATCTGTCGTCCCATCAGTGGTATACCTTCATAAATACTGTGACATCTGTTATCGCATCAGAGTATACCTACACAAATACTGTGACATCTGTTGTTCGATCAGTGGTATACATACACAAATACTGTGATATCTGTTGTGTCGTCAGTGGTATACCTACACAAATACTGTGACATCTGTCGTCCCATCAGTGGTATACCTTCACAAATACTGTGACATCTGTTGTCCCATCAGTGTACACCTACACAAATGCTGTGACATCTGTTATCGCATCAGTGTATACCTACACAAATACTGTGATATCTGTTGTCCCACAAATGTATACCTACACAAAAACTGTGACATCTGTTGTCTCATCAGTGGTATACCTTCACAAATACCGTGACATCTGTTGTCCCATCAGTGGTATACCTACACAATTACTGTGACATCTATTGTCCCATCAGAGGTATACCTTAAAAATTACTGTGACATCTGTTATCGCATCAGTGGTATACCTTCACAAATACTGTGAGATTTGTTGTCCAATCAGTGGTATACCTACACAAATACTGTGATATCTGTTGTCTCATCAGTGTATACCTACACAAATACTGTGACATCTGTTGTCCCATCAGTGTATACCTACACAAATACTGTGATATCTGTTGTCTCATCAGTGGTATACCTTCATAAATACTGTGACATCTGTTGTCCCATTAGTGTATACCTACACAAATACTGTTACATCTGTTGTCTCATCAGTGGTATACTAACAACAAATACTGTGATATCTGTTGTCTCATCAGTGGTCTACCTTCACAAATACTGTGATATCTGTTGTCCCTTCAGTGGTATACCTTCACAAATACTGTGACATCTGTTGTCCCATCAGTGTATACCTACACAAATACTGTGACATCTGTTATCGCATTAGTGGTATACCTACACAAAAACTGTGATATCTGTTGTCTCATCAGTGTATACCTACACAAATACTGTGACATCTGTTGTCCCATAAGTGTATACCTACACAAATACTGTGACATCTGTTGTGTCATCAGAGGTATACCTTCACAAATACTGTGATATCTGTTGTCTCATCAGTGGTATACCTTCACAAATACTGTGACATATGTTATCTCATCAGGGTATACCTACACAAATACTGTGACATGTGTCGTCCTATCAGTGGTATACCTACACAAATACTGTGACATCTGTTATCGCATCAGTGGTATACCTACACAAATACTGTGACATCTGTCGTCCCATCAGTGGTATACCTTCATAAATACTGTGGCATCTGTTGTCCCATCAGTGGTACACCTACACAAATACTGTGATATCTGTTGTCTCATCAGTGGTATACATTCATAAATACTGTGACATATGTCGACCATCAGTGTATACCTACACAAATACTGTGACATCTGTTATCGCATCAGTGGTATACCTACACAAATACTGTGACATCTGTTATCGCATCAGTGGTATACCTACACAAATACTGTGACATCTGTCGTCCCATCAGTGGTATACCTTCATAAATACTGTGGCATCTGTTGTCCCATCAGTGGTACACCTACACAAATACTGTGATATCTGTTGTCTCATCAGTGGTATACATTCATAAATACTGTGACATATGTCGACCATCAGTGTATACCTACACAAATACTGTGACATCTGTTATCGCATCACTGGTATACCTTCATAAATACTGTGACATCTGTTATCGCATCAGTGGTATACCTTCATAAATACTGTGACATCTGTTATCGCATCAGTGTATACCTACACAAATACTGTGACATCTGTTGTCCGATCAGTGGTATACCTACACAAATACTGTGATATCTGTTGTCTCATCAGTGGTATACCTTCACAAATACTGTGATATCTGTTGTCCCTTCAGTGGTATACCTTCACAAATACTGTGACATCTGTTGTCCCATCAGTGTATACCTACACAAATACTGTGACATCTGTTGTCCCATCAGTGTATACCTACACAAATACTGTGATATCTGTTGTCTCATCAGTTGTATACCTTCATAAATACTGTGACATCTGTTGTCCCATCAGTGTATACCTACACAAATACTGTGACATCTGTTATCGCATCAGTGGTATACCTACATAAATACTGTGACATCTGTCGTCCCATCAGTGGTATACCTTCATAAATACTGTGACATCTGTTATCACATCAGAGTATACCTACACAAATACTGTGACATCTGTTGTTCGATCAGTGGTATACCTACAGAAATACTGTGATATCTGTTGTCCCATCAGTGGTATACCTACACAAATACTGTGACATCTGTTGTCTCATCAGTGGTATACCTAAACAAATACTGATATCTGTTGTCCCATAAGTGTATACCTACACAAATTCTGTGACATCTGTTGTTCCATCAGTGTATACCTTCACAAATACTGTGACATCTGTTGTCTCATCAGTGGTATACCTTCACAAATACCGTGACATCTGTTGTCCCATCAGTGGTATACCTACACAATTACTGTGACATCTATTGTCCCATCAGAGGTATACCTTAAAAATTACTGTGACATCTGTTATCGCATCAGTGGTATACCTTCACAAATACTGTGAGATTTCTTGTCCAATCAGTGGTATACCTACACAAATACTGTGACATCTGTCGTCACATCAGTGGTATACCTACACAAATACTGTGACATCTGTTATCGCATCAGTGGTATACCTTCACAAATACTGTGACATCTGTTGTCCCATCAGTGGTATACCTTCACAAATACTGTGACATATGTTGTCCCATCAGTGTATACCTACGCAAATACTGTGACATCTGTTATCGCATCAGTGGTATACCTTCAAAAATACTGTGACATCTGTTGTCTCATCATTGGTATACCTTCAAAAATACTGTGACATCTGTTATCGCATCAGTGGTATACATTCATAAATACTGTGACATCTGTATATCTGTGACCTTCGACAGAAAAACAGACTGTTGTCTCATCAGTGGTATACCTTCACAAATACTGTGATATCTGTTGTCTCATCAGTGGTATACCTTCACAAATACTGTGACATCTGTTATCTCATCAGGGTATACCTACACAAATACTGTGAGATTTGTTGTCCAATCAGTGGTATACCTACACAAATACTGTGATATCTGTTGTCTCATCAGGGGTATACCTTCACAAATACTGTGACATCTGTTGTCTCATCAGTGGTATACCTAAACAAATACTGTGATATCTGTTGTCCCATAATTGTATACCTACACAAATTCTGTGACATCTGTTGTCCCATCAGTGTATACCTTCACAAATACTGTGACATCTGTTGTCTCATCAGTGGTATACCTTCACAAATACCGTGACATCTGTTGTCCCATCAGTGGTATACCTACACAATTACTGTGACATCTATTGTCCCATCAGAGGTATACCTTAAAAATTACTGTGACATCTGTTATCGCATCAGTGGTATACCTTCACAAATACTGTGAGATTTGTTGTCCAATCAGTGGTATACCTACACAAATACTGTGACATCTGTCGTCCCATCAGTGGTATACCTTCACAAATACTGTGACATCCGTTGTCCCATCAGTGGTATACCTTCACAAATACTGTGACATCTGTTGTTCCATCAGTGTATACCTACGCAAATACTGTGACATCTGTTATCGCATCAGTGGAATACCTTCAAAAATACTGTGACATCTGTTGTCTCATCAGTGGTATACCTTCAAAAATACTGTGACATCTGTTATCGCATCAGTGGTATACATTCATAAATACTGTGACATCTGTATATCTGTGACCTTCGACAGAAAAACAGACTGTTGTCTCATCAGTGGTTTATCTTCACAAATACTGTGATATCTGTTATCTCATCAGGGTATACCTACACAAATACTGTGACATCTGTCGTCCCATCAGTGGTATACCTACACAAATACTGTGACATCTGTTATCGCATCAGTGGTATACCTACACAAATACTGTGACATCTGCCGTCCCATCAGTGGTATACCTTCATAAATACTGTGACATCTGTTATCGCATCAGTGTTATACCTACACAAATACTGTGACATCTGTTGTCCCATCAGTGTATACCTACACAAATACTGTGACATCTGTTATCGCATCAGTGGAATACCTACACAAATACTGTGAGATTTGTTGTCCAATCAGTGGTATACCTACACAAATACTGTGACATCTGTCGTCCCATCAGTGGTATACCTTCACAAATACTGTGACATCTGTTGTCCCATCAGTGGTATACCTTCACAAATACTGTGACATATGTTGTCCCATCAGTGTATACCTACGCAAATACTGTGACATCTGTTATCGCATCAGTAGTATACCTTCAAAAATACTGTGACATCTGTTGTCTCATCAGTGGTATACCTTCAAAAATACTGTGACATCTGTTATCGCATCAGTGGTGTACATTCATAAATACTGTGACATCTGTATATCTGTGACCTTCGACAGAAAAACAGACTGTTGTCTCATCAGTGGTATACCTTCACAAATACTGTGATATCTGTTGTCCCATCAGTGTATACCTACACAAATACTCTGACATCTGTTATCGCATCAGTGGAATACCTACACAAATACTGTGAGATTTGTTGTCCAATCAGTGGTATACCTACACAAATACTGTGACATCTGTCGTCCCATCAGTGGTATACCTTCATAAATACTGTGACATCTGTTGTCCCATCAGTGGTATACCTTCACAAATACTGTGACATATGTTGTCCCATCAGTGTATACCTACGCAAATACTGTGACATCTGTTATCGCATCAGTGGTATACCTTCAAAAATACTGTGACATCTGTTGTCTCATCAGTGGTATACCTTCAAAAATACTGTGACATCTGTTATCGCATCAGTGGTATACATTCATAAATACTGTGACATCTGTATATCTGTGACCTTCGACAGAAAAACAGACTGTTGTCTCATCAGTGGTATACCTTCACAAATACTGTGATATCTGTTGTCCAATCAGTGGTATACCTTCACAAATACTGTGACATCTGTTGTCCCATCAGTGTATACCTACACAAATACTGTGACATCTGTTATCGCATCAGTGGAATACCTACACAAATACTGTGATATTTGTTGTCTCATCAGTGTATACCTACACAAATACTGTGACATCTGTTGTCCCATCAGTGTATACCTACACAAATACTGTGATATCTGTTGTCCCATAAGTGTATACCTACACAAATACTGTGACATATGTTGTGCCATCAGTGTATACCTTTACAAATACTGTGACATCTGTTGTCTCATCAGTGGTATACCTACACAAATACTGTGACATCTGTTGTCTCATCAGTGGTATACCTAAACAAATACTGTGATATATGTTGTCCCATAAGTGTATACCTACACAAATTCTGTGACATATGTTGTCCCATCAGTGTATACCTTCACAAATACTGTGACATCTGTTGTCTCATCAGTGGTATACCTTCACAAATACCGTGACATCTGTTGTCCCATCAGTGGTATACCTACACAATTACTGTGACATCTATTGTCCCATCAGAGGTATACCTTAAAAATTACTGTGACATCTGTTATCGCATCAGTGGTATACCTTCACAAATACTGTGAGATTTGTTGTCCAATCAGTGGTATACCTACACAAATACTGTGACATCTGTCGTCCCATCAGTGGTATACCTTCACAAATACTGTGACATCTGTTGTCCCATCAGTGGTATACCTTCACAAATACTGTGACATCTGTTGTCCCATCAATGTATACCTACGCAAATACTGTGATATATGTTGTCTCATCAGTGGTATACCTTCACAAATATTGTGACATCTGTTATCTCATCAGGGTATACCTACACAAATACTGTGACATCTGTCGTCCCATCAGTGGTATACCTACACAAATACTGTGACATCTGTTATCGCATCAGTGGTATACCTACACAAATACTGTGACATCTGTCGTCCCATCAGTGGTATACCTTCATAAATACTGTGGCATCTGTTGTCCCATCAGTGGTACACCTACACAAATACTGTGATATATGTTGTCTCATCAGTGGTATACATTCATAAATACTGTGACATATGTTGTCCCATCAGTGTATACCTACACAAATACTGTGACATCTGTTATCGCATCAGTGGTATACCTACACAAATACTGTGATATCTGTTGTCCCATAAGTGTATACCTACACAAATTCTGTGACATCTGTTGTCCCATCAGTGTATACCTTCACAAATACTGTGACATCTGTTGTCTCATCAGTGGTATACCTTCACAAATACCGTGACATCTGTTGTCCCATCAGTGGTATACCTACACAATTACTGTGACATCTATTGTCCCATCAGAGGTATAACTTAAAAATTACTGTGACATCTGTTATCGCATCAGTGGTATACCTTCACAAATACTGTGAGATTTGTTGTCCAATCAGTGGTATACCTACACAAATACTGTGATATCTGTTGTCTCATCAGTGTATACCTACACAAATACTGTGACATCTGTTGTCCCATCAGTGTATACCTACACAAATACTGTGATATCTGTTGTCTCATCAGTGGTATACCTTCATAAATACTGTGATATCTGTTGTCCCATCAGTGTATACCTACACAAATACTGTTACATCTGTTGTCTCATCAGTGGTATACTAACAACAAATACTGTGATATCTGTTGTCTCATCAGTGGTATACCTTCACAAATACTGTGATATCTGTTGTCCCTTCAGTGGTATACCTTCACAAATACTGTGACATCTGTTGTCCCATCAGTGTATACCTACACAAATACTGTGACATCTGTTATCGCATTAGTGGTATACCTACACAAATACTGTGATATCTGTTGTCTCATCAGTGTATACCTACACAAATACTGTGACATCTGTTGTCCCATCAGTGTATACCTACACAAATACTGTGATATCTGTTGTCTCATCAGTGGTATACCTTCATAAATACTGTGACATCTGTTGTCCCATCAGTGTATACCTACACAAATACTGTGACATCTGTTGTCTCATCAGTGGTATACCTTCACAAATACTGTGATATCTGTTGTCTCATCAGTGGTATACCTTCACAAATACTGTGACATCTGTTGTCTCATCAGGGTATACCTACACAAATACTGTGACATTTGTCGTCCCATCAGTGGTATACCTACACAAATACTGTGACATCTGTTATCGCATCAGTGGTATACCTACACAAATATTGTGACATCTGTCGTCCCATCAGTGGTATACCTTCATAAATACTGTGGCATCTGTTGTCCCATCAGTGGTACACCTACACAAATACTGTGATATCTGTTGTCTCATCAGTGGTATACATTCATAAATACTGTGACATATGTCGACCATCAGTGTATACCTACACAAATACTGTGACATCTGTTATCGCATCAGTGGTATACCTATAACAAATACTGTGACATCTGTCGTCCCATCAGTGGTATACCTTCATAAATACTGTGACATCTGTTATCGCATCAGTGGTATACCTTCATAAATACTGTGACATCTGTTATCGCATCAGTGTATACCTACACAAATACTGTGACATCTGTTGTCCGATCAGTGGTATACCTACACAAATACTGTGATATCTGTTGTCTCATCAGTGGTATACCTTCACAAATACTGTGATATCTGTTGTCCCTTCAGTGGTATACCTTCACAAATACTGTGACATCTGTTGTCCCATCAGTGTATACCTACACAAATACTGTGACATCTGTTATCGCATCAGTGGTATACCTACATAAATACTGTGACATCTGTCGTCCCATCAGTGGTATACCTTCATAAATACTGTGACATCTGTTTTCGCATCAGAGTATACCTACACAAATACTGTGACATCTGTTGTTCGATCAGTGGTATACCTACACAAATACTGTGATATCTGTTGTCTCGTCAGTGGTATACCTACACAAATACTGTGACATCTGTTGTCTCATCAGTGGTATACCTACACAAATACTGTGATATCTGTTGTCCCATAAGTGTATACCTACACAAATTCTGTGACATCTGTTGTCCCATCAGTGTATACCTTCACAAATACTGTGACATCTGTTGTTTCATCAGTGGTATACCTTCACAAATACCGTGACATCTGTTGTCCCATCAGTGGTATACCTACACAATTACTGTGACATCTATTGTCCCATCAGAGGTATACCTTAAAAATTACTGTGACATCTGTTATCGCATCAGTGGTATACCTTCACAAATACTGTGAGATTTGTTGTCCAATCAGTGGTATACCTACACAAATACTGTGACATCTGTTATCGCATCGGTGGTATACCTTCACAAATACTGTGAGATTTGTTGTCCAATCAGTGGTATACCTACACAAATACTGTGACATCTGTCGTCCCATCAGTGGTATACCCTCATAAATACTGTGACACCTATTGTCCCATCAGTGGTATACCTTCACAAATTCTGTGACATCTGTTATCCCAACAGTGGTATACCTTCACAAATACTGTGACATCTGTTGTCCCATCAATGGTATACCTTCACAAATACTGTGACATATGTTATCCCATCAGTGGTATACATACACAAATACTGTGATATCTATTGATCCATCAGTGGTATGAATCAAATGTGAATACATGTATTGAAATTCAAGCTACCTAGCGGACATCTTAAGATCAGGTCCACCTTCAAAACGTAACAACATTAAAACCTTTGATTTTTTCCACACTTGATAACAATCGCAAATATGCTTAGCTTAAGGATCTTGTCAAAGACTTAATATTTCGAGGATACAAGTTCCTGGTGATCTGTCATGACAGAAATACTTTGTCATAAATCATGCAAAAGCTAAAAATACATTCATGAAAGATAATATGTCATGTGTAAGCTTTTTTTACAAATTATATGTCAAATTTCGAGGACAAATTTTTCTGAAGACTATCGGCACTGAAATAGGGACAAAATGTTCTCATTTCCTGTCCGACATGCTTTTTACTTGCGTATGTCCATTGAATAATTTGAAGTATACCTTTAATTTAACCTTCCGCTGTATAGATGATGTTTTGTCACTGAACTACTCCGAGTTAGTGTTACTATGTTCTAAAATTCTACGACAAGTACTTCTATTTGCCGTTAAATGATACTTCAATTCCATCTGCGTATACATGGTGTTTACCGGCATTTTATAACGCATGCTTGCGACCGGTATTCCAGTTTTTCTACACGGACGCTGCTGTTGATCAATGCATGTATTATGGATATTTAGTCGCCTCTGAATAGGCCTTTTTTGGTACCAGTGATCAATTGTGCTGGGAGCGGGCGACACAAACACGACGTAGTTGACCGTAAGGGAATTCCATCATCCACATGCGTTCAGAAATTTGTTAGCGCTATGTAGACTTTCATATTCCTTGGTATGACTTTATCCTGACGTGACTATAAGTAATTCGACGTTTGTCTAATTATAGACAGGCAGTGCTTACTCTTTCGGAGTGCATCATGATTTTTGTTTGGTTCGGGTTTAGACACTTTGGTTTTTGATGTTCCTTTTTTATTGATTGTTACTCTGGTGTCTTTGTCTCAACCTGGATGTTGTCACTATCTAATGGTGTAGAATTGTAGTTGATCCTAAATCAAGCACAGAAATTACTTAACGTACACAAATTTTGTCCATTGGAAAAAGTTTCGGTATCTTCTGATTGACTTACACTGTAGCGGCCCTAAATATTCCTAATTTTCCTTATCATCATCATTAAAATTCCTTATTTTTTCTGAAAAGCCCTAAAAGCCCTTATAAATCATGAAAAATCCTACATTTTGAAATTAATATATTAAAATTCTTTAAGCTATAATTTATTGTAAAAGGTCAAGTATTTACATGTTTTAGAATGCAGTTAACTCACTTTCTAGTGTTAGTATACTTCCAGGAACTTGTGTTATTACCAAATGCCAGCTCAACAGACATGAACAGATCTACATTCATCAGATATCCAAAAGAACAAATTGCAGGAATAAAATTGGATCATCTGTTGCTGAATGTGTCTGTTGATGGTGGATGAGTTGGTGTTGTTGGTAAGAAGTTCTTTTTGTATGTGTTTTGTCCCTGTAGGTGAGTATATACATCAACCTATAGTGCATTTGTGATAATTTAATGGAACTAACATCCCTTATTTTCAACAAAATGCCCTAAAAAATCCTTAAAATTGCCCTTATTTCGGGGGAAAAGTGCCCTAAATTTATCCCTTATTTTTTGTCAAAAGGTGCTTTAAAGCCTGTAAGCGCATGTCACACAGTATACCTTTGAGTATATGGAACAGAATATGTTTCTTTCTCTTTTTAAGTCAATTGTTCGTCCATTGTTGAAATATCCTACCTGTGTTTGGTAGTCATGCCTTAAAAAGACATTCGTATATAGGAATCTGTTTAAAGAAGGACCACTAAACTTGTAAGGACATACATAAGTCATCTAAGTTGTGAAAAGAGACTACGATCATAGGGATTACCAACTTGGAATATCGATGCGACAGAAATGACATGACATGATTCGTGTGGTATATTGATACTATTAATTGCATGAATATCTTGACCTTAGCATCGTAAAATACAACTCGAGGTCACAGGCACTTGGGGTCAGGACAATTTTTTTATGGAATAAAACGCTAATAAATGAGTTTACAATGTGTATTCACTCATTGGGTAACTAGTCTGACATGTCTCATTGTGAAATATTGACCTCAGAAAAATAGTAATTTTTTCTTTATTATGTTCTTATATAATAAAGGAAAAATTATTATTTTTCTGAGGTCAATATTTCACAATGAGACATGCCAAATTACCAAATGAGTGAATACACATTGTAAACTCATTTATTGGCTTTTTATTCCATAAAAAAAAATTTCCTGACCCCAAATGCCTGTGCTCGAGGTCACTCATTAAAACTTCATAAGAAACAGTGTAAGACAACCCCGAGATTACATACTTTTTTCAATTAGAATTGTGGATCAATCGAACAAGCTATCAAACTCAAAAGCGGTGTCGGGGTCTCTGATTGCTGTTAAGGCCGCTCGGAATCTTGACAATCTTGATAACTGGAATGCGTGTAAATATAGAAGTTCATGTTAATGCGCACACATACAAGTTCTTGTTATAAGTATTTTAATTCATTTTATATTACGCGATGAGAAATTAGACGTACAGAAGTTGAGGGGTCTGTAGAAGCCTTTGGCTGATTTTTCGACTCAAAGTCAAAGATACAAACGTACAAGATGTAAAGTATAAATGTAGATTCCAGTAACCGAAGTTGAGTTCTGTTTTTGTTTATTGTTGCACGGTTGATCAGCAATACATCTACTACAACCTACGCATTGATAAACAAGGCTTAAAGTAGAAAGTACTTTGTTGATAAAAGTACATTAATTTATTAATTAAGATAAAAACGATAAAGTGTTTCATGTTAATTAAGATTTATGGCGACACGAACCAATCTCTCAAAATTACATAACAAACAAGATCTATACTGACAGATCATTGTGTGTCGAATCGGCATTTCCCATAAAATCGAAAATTATTGCATTTTTCTAAAGTTACTTGCTTTCTTATTAACTCCTGCAGCTTTCAGACTACAAATTATCAACGCAGTTTGGGTGGAAATCATTAGACAAGTGAACTTGAACTTCTATCAACATTTTAATGGTGGCTCTGTAACTTCATAAAAAGTCAGGGACTGCTGTTCCGTCATTTATTGCATGGTAGGCTTCTCATAGTGTAAAATACTACCCTAAGCTTTTAAGTATATTGTCAACATGATTCCGATTCCAAAGCGCCCCGATCTGTTATTAGAACGGAAGATAGACTTAACTTATGGTAGATCATAAAAGTATTAGTATAACATGTGTAAAATGCGTTTCTATATTCGTTTAAACTTAATCAGAAAGAACAAAATTTTTATCACGGATTTACGAACCCATGCGGAACAAACACAACAAGGTACAAACACTTTAAACACACAAAACAAATAATCAACACGAACCGGGCAATATCATTTGGTCAGCAATGACGAACATATCCTGCATCACTGGTGACACCCGTACTGTCAAACAGTGTGTTCTAAATAGCGTAACATTCTACTTTAACCTTCATGTGTATATCCATGACAAGTTAGCTAACACACATGTAAGAAGAAGTCACGTGGAAGAAGTAGTGAGAAAATGTTCAACTACAATAATCATCTTCTCTGCAGTTGTAAAACTGGTGATGGACTTTCGGGTTATCTAGTGAGGTAACCCAACTGACAATGTTAATTTAGGTGTTTTTTTTTTCAAATCTTACACAATAGATGCAAATTAAACATTTTTGAACATGTAGCTCAGTCATATCATAAAGCCTTTTAAATGGGCAGAAATGCGAAATATTTAAAAAAAAAACTTTAGGAAAATTATAATTTCAAATGTTTTGTAACTTTGCATGAATGAATACTGTGAAAGTCGACATTAAAGATTCTTCATGCCGTCTTGATTGGACAAAAAAACATGGTCGCCACATGCAATCCTTGTTTTTTTTTGTTCGTTTTGTTTAAATGGTGTTTAACGCCACTTTCAGCAATTTTTCAGCTATTTCATGGCCTCCAATTTTTATTGGGGGAGGAAGCCGGAGTACCCGGAGAGAACCCCGACCTGCGGTAGGAAAACTCGCAATCCTTGTCAATTAAGATTTAGAGTCGAGTACACCCTGCCTGCAGTGAGAATCGAACCCGCAATCTCAGTGTTGACAGACCACGTAATCAATAGTAGACGAACTACCTTGACCACTCGGCCACCGAGGCCCCTCCTTGTTTTTAATTTTGTATATAAATAATTACTTTTGGTAATGAATTTTGTTTCAGCTTATTTTGCAACCCTTATGTAAGACGTTTTTACTGTTATTTTTTCCCTACAACTTTGGGGCAAACTTGACTTGATTTGAATAGTTATTGGATGACCCCCTCAAAATATAATAAAAAACAGGTAAGCCGCCACCGCCGTACATACTTGACATCTATACAGGCAGCTTCTATAATCAGATATCTGAGACAAATGTAATGCAAAAATAATCACGATAGTCTTCAAACAAGATGAAATGTTTTTAAATTGTCAATAAAGGTCAACTACTATGAGTAATTGTAGAATGTTTTAAACAATTAAATGATTTGCAGTCCTTGACCTTTCATGTTAGTGTTTTACTATTAACTGTTTTACTCTGGCTGCTATATTTTTATTTTTTACAGCCAACACTGGTAATATTGTATAAAATCATCATTAAAGGGCAATAAATCATATAAGTAGTAATCTGACAATTTTAAACGAATTAAATTGTTTCAGGTCTTGAATTGCTGATAATTTTTGCATTTTATAGTTTCACTACTGCATTTATAGCTTTGAGGTTGGATGGCAATAACTGAAATGTTATTAACAATTGTCATTAAAGGTCAAAAACCCCTTGATTAGTGGCCAGACAATTTTGGACCAACAGTGATTTGCAGGCATTGTCTTGCTGATCATTGTTGCATTTACACTATTAATCTGGATCTTATAGTTTCCAAGTAATACTTTGTGTCAAAAATCATAATTTAAGGGCAACAACTTAAAACGAATATGGAAATTTGTGGAAATTGATGCACTGGTCAATTTGAGGTCACTGATTTTTTAAGCTATTATAACTTTTGAGATATCTTGAGAAATCTGAAACAAGGTATTATAAGGATGATTATGGTCAAGTTGGGAAAAAATTTGCCAAGTGGTTTTAGCTGAGATTTGTTTAAAAAACAATTAATGACAGATGACATACAATGGATGCAAAGTGATGACAAAAGCTCAAATAAACCTTTGGTACAGGAAAGTTAAAAATTAACATATTATTTATGCTTGTCCCACATTTTACTGAATGACAAAGCAGCCTATTGGAACAGCTGAGGACGATAACAGTCCATCTCAGACAGAAGACATCTTTTACCTTGAACTTGGTCTTATAAAATAAAAATAATTTCAAATTTGCACAGGCCAAAAACTATAAATAGGATTGTGCTGAAAATTCAACTTGATCTTCATTTTTTAGTAATTAACAGCTGTGCAATAGTTTAAACAAAATTTGTTTTTCAAGTAATCTTATGAAAAAAAAAAACAATTTCTAACATGTTTTTTTTTAAAATTGGCCTTACTCAAAAACAACATAACTGATTGTGCTGAAAATTTAACATTATCTTGATTGTATAGCATTTAACAGATGTGCAATGTTTAAGCATAATCCGTGAATGCATTTCAAGTTATCATCAGCAAACCACCAAATGATGACCAAAAATAATTTGAATTGGCAAAAGTTTAAACAAAATCTGTTGAACCGTTTTCAAGTTATCACACTCATATCCATATGGAGGGTATAAAAAAAACCATAAGAATATAACATGTAACTTTATTTACACTTGAGAACAAATGTAACAACATTGTGTGTTATTTATTTAAACACAAATGTGACAACTTATCTCACTTGTAATTATTTTCATTATTTTCCATTTTTTACTCACAAAAATGTTTTTATACTGTAAACACCAGTTTTTGAAACTACACAAAATTTAAGAAAAAGTAACTTACTGTCCAAATTATTACTGGCTGAAAATAAACCGAGACAGAATCTTTCATATTATCTCAGGGGAAAAATTTCTGCTCCAAAGTTATCAAGGTAGATACCTTTTCATATTAATAACATAAAAAAACAATAATGTTTTTCTATCTCCTACCATCAGTATAATAATTTGAACAGTAAAACTGCTGGTACCTTGTTACTGACAGTATTCTCAGCCACAGTACAGACTGCTAGCTGTTTGCAGTTACAGTACAGACTAGTTAGCAGCCATAGTATGGACTGGTACCTGTTAGCATCCATAGTACAGACTGGTTGCAAGCCATAGTATAGACTGGTACCTGTTTCTTAGCCTTAGTATAGACTGACACCACACTGTTGAAGTAAATATATAATATTGATATCTACTATACAAAACAATGAAAAATAACAACTAATTTATGTATGATGTGATCTAGCTACTATTGAGGATGTGTGTGCAATAATGACAATGTAAACAATAACAAAAATAACGATGAATTTACAGGAAGGCCTTCTTGCAAACTTTCAGACACCACAACTTTTGTAAAATAGTATTTGTTGTTAAGATAAAATTTCTGAAATAGTTTTTAAGATTTGACCTTTAAGTTTTTTTTTTTTTTAACAAGAATGCAATCAAGCCTTCCAATATTCTACATCTTAAACTGAAATCACCGGTAAATTAATCACTTAAATCATTGGATATCTTTACACAAAAGTTGACATAATGTCTCTGTAGCTGGAGTCATGTGATGGTCATGTGACACCAGTAATACTGTGTCATTTTGGGATTCCGCAGAAACAACAACTTATGTTCAATTATTTATACCTTCTCAATTAATATGATAATTTCTGCATCATTTAAGCAAATGTTGTGTTAACTAAATACAACATATATTCTGGCAATTTTTCCAATAAATTTAGTCTCCCCTATCAAGCTGAATTATGTACTTCTTTCAACTGCATCCAAACATTTGTACTTTTGCCCTCCTTATCCAATTTTTTCCACTCTTTTATTAGATATTAATAAAAATAAAGTAGCTGTCTTAATTAGATACAGACGAACTTGTAACTCGATAAAGAAACATACAACATAAAAACCTATTACACAAATAAAAAAAGATTTTATATTAAAACATCTACATCTCGTTCAAAGGTTCTACAAAATATTCTTACATAGATGCATGCATGACTTGACATATAGTTTAGTGCTGTACAAGAAATTTAAAAGCTCATAACATTTTTGTAACAAGGTCAAAGGCAAATATATATATATATATATATAAACATCTTCCTAAAAATTACTGTCCTATATCTTTTATCAAATTTAGACTAAATAACTTGGCACTTTCATATTTTAATTTTGGGGTTATCTCTCTTGGAATATGGGGCAAAAATTTGTTTTTAGAATTGTTGTAAGGATACATAAAAAGCAAAGAAAAGTATGTATGTTGTCTATGATTTCTGGTAAATTTTAATCTTGAATTAAAGAACCTTTGTTAGACATTTTTTATTCTTCAATTGATATGAAACATATTTTTAAATGAAGGTAAATTTCCTGTACTACCCACACAAACGCCATAACATACTGTTAAATTTAAAAGTTGATCATGCTAAAAAAAATATGAAACATGTCATTCCTCAATGTTTATCATCAAAAGGAAATTTTATCAGTCAGAAAAATTATTCTGGAAAATAAGACATTGACAAATTAAGTTTTATGTTTTGTTATGAAAGACAATAGTTATAAGTTAGGACACAACAGTGACTGATTTTTAGTTTTTATATGTATTATCAATTTGATAACATACAAATTATGTAAAAATCAAATGGACTAAAATAAGCTGTAAAATTTACAGTAAAATATGTGTTCAGCATAAAACTAAATGAAGCCTTTCTTAAAACTTGTCAGTAAACCAATGAGCTTTCAAATAAATTTTCAACTTCCTGTTTAAGTCTTAGACTTGAATCTTGATGAAGCCTTACCTAAAAACTGGTAACGATTGCACCATTATCAAGTTACCGAGGTCTCACATAGTCTTACATAGTACCAAAACCTCTGATGAAACCAAATAATATCTTTTACATTTTAAAATGTACGTATGTAAGAAAAATAAAACACAAATTTTGTATTGAATGGTCACAGAGATTCATAGAAAAAATACCAGACAATAACAACTGTTTGCCTGATTTTGATTAAGAAACGTGTTTTGCTATGTCATTTCCCAATTAGCTACTTCATCTGATCAAATGTTATTATCAAAGTACAATATGTCCATACTTGTCAGTTTGTCTTTTGTGATATGATCTATCTTATTATTAAGAAAAAAAACATCAAAACAAAAAACCTCTGATCTTTGGAATCTTATAAAACTCAATTAACAGGAAAAAAATATGGTCAATGATACAGCTTGGCTGTAGTTTAATTTCTGAATAATTAGGAGACAAAGGCCAGATGGTGGCTAATGATTCTGTCATCAACCAAAGCAGCTAGGAAAATCAATACTGGTACTCAGTTACTGTGTTTTCAGCATTGATTTTTCCATTCTTTCAAACTCTTCAATGCATAATAATAACATTAATTACAGGCACCTAAATAAATGCTTTTTATTTCACAAAAAAATCTTTCTTTTAAGAATAATTTCTCATTGTCCTGTTGTAAGGTGTTTTATTCTGATTTTGAAACGATAGGAATGTCAATTGAAGATTTTAACAAGATAACTGAAGTCACTCGGATCAATATGTTGTAAATTAGAGATCAAATTACTTCACAGTTTAATACAAGACTGTATGTAAAGTAGCTAAAATACATTTTCAAAACAAAAAAGCTTTCAGTATGAAAATATAACAACTTCTATCATTTCATAAATCAATTATTTTTACATGCTATGGACCTTGTTTTTTCCTCTTTAAATTAGGTGCTGTATTGAGCAAATACACAACCTTATTGTGGCCTTATTTTTATCTGCTTAAAAATGAAACCTATTTACACTATATCTTTCAGAATCATTTATTGTAAGTGATGCATGCATGTGACCCTAAGTGAAATTATGCAAGTTGCAATGATCCAGGATAAAAAAACAAGATTACCTAGTGTAACAAAGTATCTGTTTTGTGCACAACTAGAAATAAACAAACCAGACTTAACGTTTACTATTACTATTACTATCTGGATGTCATACAAACAACAATTGAATTAATTAACAAGCTGTCATTTTGGTCATTGGTAATTTGAAAATTGAAAAAGAAGGTAGAACCACACTATTAAGTACCTTATATGACAAGTATATTAAGTGACAGTAATGTATCCCAAAAATGTGTAAACTGGTCTTAAAAAAAGACAGAAATATTACATATGTGTAAGGTGATTCCCAGACTAAACAGAATCCAACCTATTGTATTTATAAATCCAAAATTAATTTCATTCTGACTAGACTGCCTATCAAGTCCCACAGGAGTAGACCCCATGTACGTCCCTCTATGCATTTTATAAAATGATTACATCTTTTAACTTAACGACTCATTTAATGAGCCAATAAATATTTGTCTTCTGAGTAAATGCAGAAAATCTTCCTTAAATTTCATTTAACATGCAGATTTTATTGCTGATTTCAAAGCATTGTATGGTAAAACTATATGTACACAGTTTAAAGACAATCAGTCTATATTTACAAATATTATGATTCAATTTCTTAATTCTCTTAGAAATGTCTGTTATGTTATGTAAATGCATTGTAAACTCATTCTCTTCCAAGTAGCACTCTCCAATAACTCAATACAGTGAGAAATACAAAACCTCTCTGTCTAAAGGAGTAATTAATGTTAACTGAACTAATACATATTTTAAAATAAAGTTCAAAAACTCTGATGAACAGTTGTGTTTACTAAAATGGCAAAGAAAAAGTGTGCCAAGGTTTTTTCACAAGTTATAATAGAACTGAGCTCATTAGCCCTGTACATGTACTGGTAATCCGAGAATTAAAATCTAACAGTCTTAAATATTTTTGGGTTTGTGTATCATTGATGTGTCTTAATTAGACACAAACACATGTATGGCGTAGTATAATGTATAACCATGACATCTTAATTGGCATTTAATGTGAAGCTAAAATGTTCATCTCTGTTTAAAAATTCTTTTTAATCCTCATACTCCCTCCCCCAATTTATGATAAAAAAACCTCAAACATTCAGCTGACAACTTTAAAGCTTTGGACATTAACCTAATTACAGTTCTTGTTCCTTGATTCACATCAATAGACTTAATTACAAAAGAAATGTGAAATATTGATTAAACAACTTAATGTCAAACTCCAGTGATTTGTTAATCTAAAAAAAACAAAATAAAATAAAACATTTATTACATTTAAATACCAAGAGTACATGAATTTGGCATGTTAAAACTCAATAAAATTAACTTTACAAAAGACCTATAAAAAGTACACTTTATAAAAATGATAAAAAATTGGCAAGAAAAACCTGAAATCTGCAATCCTGGCAGACTCCTTACCAATAAACCTTGGCCAATTTATCTTCATGTTAGATTTCATTACAACAATGTCATCAAGAGTTTTAAATTAAATCTGTTTGATTTAAAATTACGCAAGTGAAGAGGACTTAGAAAATGTCAGTCTAATTTAAATTCATTAACAATTCTCAAAATTAGTTTAGTACATAAAGGTTACCATATCTGTTGAAAAAAATAGCAAACATGACATAAATGTCAATCATTTAAAATGTGAAAAAGAACCAAATTCTACAAATATAACATAAATACTATAAAAAATCCTGAATTGCTCCATGACAGAAAACATCCTTTATCAAACACAAGGAAAAATCTTAATTTGTAAATTAGAAAGTGTAGAAAAGAGGTTTTAATTTTTAACACATATCCAAATCCTCGGTAAGTGTATGTCTTATCCAAACAATAATTAAAAATCTGTTATATTTTTGTGACAGCCTTACAATGACAAACCACTGTCCCAAATTCCTAGAAACTTCTTTTATCTAAATAAATACTTTCACACAATATCATACATGCCTATCACATGACATACAATAACAGAAAATAATGTTGTGACACAAGTTGTCTTTTCTTGGATCAGATACCTGGAGATGTGGGTAACACCATAAAGAAAAGCAGTGACTTACCACTAAAGAAGGTTCCAAGGCTTGTAATGTCAATTCAATAAGTGTCAAGGCCACCAACTATCCAAACTTTGAATTTCTAACATTATGACACAAGGTAATATTTATTTTTTATTAAAAAATTTAAATTTAAAAAAATGTGGTTTAATTGAAAATGACAGGTACATTTTGATATTTATTTTGAATGATAACATAGGAAATCTCTAAATGCCCAATTCACACAGGGAGCAGACATATCTGTATCCAGATCATTATTGCTATTAAGAAACCCAATTTTTAATTCAATACCTAAATCTGAGTTCAAAATATAACATTTTTTTGTTAAACCAACTGTTTTTGTTTTCAACCAATGATCATGAATGCATAGGCTAAGAGGTACTGAATTAACCTGAGATTATTGTGATCAGCTGATTATGTGATATCCATATAATGGTGCTAAACTTAAATGCATACATGTAGTATTGATAGCTAATTTCAAAACTTCTGTGCATAAAAGCTTCCAAATAAATAAATTTAAAATCCTTCAATCAATATATGACTTTTAAACTTAAGAAAAAATAACAGTGGAATATCTCCTGGTCACATGACTTTACCAAGATATTTTTTCATTGGAATATATGCTGGCCACCTCACTTTACTCACACTGTCTATTATGAACTATCATGCACAGGAGTTTTCAATAAATCAGTTTCAAGGAAAATTTTTTTACCATTAAGTGTTAACAAGTTGTATTGAACAGGCAGATAAATTTGTTCTTTCAGTCATTAACATCTAAAACAAAGTGTTACATAAATTCACAAATACTTTTTACAGATTTTAGTTAAATTCAGAGATCTGAGTGATTCTGTTTTCCATGACCCATCTTTGTCTTTGTCAATCCTTTGAGATCAAGACGCCCCACAGCTGTTTTTTTTTAGGTCTTCTCGTGTATATGCATGTAACACCAAATACAGACAGCTGAAGATCTAGCATTTTTTTCCCCCACAGAACCATGCTTGCTTTTTCAATCACATATTTGCCTTCTATGGCAAATTTCTTGCAAACAGACTGTATACCAATTTCATTTACATGTCTGGACACTTGGCAATTTGAAGCATGTATGATCTTGGCAGAAGATCTCTGTGAATTATTATGCGCTGCTGCCACATATGTCCCAAAACATTTTCGATTTGTTGAACCTTAAAAAAACTAATTGAGCTTGTAACAGACAATATAAACAAAAACAATATAAACAGGAAAAGCCTCCCAAACAGACAGCTCTAATACCTTTGTCATGAAATCTACATTATTTCTGTAAATTGAATACTTCAACCAGTAATGGTTCAAGTCTTGTAATGTCAAGATGTGAGGCTAGCTGAGCACTAGATTCACCCAAACTTCGAACATCTAACAATTTCATCAAAAGTTTGGGATATAGAATCCTTGCTTCACTGACAGGATATAGTGATTCCAGATATGCTCGTAACCATGTTGAGAATTTTTCTTGTCCTTTTGAGACTAAGTCTTTATGTATGAGGTTTGGTCGGTCTGATGAGAACAGTTCTATTACAAACAACAGTGTCATAATCGTCTTGTTTGCTCGTGTTAATTCATTGAGACTGCGGATGAATTTCACATGTTCCACATACATGCCAGTACCAAGATTCTTCTGAATAACTGTGGGGTCTATTCCTTTCTCACCTAAAGATGAGGATTTTAATTTCCACTGCATGGCTCTTGAATCAAATCCCATAGCTGATCTTAAAACCATAATTTCCATGATGCCACCCTACAAAAAGAAAGAAATGTAAATAAATAAAAACTAAAACAAATACCATGGCTTTTTCCTGAACTGAAAAAAATGAGGTATTAAGAGGCTGGAGGTAAACAGTGATGATCAATTAAATCCTCTATGTCACTGAACATACTACTATGGTCTGTAAAGCAAGATAAGAATTTTCAGTCATAAAGTTTGTTCAGTCCAAAACTTTTTATTATGGAAGAGGCACATAATAAATAAATTTAACATTTCAGTAATATCACCTCTTAATTGAGCATTTCAGTTACAATATTACAGCAACAACAAAAAAATGAGAACCTATGTACATTAAATATGACACTAAACATTTAAAATTTCTTTGAAAAATGTGTTCCAAATTCTGTAAACAAGCCTTCATAATTGATTGAGAAAATAAAACATGCTGACCAATTTGTATTTAACAAGGCCCAATATTTTCTGTGCTTATATTTCAAACATTTTTCAAATTTATGCCAATTGTCCAGGAAATATGAAAATTCTTAGAAAATGTCAAAAATCAGTTACATTAAGAGGGCCATCATGGTAACAAACAGGATTTCGAGTAAATAGTGTAATGTTGAAGTTTTAAGGCAAAAAGAGGCTAAACATCCAAGATGATATCCCCATAATACAAATGTATATGGAATTACAAAAATGATAAATTATTTGCAGTAAAATTTAGTCTTGAGTGGTAATCACCAACTCTGGTTGATATAACAAGATAAATATATGTAAAGAATAATATTTGTTTGGGCATGTTGTGAATGGCTACAATATGAATACACAGAAAATGAATTACATTTAAATACATGTATATTGATTTAAATATAAAACGCCTTTGGTAATATAGACCCCACAGAATAATGACTTTTTCTTGGGTTGTGAATTTTTGACATTTAATTTTTTTCTCTTTTTACCTTAAACAGACTTAACATGTAACGGGTCTGTACAATATTGTTAGGTATTGTACCCTTCATTTGGTTGACTATTTTAGACATTAGTACCAAAATGTGTAACTTCCTACATATTTTATGATAAACTTTAACATTTTGGATTGTTGTTTTTTATATCTCAACATTTCTTTTTATGACAAAAATAAAATAAAACAGTAACTGACATATTGAGACTACTAAATTTTTTATTGAAAAAAAAATCACAATAAAAACATCCAGTTTTGATGACAATGCAAAAAAATATGCACTTTTAAAGGTCTTTATTTTTTACATTTGCTAGTACACGTCCTAAAAAATCTGCATTCATATGCATTTTCATCATGACTATTTTTATACGAGTCTAAACACAGAGCTATACAACAAAATATGCATGTATCTTTAAAACAACTATTGGTGACCTGCAATTAAAGAACTGCATGAAAGTAAAAGTCTTTTTTTATTTAAGACCAAATAAATTCCAACATGGATTCCAGAGCTCCTTCTATAAATTAGAATTATAATTTGATAGGAATATAACCAATATTTCACTAATTATTATGTTAACTTTTACTGCTGTTTTATAGGTAATAATATATCATGCATTTAATTGAAATTATGCAAATTATCTTCATGCTCCAATCACTCTCATCCATCATAGACATCTATTCAATAACTTATTTTATGTTATGTTCTTAGTCAAATATAAGTGAAGCAATTATTTTATAACTGCTGTGTTTAGAGTTTATCATCCATTTCAATTTTTATTTGAAGTTTCCACTATCACTTCAATACACTTGTATACTTCCAGACTTAAATTTAAAGTTTTATATTTAACATGACAGTTTTATATTTAACATCTATCAAGTTTTATGATTTACAATTCTATCAAGGACTTGAAAAAAAGGGTCAAAGACATGGTTGATTTGTAAGAGTAAATCTGAACAATATATACATTAATATCAAAAGATTCTGTTTACTGCACATTAAGTGCAAACATTTACTGTGTGTATGTGTGCATATTCTCAGCAATTTTTTAGCTACATCATGTTATTCATTTGGTGCAGTTTTTAATGGGGGAGAAAGACACAGTACCCTGAGAAAACTCTGACCTGGCAATCTTTGTCAACTAAGTTATTTTATGTTCTGTTGAGTTATAATATATAATGTTGTAATGAGTCAAAGAAGCAATATGTAGTTCAAATCATACAGGAACAGCATGCATTTTAGACCCAAAAGTGTCATTTTCTGCACAAAACGCGCTTGGCCTGGACGCTGTATTACCAAAAACATTCCAAACCTTGAATATGTTTTTTTCTTTTGCATATGTTTCAATGCAAAATATTTCCAACTGAAGATCTGGGTTTCTTTTCCGTGTACTGCAGGTTTAACCCCTCCCCCCCCCCCCCCCCCCCCAAAAAAAAATAAAAATAAAAAAAAAAAAACTGGACACCAGTATATACTGAAAAATTGTTTAAAGTGGAGGAAACAAGCATTCAAACAGATAAAAATAATCAATGCAAAATACAAATCATCTGGACAATATGGTAGTAGAGGCTCTTACGAGCCTGTATCGCTTACCAGACTTGAAAATTTTTTTTAAGAGACATTACTTTTCTTGCAAATTTTGATATTAAATGCTTAAGAGTTTATGTGAAGATGCTGTTTCTATGAATGTTGACATGTTGAATTTCAAATCAGCAGCAATTTGTAGGACAGTTACTGAGAAAAAGCTGTTTTATGTTTTTTTCATAGGTTAGTGATGTTTCATGGTGGCAGCAATCTTGTATTTTGGATCAACAAAAAACTCAAAATTAGTAAAGGACCATACAATATCACATATCATTTTGCCAAGAGGTGTGTGAGGAAACTAATTTTGAAATTTCAGCCAATAAGAATGCATGTGCAGTTCTGGAAGTTCCTATCGACTCAAAAAACTTACAATAATAAGATTACTATCCAAGATTCACTTCTGCATTATTTGGTTTAATTGTGTGGAACAGAAGCTGTTTGTATGATTTTCCAATAGGGTCCTATGTTAAGCTGTGTTCCATGGTGGCAGCCATCTTGGATTTTGAATCGTCACAAAAAACTCAAACTTTGTAGAGAACCATCTAAGGTACATTTATGCAATATTTAAAATTGATCTGCATGTGGTTTGTAAAAAGAAGATTTTTGCAATTTCAGCCAATCAGAACCAATTAGTGGCCCTGGTAGCCATGTTTAATATTTGATCAGCACCAAAAACTCACACTTTGTAAACAACCACTCAATAAACATTCTGCCAAGTTTGGTTCCAATTGGCCAAGTGGTTTGGAGAAGATTGAAATGTGGAAAGTTTACGGCCAACGAGGACGATGGACACAGAGTGATGAGAATAGCTTACACTGACCCTGTTGGTCAGGTGAGCTAAAAAGTGCATGCAAAATTGTTTTTTGCAATTGATTGGCTTAAAAAATGTATGAGTAAGGATCCAGATAAGCATAAATAATTGAAGTAGGTTTTTAAATAAGCAAGCATCTTGGATTTTAGATCGAAATAAAAACACTGTTTGTAAGGACTATCTAATAAACATTCGCTTAGAATCAGAATTGCAATTTCTAAAAGGAAGGCATTTTAACTTTTTTCTCAGTCCTGCAGTTGTGATTAGTTTGAAATACCGATTTCTAAATTTGGGGAAATGTAATCTTTTGTCATATATATACCTGAATTAAAACTAATGTTCATGTGTTTCCATGAAATAAATTATTCACATAACATTTATTTATTGCATCTTACAAAAGAAGACATACTCCGGAATTGTATACATAAAATAACCTTTTTATTCTGGTTTTCGATTTTTAAAGGCTTCACTCATTAATAGCACTATCACCGCAGATAAAGTACCAGTACAAAAATGGTCTCCTCTATTATTATCTTCCGTAACGAGAAGACAAAAAATATTTATTATTGCATAAAAATTTGATATCTCCCTAGCATTTTTGCAGTCCAAAGTTATATCATGTCTTAATTATTCACTCAGCTTGAATGATTGACATTCTTTTCAAAAAATTCCGTTCATTTAATGGAACAAATATTTTCTCCTTGATCCATTCTGAGCAACGAAAGTGAATACAAATATCCTGGATGGCAATAATAAAAAAAATGTTTTTAATTACTATTTTTTCACTTGTCAAGCTTATATATATATGGAAGCTAACAAAAATAAAACGCTACTTAATTAAACTTGAGATACAATGATGAAAGTCATGTAAATAATAGAGAAAGCTGAAATGAACATTTGCTGTAACAAAACTGACAGTCATAAAATCCTATAACTGTGGCACACTTACCAATAGTATTTTTATCCAATAAATAAGTCATGCTAATAATCTAGACCAAGGAGACTAGACTGATACAAGAGCATTCAAAGACCTAATTAACTAACCTACATTTAAAGTTTAATATATGGTAGTTCTGGTGTGGGTCCAAGTGGAGTATTAAACGTACATTACCTTAAGCAAATGTATTTGATCTTCCTGAGGCAGAGACCTGAATTCTGGAATATGTTTGGAAAATTTAATCAGTCTGCGTATGAAAATATCTGTCATGTTAAACAACTCATCTGGAGATCTCGGGTCCCCTGTCAGTTTCTGAACCTGCTCCTCTGTGTAGCCAGAATCAAATACTTGTGCATACTGGAATTCTAAGTTTTCAATTTCTTTCCTGTATTCATCGCACAGTGGCACAATATAGTCGTCATCTTCTATATCACTTTTAAGCGGTGACATATCATCCATTGGGCTTCTGTTACTTGAATCCTCAGAGATGTAAGTCGATGTAATTTCATCTGTACTGCCAGGAGAATCTTCAATCTTTCTTTGTTTTGTCTGCTTCACACTTAATCCTGAACATTCTTTTTTAGTACTGGTTTTCCTCTTAGCCAACTGATCATCGCCTTAAAACAGAACAAAAATCTTTTAATCTGAATAACAAGGTTAGGAATGAAGTACAGTGCTTCCTAGTTATATTCTGGTATCTCTAGGGAGAAAAATTTATATTAAAATTATATACTTAACAAAACTAATTTCAATAATTGATCAACTTTCATTACACATAATGTATAATGTCTGAATTTATGTAACAGTATTAACTTCACACATATCCCTTAATTGAGGGATAACAAGATTTCTTCTGTGCACAAAAAGGAATTTTGTAATCCATTGATGGAGAAAATATTTGTTTGTAGGTAATCCCTAAAAAACCTTCTATACTTTAACTTAGATGTTGTCTTATAATTGGTCAATGTTGTCAATAATTGGGGGTTGGGTGGTGGGGTTGGCCAACAATAGGTAGATTACTGTAAAAAATAACTGAGGGTCTGCTAGCAATAGGTGGATAATTGTAGGCTACCATTGGTCAGGAGAAGGTATAAAAGCAGATCTTTTGGCAAACTGGTTTTACTTTGGGCAATAATTGGGGATCTGCAGTCAGGTC
Source organism: Limnoperna fortunei (assembly GCA_944474755.1). NCBI lineage: Eukaryota > Metazoa > Mollusca > Bivalvia > Mytilida > Modiolidae > Limnoperna > Limnoperna fortunei. Next base: position 54,947,891 of record OX104116.1, read on the forward strand.
CACAGGCAGTGCTGGGTTTCCTCAAATATGCAAAAACATTCTCAATAACTGGAATCATTTTCTGAATTTCATCAATAAATGTACATGTATATGTAGAAATCAGATGCCCCTTGCTTAAATTCTTAAAGTTTAAATTACAGGAGTAAGGACAACATTACCTCTTAAGTGGTCAACATTATGGTATTCTGGCAGATTTTTTTTATTTGTTTGAATGCTAATGCTACTTTCAGCAATTTTTCAGCTATATCATGGCATCCAGTTTTTATTGAGGGAAGGAAGCCAGGAGTACCAGGAGAAAACTCCGTACCTTTGGTAGGAAAATAGGCAATCCTTTTCAATTAAGATTGGAGTCAAGTGGCCACAGTGAGACTCAAACCCACAACCTCAGTGTTGACAAACCATGTGATCACATATGGCTTTAATTCAGCTTTGTATGAACATTGCTGTGTTAAAGTTTATAATGCTAGCACAACAAAATAACTGGCTTACAACAGACACATCATCCTTCTTGAACATATTATTGGTGTTAGACAACAATCAATCAGTGGACGTGTTATTCAAAGCAGATGAGCAGAACTGGAATCATAAAATAGGACTTCCACAAGGTATATATAATTATATACAGAAATCTGTCAGATTCAACACATGTAAATATAACTTAGTTAAGCTTAACGATTTTATGTATTATGTCACTTGCCAATTTCATGGTAAACCGAGCTCAATTATATATTATATAATATGCAAAAACTACAACCAACTTTTACAAATTATATCAAGACATAAACAGTTGACTGCAATACTACACCAGCTGTTTAAGAAATGTTGGAACTGTATATTTTATTTCTATGGCCATACACAGCAGAGTGTGTCAGTTGTACATTAGCTTAGCATCACCCCGAAAAATTCTTTTTATAGTTTATAAAAAATCAATAAAACTGAAAAAAGAGCTCTACTTTTATTAATTTAAATATATTTCATTTTTTTAATTGTTTATAATTGTAATCTGACTTATTCTCTCAAAATTTAGATAGAGCTCTAATTAAATAGACCATATAATGTTTGTGACAGTAAACAGCAATTATAACTTTAAAATCATAAAACTTCCAAGTGAGACAGTTCTCAACCAAAACATTTTAAAACCAGTGGACTTAAGTGGCACAGTTTCCTACCAACGTTCTGAAAAGAGACCTTTTTATCAAATCATAAATTAAAACCATAAACCACTTACAACATGACATGACATAGTTAAGTTCTAAACCAATAGTTTTATTCACAAAATAAATTACTTGTCACATAAAGTCCTCAAATCTAGGGAATTATTGAAAACAAAACATTTAGTACCAAAGTTCTAAAAGAATACATGGAATTACAAAAGGACAGAATTTCGTGCTTGACCTTTCTTAATCATAATACTTAAATGCATTGGCTTTACAAAACATGAAGCTTAAAACCCTAATACTCCTAATAAAGACAGTCCCTTTCTATTTGTTCACAAAAAATGTCCCCCTTTTACTTCCTTTGTTACGTGGACCTCAATATTTTAGTGACTTATATGAAAAAAAACAGTGCAATTTGAAGGCTTAAGCATAATCACTGTTTGCTTGTGTCTGTCTGGTTAGCAGAATAAGGAACACGTGATATTTTATTTATACAGTTTGTTTCATTGAATTAATTAAGTATGTTTGTTACTTTGCATTGTATAGTTCCCTTCCAAACTGTCAATGATATTGGGAGTTATTTACAAAAATATGCCCACTGACAAAATATACACCACTTTTACCTACTGTTTTCTGCTTTCTATATCAGGTTTTCTTGACATTAATACAATCAACAAATGACCTTATCTTAAACATTGTGGCTGCTATTATTAAAGCACTCCACATCCACTTCAGAAGTCTTTTTTATTTTTATTTGTTATTTGGTACACTTACTAAGTATCCAGTCTTTACGCATGCCTATATCAAAGCATTTTTTCAGTCTACATCCAGAACAGAACTTCCGTGTGTGCGTGTCTAATTTACAATTCCCATCAAAGCTGCAGGTGAAAACCTGGAAAAAATCCAAAAAGTCAATAAGCAAAAAATATCTGCAATCGCCATCTGTAATTTTAACTATAAAATCTGCTTATTTTTTGTAATAAACTTCTAATACATAACTATTCTGACATTTAATTTTCAGATATCTATAAATTTCAAACTAAATTAATGAAGAGGATTTTTAGGCAAAACTTGTACAAAGACTCATTAACTTCTAAATCATTTTCTCGTATGAGTGACATTTAATTCATATAATTTGTTCTCCCAAGCACCAATTTGCCTTGAATTTCTGCCAGAAACTTGCTTGTTTATCATAACACAGTCAATGTTCTACAGTCAAATTTGTTAATCACATTATTCCAAAACAAGCATGGAACTGTTTAGACAGTATCATTACTTAGGCCACAGAATAAATAGTCTTACATTTTCATAGAAATATTTTATCTATACATGTTAATATCAATCTTATTCTGTTGATACTGGTAAATGTTTATATGAATTTAATCATTTCTGCTGGTGCCCTTAATAAAATCATTGGTTGTTGCAAGTTTTTAGTACTGAGATCAATGTTCCAAGGAATGATCAATGTTCAATTTTTTTAAATAAATCTACCAGGTATTTGAAACAACAAATGGAAGATACATTTTACAAAACAATGAAAACCAAAACTCATTAGAATGACTGCCATCATCTCACAGAAACACACAGTGGGTGTTATCCATTGATGACTATTGTCTGCATGGCCAAATAATTGTCAGACTGCACTATATGTCATTCACGTTTAATGACACCAGTATTGCTAATAGTTACCTGTTTTTAATCTACAATTAACAATACACTAGAGGCTCTTAAGAGCCTGTATTGCTCACCTAACTTACAAAAAAACTTTTTAAGAGACATGACTTTTCCAGCAAATTTTGAAATAAAATGCTAAAGTTTATGTGAAGATGCTGTTTCAGTGACATACAGTTTCTACGTTAAGTGATATTCCATGGTGTCAGCAATCTTGTAATTGGATCGAAAAAAAACCCCAAAATTATTATAGGACCATTTGAGGTACATTTCTACAATATCACAATTCCTTCTGCCAGAATGCATTTGCATCTCTGTCAGCCATGTTGAATTTCCAATTTGCTAAAAAACTCAAAATAATAAGGTAACAAGCTTCATTTCTGCATAATTTGCCTACGTTAAGCTGTGTTCCAAAGTGTTTGCCATCATGGATTTTGGACCGTCACAAAAAACTCAAAAATTTGTAGAGGACCATTAATGTACATTTATGCAATATTTCAAATCAATCCGCCATGCAGTTTGTAAGAAGAAGATTTGAGAAATTTCAGCCAATCAGAACACATTACTGGTCCAGGAAGCCACATTGAATTTGAAATTGGCTCAAAAAATACAAAATAATAAGATAACTATTCAACCTTCTTCTTGAAATGATAGACGCCAAGTGATAAGAATAGCTTACACTGACCCTTTGGGTCATGCGAGCCAACAAGGACTAATGCTCCTTAACATATTTGATCAAACTATTTTTTTTTTCAATTGATATATCTAGGTTTTCATGGCAAGTTGGAAATATGCTTTCCAAAATGCTGCCTCAAACAGGTTTCTACGGAGAGTTGGAAAGCATGCTATCCAATAACTGTCTTAAACAGGTTTCAATTGTGAGATAGAAAGCATGCTGCCAAAAGATTGCCTTAAACAGGTTTTAAAGGCGAGATAGAAAGCATGCTTTCCAAAATACTGCCTTAAAGACTTAATAATCATGGCATTGGTAACTAAGGAATGTGCAGCAAAAAAAAAGTAGACCAAAGCTGCTGTGCACTACCATAATATTTCAACAAACAATAGACTTTATTATCTCTATTTTACATGTTTGTACATGAAATATTCGACATTAAATTGCATCAGTGTTTAAACATTACAGCCATTAACAAACCTTTGTTTTAAGAGCATTCCTTCTGAAAAAAGCTTTGCAAGATTCACAAGTTATGGCATCAAAGTTATAACCAAGGGCTTTGTCTCCACAGACTCCACAAATTAAAACTGTACCATCCTTAGGTTTTGGACGTCTTTTCTGTTCTCTTTGTTTCATAGAGCTATCTGGAGAACTGTAGTACTGAAAGACAAAGGAGCATGGTTATAAAACACTACTGAAAGACAAAGGATCATGGTTATAAAACACTACTGAAAGACAAAGGATCATGGTTATAAAACACTACTGAAAGACAAAGGATCATGGTTATAAAACACTACTGAAAGACAAAGGATCATGGTTATAAAAATACTACTGAAAGACAAAGGATCATGGTTATAAAACACTACTGAAAGACAAAGGATCATGGTTATAAAAACACTACTGAAAGACAAAGGATCATGGTTATAAAACACTACTGAAAGACAAAGGATCATGGTTATAAAAATACTACTGAAAGACAAAGGATCATGGTTATAAAACACTACTGAAAGACAAAGGATCATGGTTATAAAACACTACTGAAAGACAAAGGATCATGGTTATAAAACACTACTGAAAGACAAAGGATCATGGTTATAAAACACTACTGAAAGACAAAGGATCATGGTTATAAAAATACTACTGAAAGACAAAGGATCATGGTTATAAAACACTACTGAAAGACAAAGGATTATGGTTATAAAACACTACTGAAAGACAAAGGATCATAGTTATAAAACACAACTGTAAGATTGTTTGTTTTAATGGTGTTTTAACACCACTTTCAGCAATTTTTCAGCTATTTCATGGTGTCCAGTTTTTTATTGGGGGAGGAAGCCGGAGTACCCGGAGAGAACCCCCAACCTGCGGTAGGAAAACTGGCAATACTTGTCAATTAAGATTGGGGTCGAGTACACCCTGCCTGCAGTGAGAATCGAATATGTCTAACAGTCCTGTAAGGTATTGAGACCTATAGTGTCTATTTTTTTTTGGGGCAACAACATATTTTCAGACAAAACATCACAGGTTCAACATATCTAGGATCAAATACTGTCATGTCACATGCTTCATTAAACACAGATGTATAGAAAATTGAGTGGTTTCTTTGAGTGTCCAATTTATTATGTAATTACACTTTTGTAAAAAAATATAAAAAAATAAAACTAAAGTACTGGTGGTTTTATTTAATTTGATGGGTGGTCAGATTGAGACAAGCACAAAAGCTTACTCATTCAAAAGCACATGAGTTGCCATGGTTTTCACTAGGACTAGTTACGGTACTCACATTCTTATTTTGTGTTTTGGGTTGTGCATCATATGTATAATAGTATGCTTAAATAAAGATTGCAATTGTCCCTCAATTGTTGGCTCTTGCAACTCATTTAGTTTCCTTTCTCTGTGTGATCACAGTGGTTAACGTAGTTAATCTGCCTGACAACACTGAATTTGAAACTTTCATATAATTTTTGGGTGTGTTGCACTCCATCCATAACTAACATGATACTCAGGCTTCCTCCCACAATAAAAACTGGATGCCATGATACCCCAAATAACAAACATAACAATGTAAAATTTCAAGATTCATTTAACAAATAATTCTAATACGATGTGCCTAAAACACTTGAGTCCGCACCACAGTACAACAAGTATATACTAGTAATAAACGTTATAATTGATCAACAAGTATATACTAGTAATAAACGTTATAATTGATCAACACTCTTTATGTCCACATCAAAGTAAGATTTTCCACATATTTTAAGGATGTCACAATCAACATTGTGCCTTAAATGGCAGACTAGTCCTGCAACTCTTAAGTTATGTTGTTGATAAAAGTAAATATGTCCTATTAGAAGTGAAATAATTCATTGGAACATTAATACTGATTTATCACAAGTGGATCCTTTATGCCCACATTCAAGCTCTGGGTGCACTGGGCCAACCAACGAAAACATCTGCTATATATTCGTACCCCAATGAATTATTTCATAAATAATTTTTTCAAATTTGCTTTAGAAAGTAACAAAATAACCTATTGGTTGCATTTCAAAATACCCGATCTTGAACACTCTTTTCACATTTGTACAGATCTACCATTATTTTGCATTAAAATTTTGCTTACATTATAGTTGAAAAAATTAGCTCTATATATCAGAAGTTTATTTCATTTTAAAATACATATGGGTAAAAGTTATTTTAATTCATTTATATACATTTGGTCATAGAATTGCACTAAAACTAAAAATATATTTTACATGAATTTAGTCTCTTAACAAGTGTGGACTGTGAGCACGCTCACAAAGGGATACCCCCGCTGCACTTCAAGTCCAATTATCTCCTCTGAATAATATCCGACACCAACGAAAATTCTTCATGCACATCTATATATGATGTACTTCTTTCATGTAAAGTTTCATCAAAATCTGGGAAGTGGTTTAGGAGAAGAAGCGTTTAAAAGGGATGTGGACAGACGACAGACAGGGTGATTTCTATATACCCCCCAAACAAGTTTGCGGGGGGTATAGTTAATAGTTTCTGTATACCAGAGTTAGTGCAATAAGTCATTCTTTATTCTTTGACATTACGAAAGACACCATGCCTATAAGGTTTATATTGTGCCAGAATGAGTATGAAGATGAAAGGAGCAAGTAAAAACTTGTAATGTTAACAGATGCAAAAACAATTAATAGCACAACAGCTATGTATAACACTCACAAGATCATCTGATCAGCCTGGGTGAGTATTATACTCAAGTCATATAGCTTACAGTTTAATTTATAACACATCAATGTGCATTATACAATAGCAGTTATGCTCTCACAGGAACAAAACTAACTGTATTCCAATGAGGAGTTACCAGGGTGTAATCAACAAAGCTTACCATCATGTCCTCAAATGGCAGATAGCGGAAGGGGGTGGGGTGTATTGATTTTAGCTGTAATACTGCTTAGTGCCTGCCAGACATTAAGCAACTATTCAGTCAGTTAATCAATAAGTGCAATGTAAAATTTACTTTGGCAAACATAATAAGGTTAACAAACCCAGCACATTGTTAGCAGACATCTTTATGTCACATTTGTTCACATATAATTTTGGAAGTGCAGCTAAGTCAGTTTACTGCTGGCATATATATTGCACAAATTCAAGGTCTGATGTCAACAACATTTGCATGAATCTAGAAGTCATGGACCGTTTCGCATACAAAACATTTATGGTACTTAATTAATTACATATGATTTAAAAGAAACCTTGTTTGTATATATTAATACCCTGTAGACTTGTATAATATAACAGTATTTCTTTGCATAAAAACTAAAAAGAATTATATCACATGAATAACCATTTGTAAAGATTGTTTTAATTGAGATCCATGTGACATGAAGTTTAATCATTGCAGGATCTGGCTTGTCAATTAAATATTTTCAGCAATTTGTGGATTTGTTCAATGCTGCAGTTTCTCAGCTATATCCTAGTTACTGAGAAACACAAAAAAAATTAGAACCAGCAACAAAGGTCACCTTGAAGTTTAAAATAGGGCTCTATGACTCTATGAGACAATTACATTTCTTCCTAATGATTGTTAATACCCAACATCCTCTTTCAGTTTCCAATCATTTGACAACATGCAAAAAAAAGAATACTATAGAAAATGCATCATTCCTTTTGGCAGATATCCTGCCATAAGTTCAGGAATTTCACCGGGTAGTCTGGTTTCCTGCCCCAAAATAAACTGGATGATAAAGCTTAAAAAATGCTAAAAATTGCATTAAACAGCATTCAACAAACAACCGCAGCATTCTTCATAAATTTAAATCATTTCATTTCTTTAATATTTTCTCATTTTGAGCAGCAAGGCATACTTGTTATCACTTATCTGCACTGAGGGGAGACATTATTGTGTGTATTGAAAGTTTTCCCAGAAGGTTTCAGATAAATGCCACAACATTAATTGAAAATTACTGAAAAAGGAAATTTTCTATGTTGACAATAATTACACTTGATAGTTATCAATTTAATGGCTAAATTAAGTAATTTTTAGCATCTGAAATTGATCAATACATCACCAAAGCAAATGTAGAAGGGGGTCTAAACTATTCTTAGCAATTTATGTCTGTTTGTAATGACTGTTTTTTACTTTTTAGAAAACAATGCAAGACTATGTGATTTCACTGAAAAAGATTAAAATGTAATATTATGATTTTAATACTGGTCAAAACACTGACATTTGTCAACTCATTGAATTGTGAGGTCATCAACTATATTATGACCAACAATAGGAAAATTGTGGCAACATTTGAGGAATTCCAAGTGTCTTATATTTGAGAAATGGGAAATTTCTACTCTAGAAATAAGTTATTACATTAATTTTATAATCTCATCTTTGTTCATCAATTATATAAACACAGCCAGTCTATCCAGGACATAACAAATATGATTTATTGGGCAATGAAAAATAGGTGTGAACATGATGTATTTATAAGTATAAATCAAAGGTATGTGTGTCACAAATGTTTCAAGCAGAAAGTATATTACTAACAAGATATGTTACATCAAACTTGGAAAAATATATAATTTTATTACAAATATTTGTTTCAGCACACCTTATGCTACATGTAGCATGAGAATGACCATCAAGTCACAAGTGTGTAATGAGAGAACACAAATTACAGTAGAAACAAATTTATTTAAGTTAAAAATTGCTTATTACAGCCATCCTTTAAAAATGGTTGGTTCTGTTTGATGACCCACAATGCGATAAGTAGGTATATAGTCTATTTCTTCTTCTAAAATTCTAAAACAAGTTTGGACACAGAAAAATGTCTCGCCTGAATTCCGCTTCAGTAACGAAAATAAATTTCGTCATAAGCATTACGTAACTAGCATTAAATATCAGCAGCTGCCTGCATACGAAATATTGTCACCATACCATGCATAGTTACAGAGAAACTGCCGTAACCCAAAAACTTTAATGTAGTCGCTGGACCGTGAAATTGAGGTCAAGGTCAAGTGACACCTACCAGACAGTCATGTACTAGTCATTAGCAACCTATATACCAAATATTGTCATCCTACCATGTGTGGTTATAGAGGAACTGTCGTAACCCAAAAACTTTAACATAGTCGCTGGACCAGGAAATTGAGGTCAAGGTCAGGTGGAACCTACCAGACAGTCATGTACTAGTCATCAGCAACCTATATACCAAAGATTGTCATCCTACCATGCGTGGTAACAGAGTAACTGCCGTAACCCAAAAACGTTAACGTAGTCACTGGACTGTGAAATTGAGGTCAAGGTCAGGTGACACCTACCAGACAGTCATGTACTAGTCATCAGCAACCTATATACCAAATATTGTTATCCTACCATGCATGGTTACAGAGGACTTTCGTAACCCAAAAACATTAACGTAGTCGCTGGACCGTGAAATTGAGGTCAAGGTCAGGTGACACCTACCAGACAGTCATGTACTAGTCATCAGCAACGTATACAACAAATATCGTCATCCTACCATGCATAGTTACAGAGGAACTGTCGTAACCCAAAAACTTTAACGTAGTCGCTGGACTGTGAAATTGAGGTCAAGGTCAGGTGACAGGTGACTGACTGGCAAGTTACTCATCATAAGCTACCTCTGGACCAAATTTGATGGACCTAAGGCTTGGGCTTACAAATATATGAAGCAAGATGTCAAGTGTTTACGCCGCCGCTGCCAGATTCCCATACATATGTCTCGCCTCCAGCGACTTTCGTCGCAGGCGAGACAAAAAACAATTACAGCAAAAGTAGGTTACAAATAGTTAAGGAAAATCTTGTTTCAAAAACGTCATTATTATTTTTTGGTAGGTTGAATTCAATCCGTCAATCAGCAAACCAACATATAGTTATACATGTCCTGACATTCTTGTCTTGTAACACAATAAAAATGGGGAATTACAACACAATTTGTTTAATGTGGTCAGGAAATTCCTATCATGATAAAATCAAGACTATTATTTTTTATTTGCTTGCATAGTAAATATTAATAGAGTTATAATGAGACATGGCTACCTCCAGGATTCAGGCTTGGGCAATTCCAATAATGGATATTAAAGATTTATAGTATATTGATAGTAACTAAAGACTGACACAAACAAATAAAAATCAATCATTTAGGTGCAAAAAGGTATAAAGGATCTAACACTGGAAGGAGGGCAACACAGGAAAATCTCCGACACCTGTTCTCCAATGAGGCCGGGTTGGAGACCAAAAGAAATCTTTCACAAAGGTGTCCGAGATTTGTTGGTCTTGCCCTTCCACCTGTGTTTGATTCTATATCTTACTAATTTTTGTAAAAATCAGTGCTGTTCTGTTGGAAAATTTCAACAAATAGAGTTGTCTACCCCAACAGTAATCGCTATTGTATATTTTTTGTGCTTTTGATGTGTACTTGTGGCATAAATTTTGTTGTGGAACCTCATATATGTTGTTTTCATGTAACATTTAAATAGTCAGAGTAAACAAACCCAATAAATGCAAATATTTTATTATTTTTACGGGAAAAGGAGCATGAAATTCTGATCTCACCTGTGGGTTGAGACAAGGATATCTCAATCGGCCAAAAAATAGGTACATGCTGTCTCATAAGTGAGAATACTTTGTAAGATTTCTAGTTGATTGGGGAAATGATAACCAACCATTTGTTGTGTTAATGTACCTTAATTTTTTTTAAATGTGTAATATATTGGGAGTGGTATCTGTGCCAAACTATATGCATGGCTAATCTTGGTTATGCAGACGTATATAAATATGGTTCATCTAATGCTAACATCAAATCCTCCCCTTTCCAGAAAGTTTGGTCTTCTACTCTTGGCCATCCTCTTAATCTGAGTCCCTTCCTCATATAATCACCAACTCTGAGGGAGCAAATATGATCTGCACAAACTAATTAGGGAATAAGAAAAAATGTAATATTTCCACAAATTTGGCCATCTTAGGAAAAAAAAGTATGATTTGTTTGGACTTGTTTACAAGTACAATCTTACAAATTGACCGCATTACTGACAGCAGTGTCATGTTCCTTGATTAAAGTTCTGAAAAAATTCACTTGAGGCAACCATCTTACACCTAATCAATTATATTAACAGGTATAAATTCATACTTGATCATGACGATTCTGTAAAAAATGGTCATGTATACTGTATTTTCTGGATTCTAAGTCATGTGCACTATTGGTCTGATTTGTATTTATCCAAAGGCTTACTGACGTATCAACTCATAGGAACAGAAAATGTTATATATACTGTACTATGATAAGTTTATTATAAAATTTTGTGTCAATTATCTAACTTTTCTTTTAAAGTGAAATAGGTCTAAAGAAAAAGAAAATATATAATACACATTGTGGCAGTCAACAAAATACAAAAATAAAGGTTTGTGAATGAAAAAACTCAACTGGCTAAATATCTCATGCTAACAATTATATAAAATGTACCAATGCTGACAGTCCTTGTTTGCTTGTAATAGTTGAAAACTGAGAAAGGAAATATCATAGGAATGGACCTATTCTGGCAGTTATTGTTTGCTAAACAGAGAAAGAAATCATATGAAATGATCCAATACCATAAGTCCTGGTTTGCTTGTTATACTGGCAAAGTAAACTGAGAAAGGAAATATAAACAAAGGTCCAATACCGGCTGTCCTTATTTGCTTATTATAATTGCAAAGAAAATTTGATACACAGTAAAATTTGAAGTCACAGTGTGAGAACATCGGATGTCAAGTAGAACATCAACATGTATGTCTGGAAACTTTCAAAAACATCTAAACAGCAAATGCTGATACTAAAAAAACCTTAATCCTTAATTTATTTTAAAGGTGTCAATCTCCTATACAAACACATTATGTTACAGAGATGATGAAGATGTTATGATAAGAACAATGTTGTCGAGACAGTCCTAGGACTAAGACACTTGGACCTGTCTTTGGACTTATTCAATGACAATTGTCCCTTGGTGTAATATTGACCTTATTTATTATTGTACTTTGTGTTGGATACTGAATCTCTGTTTGTTTGTTCTTTTTCTTGTTGTACTACTACGACCAAAATGAGCCTTTGTTTGTAGTTGCTGAACAAAGAATATTTGAGAAAGAGATAATCTACAATATACATGTATGTAACTCCAACTCTTAACACCAGAATCTCATATAAATCTGACACTATGATAGGATATAAAACCCAAATTTATTATATAAAACCCAAATTAACTTTACAAGAACTTGATTTCATTTGAATATTCACACTACAAGCAAGACAAGCCCTGCAGCCATAACTGTGAGAAATGACAACTTTCTAGGTCACCCACACACATTTTTATAAGATACAAATATCTTTACAACCGTTATTGCACAAATTATTGTCTGTGCAGCTTGGTATATGAGTATACTCCTAAAAATCTATTATTTTGATTATAAAAATGTAATGAAGCAATATATCTCTTTTCATAAGCTACCTAATAGATTCACTGAGTTGTTCTTTATTCCTGCTGTACATAAAAGATTTCTTTCTCTGACGTCAATAATTCAATAATTGGGTAACTTCCCCTCATTTTTCTTATCAATTCATCTAAACTCCATCAAATAACACTGTGAAAAGTTCAATTTTTTGTCAAAAATTCATTTTTATTGCATGGTTTATCAAAGAAACTAAACACAATTTGGTAGTTCTTGCTGGAGCAAACAAACATATTGGAAATTAAACTTACAACAAAAGTAGTATTATAATAAATTTGCACATTCCATGTCTCACAAACAAAACTATTTTTATCATACTTAGGAAGTACTGATTTATTAGAAGGTACTATAGGATACAACTAAGTTATGGAGTGAAAATATTAAATCACCATGGTAAAAATAACAAAAAACAATAAATCTTGTAATCTTTGTAGAACGAAAAATCATACCCTCACTTTATTTTTGGCGAGGTTAATCCGACAAATCACAAAACTAACTTCCGATTGTAACGGCAGTAAGATTCAGCCTATAATCCTTGTAGCCTATTAAGCAAGCTATCAATAGCAGTAAATACAACATTCCCAACCACAAAAAAAAATCTTTTGCCAAATAAATTAACTCCATTGAAGTTTCCCAGTGAGTTCTATTTTGCATACGAGTTCAAGCCATGCCATGAAATGAATTAACAGAACTGTTTTTCATATCTTCCAACTATTCTTTGGTCTCAAACTGAGGATAATCTGACAAACCCAGAAATTTAAAGACACATTGATTTGAACCTATTGATGAATTTGTTACTCAGATCAGTATTAATGAACATTGGTCGCCTTTGTTCCTTGAATAAGGCTGTCACACATTTGATGTCTGTCAAGTTATGTAGCTTTATTATAATGAGAATTTTATAAAATTTTAAAAAGACTGGTTTTCTTTGTGTTGCACAAACAAATTAGGAAAATAGTTAAAATCTACCTACTAGTACATGCACGCTTTGAAACATGGTCTGGAAATTTAATAACATTTTTCCTCTTATTTACTCAAAAATACAAACAGAAGTAACAAAGTATTTATCTCCAGTTAACAAGACATTTAAGCTGTGCAGCCCTTTCTTTAGTTAAATATATATAAACTTAAAATTAAAGACATTATTACTATTTACTGGGTTTTTCTTGTTTTGTTTGTTTAAATGTGGTTTAACGCCACTTTCAGTAATTTTCAACTTAATTATGGTGTCCAGTTTTTATTGGGGGAGGAAGCCTTAGTTCTAGGAGAATACATCTGACCTGCGGTAGGAAAATTGGCAATCCTTTTCAATAAATGTTGGAGAGTACAACCCTGCCCACGGTGAGATTTTTACCCAAAACCTCAGTGTTGACCGGCTCAGTGAACAAAAATACTAACTTCTTTAACCACTGGGTCACTGACACCCCACTTCTTTGTTCTGTCTGAACTCAAACTTACAGCATGCTGGATATGTGCATCTTCCAATTATTATATCAAAGTTGTTGGCGCTATGTAAATTCAATTTATATGATCAACATTTTTTAATTGTTTTATTACATTGCAGCCATCTTCAAATTAAATCAAATAATATGTGATTTTTTTTAATCAATTGACTATTGATAGGTAAAATATTTTGGTTATATTATATAAAATAATCCTTTTATACAATCAATTTTACTACTGTTTCTTCAAAAAGCTGCCACACAAACTGACAATATCATTTAATCTGTTTTGTTGTCCTCAATCCATCACCGACTTAAGTCTTTACAGTTGTACTGTCACGTTACAATATGTAAATCAGGTTCCATAAATCAAGACAAATGTTTATCTGGGTATGAATTTTATAGGAAGATGCATAAATCTTGAAATATACAATCTCTCAACATTTGTTTACTTGTGAAGTGACAATGGGGCCAAAATAAGGGTGTTGTTTTCATGTCATTGAACTCTGTCATTTTACAATACTACCCCAGAATAATTGAATAATTATGAGAAATGCACACAGAATGTTCTACTTGCAGTGAATGGATGCATGTGGTTCGGACATGTTTAAACCATCAATTTAAAGCTTTAGTAACTCCTCTGTTAAAATCTTTTAAAAAGAGAAGAGTCTCGACTGAGATTTACGACTGCCATATTGTGTATGACACTGTTGAAACTTGTTCAGGTTCAAAATCTATTCAAAATTCCAGAATTGTTCATGTGACTAGATTATCTGATCACAGACTACTAAAAATTTAACTAATGAAGGTTATTAAAAAAAAATTAGTATGTATACCATGAAAGCATATACTAGTATAGTATGGTATTCAATAAAAATTAGTATGTATACCATGAAAGCATATACTAGTATAGTATGGTGGGCTAAATGTTTTTGATAGTATTATTTTTGTCAACAGACTTGGCTCATTGGTAGAAAATTCTTTTACATTGAATTCAATAACTAACCAAGGTCATGTTTTCACCAAGTTTTTTTCATTTACTCCACTTTTTATTGTACTATGTACAACTGATTGAAAATAGTGTAAATATATATATAGGAAATACAATGTAGACATAGTCACATAGCACACAAGAATTTAAGGTTCTATATGGTGAAATACATCATTTATTCACCTAAGAGAAAGATCTGCATTTTATTTAAGTAACCTTTATATAGTATGGTGGTATGTTATACAGTTCAGAGCTTTAATCATTTGAGTCGATTGTATGTTTTGGTTTTTTTTTGTAATGGTGTTTTAACACCAATGTCAGCAGTTTTTCAGCTGTATCATGGCATCGAGGAAGTGGTAGTACCTGAAAAAACCCTGACCTTCTGTTGGAAAACTGGCAATCCTTGTCAATTAAGATTGGAGTCGTGCACAGTAACACTCAACCCACAAACTCAACAGACCTCATGGTCAATAGTTGATGTCTAATTACCTTAACCATTTGGCTATAGAGGCCCTGTTTGAATAGGAGATCATAGTATGTATTTCATACATTTGTAGTGAGTCTGAAATCCATGGAAAAAAGACTAAGGCAATTGAAAAAATAGAAGTCTTTACAAATATTTGCAGTGTGTCACATGATGATGCTAGGCAAAACATTGCACATGACTACCGGGAAGTGGAGACAACAAATTAAGTTAAGTTTAGAGTAATTAATTAACAATGAAAACTGATAAAATCTGTTGCAAAACATGAATGGTTGAAAGAAAAATTGCTGAAACTGGCATGGGGTAAAAGAAAAAAAGGAAACTTTTTAAGAAGGCATTATTATTTGGATTTATACATATGTCAGCCATGACATGTTTTGGGTTTATATATATACATGGAACTACATGTAACTTCGGATTATAACGGCAGTAAAATTCGGCCTAGGTCAATAAGTAACATGTTTTACAATTTATGTAACATAGGCTATCCATATACAATATTGCTGCAAATTTTATTTATGGAAAACTTTTTTACTAGCTTCAGTAACTTCTTGTCTACAATTTTAACGCCTTAAAAAGTCTTTTGTGACATTTTCCTGATTTCAAGTCGATTGTATTATAAGAATATTGAACTATAACATGCTCAGTAGCTGTGAAGTAAAATACGTCAAATTTCCAAGTTGGCTTTGTTGCAAACTCCTTTACAGCCAACAAGGACATATATATAGAATATGAAGGATACAAGTTACTACTGTATGGATTCCTTCCACAATTAAAAATGGAGCAAAAATTTACTGAAGTGGCATAAACCCACATTCAAACAAACATTAGAATAAATAGGTTTGGATCTGAGGGCATACTATGAGTAATAACAGTTTAACTCTCTCCACAACACCATGATGTTTAATTTAAATCTTGTAAATGAAACCACACTAATGAATCAATTAAGATTTAAAAAAAACTTAAATCCCTTTGGCGTGATAACAATTATGTCATAAATAACTCAGTGTACACAGAAGCACCTGAAAATTTAATTAAATTGTTCATAAAATAAATCAAAGGTATGGCATTTGACTGTCTTAATTATAAATAATTTGTGAATAATATAATTTCTTCTATCTTTAGAGCAATTATGTAAACAGAAATCAATTGTGTTTGAAAATTGATGATAACATAACAGGAGGAAATAAGAATCACAAGAGGTCTTGTCAATACTTACTAATAGGACTGATGTCTGCATTCATATATGTAATGCATAAACTAAACTTTGCTTAACGTACTTCGTTAAGAATCTTTACTTTTCTATCTTTTGGTTTATATACCCTTTTCAACATTATAAAATCCAGACTATGCTTAGGGAAGAGTTCCCAGTGTACCCTGGAGGTGGAGAGAGGGGGCTCTAGGGTCTGGGTTTTCAGGTTATAATATGGAAAGCCTGATCACTGGGCGAAATGGATAATGTGTATAGAGAGTGCCATGTTCCGTGGACAATTAAGATCTCAGTTCTAAAACAAGTTGTACTAGTTTAGAGTGACTATAAATTTCCAGTGGAAGTGAACCTTTCTGTCCTTAGGTCCATCCCATATCCCAAATTGATTGTTTGCCTACTTGTTCTTGTTCTGAATATAACTGCAATACTGCTTGCTGGATGCTAAGCAACCATTGAATCAATCCAAGCCGACAGCCCCACCTAGAGTGTAGGTAACATTAACAACCTCATAGATAGAGTATAGAAAAAATTACCAACCTCATAGCTACAATGTAGGTAACATTAACAACCTCACAGCTAGAGTGTAGGTAACATAAACAACCTCATAGCTAGAGTATAGGTAACATAAACAACCTCATAGCTAGAGTATAGGTAACATTAACAACCTCACAGCTAGAGTGTAGGTAACATAAACAACCTCATAGCTAGAGTATAGGTAACATAAACAACCTCATAGCTAGAGTATAGGTAACATAAACAACCTCATAGCTACAATGTAGGTAACATTAACAACCTCACAGCTAGAGTATAGGTAACATAAACAACCTCATAGCTAGAGTATAGGTAACATTAACAACCTCACAGCTAGAGTGTAGGTAACATAAACAACCTCATAGCTAGAGTATAGGTAACATTAACAACCTCATAGCTAGAGTGTATGATTTTTATTATACTGAATGCCTATAATAGCCTATAATATTGTTATAATAAAAATCATACTGCCTTTGAACTTGGGTGTTAGGATAGATTATCACATGAAGAAAAAGAAAAAAATTATCAACCTCGATTTTGTCTTGGGTGATAATTTTTTTCTTCATGTGATAATCTATTCTAACAAAGGCAGTATAATAAAAATCATACTTTCATTGAACTTGGGCGTTAGGGTAGATTGTCACATGAAGCAAAGCCAGTATAATAAAAATCATACTTTCATTGAACTTGGGTGTTAGGGTAGATTGTCACATGAAGAAAAAAATTATCACCCTCGATTTCCTCTCGGGTGCAAATTTTTTCTTCATGTGATAATCTAGTGGTCCGCCGATTATATACCCTAACACACTCATTCAAAGGCAGTATGATTATATGAACAACCTCATAGCTAGAGTGTAGATAACATTAACCTCATAGCCATGGTGTAAGTAACATTTAATTACTTTTTTGTATTTCTCTCAATCTAATTAAAATTCTTTTAAAAATCTTTCACTTGGCTCCCCCTTTGCTATTGTTGCCATGAAGCACTTCAGAGCGACAATAACAAAAAGGGGGAGCTAGTGAAAGATTTAATTTTAATTTCTCTTGGTTTATGATATTTATGTTGCACACATAATAACCTTATTTTTCATGCAATTTCTTTGAGACACAGGAAGACAGGCTTCTGTCAAATAATGCTTTGTTGTAACCCAGGGTATGGAGATTGGTTGTTAAGTACGGTCGGTTTTATAACCACTCTATACCTTTCTGGATAGGGGAGTTAACCATTGTTTCTGAGACTGTTTGTTTGTTTGTTTGAATGGTGTTTTAACGCCACTTTCAGCAATTTTTTGGCTATATCATGGCGTCCAGTTTTTATTGGGGGAGGAAGATGGAGTACTCGGAGAGAACCCCGACCTGCGGTAGGAAAACTGGTAATTCTTGTCAATTAAGATTGGAGTCGAGTACACCCTGCCTGCAGTGAGTATCGAACCCGCAATCTCAGTGTTGACAAACCACCGAGGCCCCCCTTTCTGAGATTGATATCAAGAAATAAAGTAAAACCACAACTAGCAAACACAAATATTGCTTTAAACACCAGCTTACTATGTACTATAAGTTCTGCATTTTAATACAATATTTATTTGTTTACAATTGGCTCTGTGAACTTGTGTGAAAACTTGCTAGCAATTGTTACAAAAGTACATTGTCCAGAAGAATCTTGACATTAAGAGAAAGGTCATGCAAAATAGGAAAACAAAATAAGTACTTAATACAAATAATATATACACACAAGGTGCAACAAAAGGGTGTTGTAACAACTGTTTCGTTGCATTGCTGCATCAGTATACCAATAGTTACAGGAAAAAATTCAAATTAATTTATATTGTTTGTATTGCATTATATGATAAAGAAAATTGATTGTATTGTTCTTATCATTATGTTCACTTTTATATTACAATTGTATTTTGCAATTTTTACTGAGGGCCTCAGGGAAGATTAGTTTTACAAACTAACTGAGCTACCCTCTTGAAATAAAGAATTTACTTACTTACTTACTTACTTACTAAACATACAGGAGAATTATTTTATTCTTGGCTTTTTTCAAATGCTTTTCAGCTGAAAACTAGGAAAAAGCATTTTTCAAGTCTGTTCATTATTTGCTGAAATAAAGTTTAATGCTATTTTCAGCTACATGTATATCAAGCCATCCCGCTGTTATGATGGTCGGAACTGGATTACCTATCTTCAGTAACCAGTCTGTTCATATAACGTACTGATATTTTGGAAATTAACCAGTGTACACAGTAAGTCAGTTATCTCTTTCATACTATTCCTAATCATGCACTTATATTCTAAATAAAAACCCATAAATTTTACAAGATGTCATAAAATCAGACTATACAAACTGTACTGCCTTCAGTATAAGAACTGTACTGCCTAGAGGCAGAACGCAAAAAGTTACTGTTACATTATGTTTACATATAAAAGTGCAAAATGTACACGATATACAGAAATACCGGCATTAAAACATCTATATGGTAATAGTATTGGAAAACAGACATTTCCTCAGCACATATAGACATCTCATATATACATCATAATATCGATTTGTTCTGTACACCAATGAAATTACCATTCCTAGGTTACTGACCTAGTAACCAAGAAATTCTTGTTTATTTGTTTTCCATGGAATTTTTTTTTTATTTTTATCAAAACTGCCATATTTTTTCTTCATTCTGCTCTAGGTCACAATAAAGCTTTTTTAATCTAAGATTTTTACGCCAATTACAAACTAAATTAAAAATAAGTGTACATGAAAAAAACCTAACCATGCAAAATTAAGACATTCTGTGTCTATATATGGTATATAAATATAAAATCATTTGTTTCAAGCTAAATTAAATTATGTTACCAGCTGGAGAATTCTTGGTGTTATTATGCAGGTTAATGAATTGGTTCAACCTTTATGACTCTGTGTATACATGTACCTCATGAATCATACAAAGCACTTTAATAATTATCACATGAAATTCATACCACCTGCATTTAATTTAAATCCAACCTAAAAGTCAGTAAACTTTTTTTTTTAATTTTTCACATTAAAACAATGTTGGTTTTTTAAAAAAATCTCCATATTCTATATAATACACCAGAACAACAAATATGATTAAAAAACAGAAGAAAATTAAAAAATACTTTATGCACATGTATATCTACATGGAAATGATAGTGTGAATCATCCAGGAGTTTGTCAAATTTGCCTTTGATCTATACATGCATTTCTATTTACATAAGGTTTATAAAAATTTTCATTCATCTCAAAATTGAACTTTGTAGACCTAGAGAATGAAGAAATGTAGTGGAAGATGAAAAACATTTCATAACAACATGTAAATCAATTATAATTTGAAAAAAAAGATCTATTTAATATATATTGTATCCTAAAATATTCAATTTTAATATTGTTAATCAAGATAAACAGATTTAAAATACTATAAACCTAAACTGACCTCTTATGTTTATGACTTTATAAAGCAGTCAGTGGAACTGCACAAATATTACATGTAAAATTGTACATGTACATTTGTAGTTTCTTCTTTAAAACTGTTTTTACAGTAATACTGTTTTATTTGTATAATTTAACTCACATGAAAACAAATTTTTCATTTCAGCAAGTATTTTGAGTTTTCAGCCTCTTGTTATTTACTAGCAACACTAAATGTTGACTGAAAGCTGTATTTGACACATTACTAGTACATGTACCGTATTAAAAACAAGTATATTCTGATTTTTTTTCAAAGAGGATTTTGTAATTAAATATTGTTTTTTATTATACAAAAAGTGTAATTCAATGTCCGTAGTATACAATTTATACAATTAGGCATCCCTCCATGATATATTATGCTTTTTCCAAGGTAATCAAAACAGGCTTACTCTCATTAGCTTAGTAGTTAGTACATGTATATATTAGTAATAGAGATTCAAAAATAAAATTGTATCCGATGTTCTGTAGTTTTCTCTTAAACTAAACTGGTTATTAATAATTTTTTAAATCTGTTATTCAAAAATTATATTGCCATGTATGGCAGTGAAGATGTCTGTGCGCATAAAAGTATGTTTAAACAGGTGTTATGAATTTAAAAATCCTACAAAATTGTCTTTATCACAACATGATCAATGTCACATAATATCATCAGGGGAATTGTATTTGCAGTAGAAATATGTTAGCAAAAAAGAAGTCAATTGGAAAAACAAATGTCTTTTAGCATTGATGAAATTTTGTCAAAAGCCATTAAAAGTTTTTCATTGTTTTGATATATAGTAAAAAGTTTGTATTCACTGTGAATTGCATTTGCCCCTAATGTCTGAACCTTCAACATTATGAAGTTTTTATGGGTGGTGTTCCATAATTTTATCTGACAAGTCAAACTATAGGATAATTAATTGTATTGTAACATACTTTTAATACTTTGTGTATCCTTAAATGTTCTGTAGAAAGCCTAAATATTATAGTTGTCTATATTTTCTTAACTTTTCAGTGAAAAAATACCGTATTGCATTTCAATTAAATAATTATGCCTGTGAATATTGAACAGTAAATATATTACATATTTATACCAACAATTTAAGCTCAAATAAAATCTTTATTCTGATTTATCTGTATAATATCTATCTGATGAAATTAATTACATGATTAAATTTTTGTCAACAGTTAAGTTATTATGCCAAGTTTCAAAACAATCTTTAAATCAAAACAAAATTATCTTAGTATTTAAAAGACAGAAAAATATTAACATAAATCATACAATGTGACAATAAAAACAATGTATGACATACTTAAACCTACATTTCTAGCTTTAATTATGTGTGCAATCTTTACAGGTTAGTAAGAACTGAGTATTTTAGGGGGTGTGTCGGCCTCAATAGAATTACTATTGTAGAAAAAACAAATCTTTCTTACGGAACAAAAGTATTGAATGGCTGGGTGTGGTATTTGTATACACTGTTTGTATGTAACATAATATTTTTATTTACTTATGCACCTGACTTGCATAAATAACTTGTATATATAATTTTATTTTTTGTCTACTGACATTAGTTTTCTATCAGTAAATGTTAAACAAAAAAGGTATTTCAGGTAATGATTTTAATTCAATCTACAAAAGTATAAACATGAAAAAGTCATCAAATCCTCACTGGATGCTTGTTAGTGCAATAAAAATGTTTAATATAAGATCTAAATCTAAAAAGACACAAATAGGTGAAAATGAAAATATTATGTCAATTTCAACATAATGTGTATTCTCTGAGGTTACTAATCTTTGTCTGTGTTTACTTTGTGAACTGTGGTTGTTTTTTTTTAAAGCATAAATACCCTTAAAAGATTCCAAGGACATCTTAATCACATTTCAGTTTATCCCATTAGTAATTCCATTGGAAAAAGAATTGATTTTTTCAACATTTCTTGATAAATAAAATACTTAATCTTTTAGTTAGGTTTTAAAGAAATTTCTTGGTATTGGGATTATAAAAAGCTTCTACAGAATCTTTTATTGTTTTTTTTTATATTTTCAATGAGAACTCAATGAGAATAAATATTTGTTTATAAGTATATATATATATATATTGGAACAAGGAAAGAAAATTGAGTTGACAACACAAAGAGAAAATGAGTCAAGGCTAAATATCCTTTGTTTATTGATCAAATTTTGGAATCAACAGTTTGTTGATGTCAGATTCTCCTGTTACTGATTTTTGTAAATTAACTACATTCAATGTGGTTAATTTTCATGTGGTTCTGTAAACAGAATCAATAAAATTTAGTCTGGTATTTTATAGCATCTTGAACTCTGACACTTCAAGCATATCCAATCAAACTCTGTTCTGTCGAAAAGGGGTTAATAAAATTAAAAGAAAAATGCTTTACCTGATCAAAAACATTTTCGTGAAAGGCATCTTTGTCCATGCCATTATGTCCAGAATTATTGCTCGTTGTTGAGACATTATTATTATCATTGGTCGACATATTATGAAACCAATCCGTAATACTCTCGCACATTTTGTCCTCCTGTTTCCTTCGCTCAATGGTATTATGTTTTGTGTTTTGCTGCAAGTTCGTCAAATTATATATATCCAATGGCTCCCTAATAACCAACCTGATTAAAACGGAGG
This sequence comes from Limnoperna fortunei, assembly GCA_944474755.1. Taxonomy (NCBI): domain Eukaryota; kingdom Metazoa; phylum Mollusca; class Bivalvia; order Mytilida; family Modiolidae; genus Limnoperna; species Limnoperna fortunei. Next base: position 54,971,153 of record OX104116.1, read on the forward strand.
ATAATCTACAATAATGGTTGTCTTTCGCTCCTTCTCTGCGAAGATAATATATTTGTACCTTGCTCTTTACGACAGGTAACTCAATTGATCAGTTGTTGATTTCTCTCATCGTCAATATTGCATGTGTATGGAAATCGGCAACTTTAACCTTGTCGGTGGTCAAAAGTCATCATCGGTATATCACAACGATATATATCTACTGTAGATCACTCTCAGGATGTTACACAAATTTAAATCCTATAACTTACGAGAAACACACAGAACTAAAAAAAAACAGTAGTTTCAGTAACACTCAAGACTGAACAAATTACAATCGTACGTGGGTGAAACTTATCGTAAAATGTGTTGATTTCGGTAAACATCTACGGTTATAATCCGGTGACAACAACGTTGTAATACAGCCGTCAGTCAAGGTAACGTGAGCTCAGGTGAAAAAAGTTGTTGGCAGTGTTTATCTACGATATCTTTCCACTCTGAATAGCGCGATTAAATACCACTCGTAAAATTTGGTAAGGAAAATTATTGCTTACGGTTTTACAAATTTATGATCTATTTCATGATTAGATTTTTTGAGTGAAAATGACTCCTTCCTACCTATTATCTATGACGTGTTCTTTTTGCCCCCGTCTTTCTTTTTTACGTATATTGTAACATAAAGAAACGATCTATCAGTATGAAATATGCCATTAACCCGTTTAAGTATGTGAACAGTGAGCGTCTGATAAGAAAAACTTGATCTTAGTTTTTTTTTTAGATTTCGTACTGCCTGACACAGAATAAAAGGCAACGGTAAATTAATTTTACACCGACTCTGCAGTTCATGTAGTATGTGTGTTCGTATTTTTCTTGGCTATTTAAGCAAACAAATACATTTGTAACGTTCAATTGGTTTAAATAATTGCAGTGTAGCATTTATTACATTGGCTTATTAATTAAAACAAGAAATGGGTGGCGTTTTAGTTTTTCGTCTATTTTATTTGTTCAACACATCTAAAAGTATCCTTAGTTACCCCCCCCCCCCCCGTGAACACAATACACATGCGACCGTACAATGATACAAACAAGGAAAGAAAAGACAGTTTGCATCTCAATGTGGCACTTAAGAGAAAAAAATTCCTAGGCAAAATGTCAAATGAACGTGAAAATAAACTATACTAAGAAATAATAATTTTTTTTTTCAAATAATTTATTTAGCATATATATCTAATAATTCTACAGTTGTCATATTCAGAATTTAATAATATTTTTATTTGCGTGGGGACTTAATGCTTCTACACCCTTATTACGGCGAGTACATCGGTAGAACCACTGCCACATAATCTGATTCTTATTTACATTATATTTATTTATTTATTTATTTGCAAAACATAAACCCTGACGGGTTCAGCAAAAACAAAAGAACTTACAAACAGAAACACATATAGAGAACAAAATGATTGAACATGTAAATGAATTATATATATATATATAGTTATAACAGATACTATAGCTAGTGACCAGTGTGGACCTTATTTTCGCACTTCAATAGATTGCTTTATGTAGTCGACAACGTTGGGCAAGATATCTGGTATAGGGTCAAGAACAATTTTAAGTCTCTCTATTGAAATAAGCTGGTTAAAATTGGGATAACATATGTAAAAAATATTTCTTATCTCATTACTTGTTTTACAAGCAAAAAAGAAGTGATTTTCATCATCTAGTGTTTTACAAATTTTACAAACTCTTTGTTCTCTTGGAACTTTTTTTTATATCGACCTACTTCTATTTCTAGATTGTGGTCACTAATGCGAAATTTAGTAAGCACTTTGCGACTATTAAATTTTTTTAAATTTGTTAAATAATCCTCCATCTTTATTTCATTTTTAATTTTACTATAAATAAAAAGTTTAGAATTTTCATCTATTTTTTTTAAGTTTTTCTATTATAATTTTATCAAGTTGTTGTTTTACTGTCAGTTTTACAGATTTTTTAATAGAGTTTTTAATAAGATTAAAGGGATTGTTTTCTTCCTTAAGTTCATCTTCATTAAGATCGAACTCATTTACAGCATGGACATAGATAACGTCCGAACGACCGTAAAAATGACCAGTGACCAGGTCAACTCAGGTAACGTTATTTATTAAATTTGACATAGATTAAGGACACGTCAGATCGACCGTGAAAAGGGCCATTTCAGGAATCGTTTAGAGAAACGCTACGCTTAGGATATCACTCTGCATTGTCTGAATTTCGATTTAGGCACATATGTAGCATGAGTTTCGGAGATTGTTGTAGGGTAGGGGTCAGATCATTATTCCGACAGCCCAGTACTGTACTCCGACAGCCCATTGCTCCGACAACCCATTACTCAGACAATGACAAAAACGTACAAGTATTTGTATTAATATATAGGCTCTTGTCGTACTTCCGTCCGCCGTCGCTCGATATTTATCACTATAGTCCGGGTTTGCACATTATGATTCTCGGTCAAAAACGCACTTTATATTCATTCCAAAAGCAGGGACGGATCAAGGGGGGTCCTGACCAATTTTGCCGAACATCTAAACGAAAGTAACAGCAATTTTCAGAGGAACGGGGGTGGGGGTGGGGAACACTCGGAACACCCCCGGATCCGCCACTGAAAAGGGGCTATATGTAGACCTTTTATTCCTTAAAATAATTTTATTTTTCGTGCGGTATATTATGAAATGTTTTTAATTTTTGTTTGCTTTTTGTTGTTGTCTTTTGTTTCTTTTTATTTCAGGGAACCGGGGGTGGGTGGGTGGGGGGTTACAGTATGCCATTGAATATGGTCCAAAGGGCTTGCTTCCGGTATTTGGGGCTGGAGTCAATATGCAACCTTGTAGAACATGTCAAACTAACTTTCTTGTGGGAATGTTACAATTATCTTGAGAAAACGAGATGATTGTCTTGTTGGAACGTGGTGCTATCCTAGAAGTTAATAAAAAGAAAAACCAACAAAAATAGACATAATCAATAAAGGTCTTCAGTGACGTTTGAGTACAATTGAATATTAGGTGTTCTTACCACCTATACTTTACCTTCCAATTATAAAAAAAAACATTATTTATTTGTTCCAGTTACGGAGAAGCAAAGACGTAACAACGGGGCAAATCGAATGTCATTAGTCTGAAAAGGCCAAGACAAAATCGGTATGCATAAAATTATCGCAAAAACAAACGACACAACATAGGTCAACATACAAAAAACACATATAATACTAAGTCAAAACGAGAGTGAACTCAGGTGCTCCGGAAGAGAAAGCAGTTCTTACTTGTGATGCGTATGCTGGCCCCAGAAGTATACGACGTCTTGCTTTCGCTGTGTAAAACAAAGCCGTGTTAAAACACGTGGAATGTACTAGAAACAACCACGACTATCGCTCGGGGCAAAATATTCACAAATATAATGCCGACCCATGTTAAAACGACAATAATGTATGGTATCCATGAATTATTTAATTTATGTTTGTGACGTCACATTTCTGCCACATGTCTTGTAGCATGTTATGCATTGTTTTTGTTGCAGTTCGGCTTTTAGAAAGCGTGTCTCACAATGTATTTAATCAGGTGAAATTTCTCCATGTTACCAGTTTAATACTTTAAGTACTCTCTAAATTAGGATTAGAAAATATAATTTTCTAGTCCCTAGCTGTATAAAAATAACTATGGCCAAGATATATATATTTTTAAATAACTCCTTCTTAATGCTCGGTAATGTTATGCATTCAGAATGTAATACCAGGCCTTTTTAGAAATAACTGTCTGGAAATTGAGGTGCCAAAATAGCATACAAACAACAACCAACACACTTGGATCTGGGATAGTGGGTATATGGTTGCACAAACTTTTGGCATATTTGTTAGCACAACACCAGTTTCAGGTTAATAAACTTTCTATTTGTTGATGAAATTAGATTGGAACCTAATCTGGTTTGCCGTTGGTTGGCAGCAAACGGAAAATGGTTTCGCAAACCATTCATACAGAGGTGGTTTGCGGATTTAAGTGCAGCAGAAAAGGCTGCACTAATGCTGCAGTGTGGAGATGTTGTAAAGATAAACGAACACATCTTTTGAAACGTCACAGAAACAAGATAAATCCTTACTACAACATGGAAACCAATAAAAAAACAAAGATACAAATTGTCAAATAAAGTCTTTGACTTTTTGCGATTTCGAAACGTACGGACACGAACACAATTTTTGCAGAGGCATGTATAACAAGAATAAGAATTTGTTTTTCTGAATTTATAATTGTATTAACTAAAGAATGTTTCTTTATTCATTCCTTAAACCTAAACCGAAAACCAATTATTTGGTACTCGTCAATTAAACCAAAAAAGGTTTTAAAACTTCATTGAAACCAGTTTAAAACGTGAAACCTAAACCTAACCTATAGTAACAAATGTGCCTTTTGATTTGGTGTGGGTAAGTTGAACTGCTCAGCAAAGTTCTTTTTGTGGTTAAACGAACGGGGCCAAAACTTTTATTCGGTAACGGGTATTTAACTGCTTCACGAATTTTGATTTTTGGTAAGGGCGTTGAACTGCTCCACAAACTTTGATCGAGAAAGCTGTTGTTGATATGCTCTACAAACTTTGATTTTGGGCTTAAATGTGTTCAACACAAATTTTGATTGGAATAACAAATACACTTGGATTGTGGTTAAGGTATGTTAAATTGCTTCACAAACCTTTATTGGGCTAGGGTTGTTGAACTGCTTCACAAACCTTTATTGGGCTAGGGGTGTTGAACTGCTTCACAAACCGTTATTGGGCTAGGGATGTTGAACTGCCACAAACCTTTATAGGGCTAGGGGTGTTGAACTGCTTCACAAACCTTTATTGGGCTAGGAGTGTTGAACTGCTTCACAAACCGTTATTGGGCTAGTGGTGTTGAACTGCTCAACTGTTTGATTTAGGGTAGGGGTACTGACATGCCCCCACAAACTTTGATTGGTCAAGGGGGTATTGGAATGCTCCAAAAATTTTGATTTGGGGTTAGGAGGCATTGTAATAATCCACAAACTCTGACTGAGGGTACAGGTGTTTGAATGCTCCACAAACTGATTCGGGTTAGGTGTATGGAAATGTGGGGTATTGAAATGATCCACAAATTTAATTATGAGTAGGGATATTGGAATGTTCCACAAACTTTAACTTGGGGTAGGGGTGTTGAACCTCTCCATAAAGTTTGATTTGGTGTAGGGTGTTAAAATGCCCTTATAAACTTCGATTTAAGGTAAAGGGGGTGTTGGAGTGCCCCACAAACTTTTGATTGGGATATGGGGTATTGGAATGCTCCACTCACTTTTATTAGATGGTGTTATCCACAAACTATGATTGGGGTTAGGGGTGCTGTAATGCTCCACAAACTTTGATTGGGGGTAGGGGTGTTGAACTGCTCCATAAACTTTGATTTAGTGTAGGGTGTCCAACTGCTCGACACACTTTGATTGGGGAATTAGTTTGTTGAAATACTTTACAAAATTTTATTTTAAATCTGGAAATTAACACTGGAGTCAAGTTCATTCTGCCCATAGTGAGACTCAATCATGGAACCTCAGTGTTGACAGCCACCTGATCAATGGTAGATTACTAACTACCTTCCCCACTTAGCCACAAAGTTATCTTTAATGTCAAGCATTCAATAGCATAATGTGCAACAAAATGTTCTGGGAGTCAAGAGAAAAATTTATTTATTAAAGTCGTTAGAAACCCCTGTACAATCGTGTTCTCGCTTTGCTACCACTTACCAAGTTCCCATTGGCTAATTAAATTTATAACGAATATTCATTTAAACGAAAAAGTTCCTAAAAGTGTGCCCACAGTTGGTAAGTGGTACCAAAGCGAGGACATGACCAGACTTTGGATGATGATTGAATGTTGCTTATTTGTTTGTTTTTCTTTCCAATTATTTGTTGCTTCTTGTGCTAGTGCATTGTCTGTTAGACATGGCTTTGTATTTCAGACACGGATTTTGTTCCTTTGCCTGATAATCTTCTGGTTTATTTATAAACTGAATTGTCTACTTCACTCTATTTTGTGGTTGGTTTTCACATTTCTTATTTGAACAACTTTCTAGAACACAATACACACCCATGTTTATATCATTATATATTTTTTTTACTGAGTAAAAAATCATGTTAGTGCCAAAATAATAAATGTATAACTGCAATAAAATAATACTGTTTTAGTTTAGTACTGAGGCTATTTGTTATCTGGAGGATATAAATTATATAAAAATTTATTTGAGTACTCATTGTTCGATTTAGGATTTCTATCATTTAAAAAATTAGTTCAATTTCTGATAACTTTTGCTATCATTTATAAAATCTATGAACTATGAAGTCCTACAGATGTCATTATGTATTTTAATTTGACATTTAAAAGCTTAGTCAATGTACCAATTTAGTCTTATCTCCCCGAATCAATAACTTCCTTGAAGGTGTACCCCTTATATAATTCTTGCTGTAAGTTTACAAAGGCTTCTTATATCTTAACAAGCATCATCAGTAAATCACATGAACACAGCTGATGCAATAATCATTTCCCAATTCTTCTGGATCGAAGAATAATTCAATGTATAAGCTTCCTCTTTGTTCAGTGTAGGAGTTCCTATATAGGATAAAAAAAGTATATAAACTAATTATTCAATTTTCTTATCTAAGACAAATGGCCTTGGGTAAGCAGTAGAATGTTTACCACATCCTAGAAAATCAATTGTGGTAATAAACAGACAAATACATAAACCCTGTGTTAAACTTTACAGGAAAAATGGATCTACAAGTCTTTTAACATTCTGAGAAACTTTCTCTAAAACAGATCTTCTTAGGTTTTAATTGTGTGTTTCATTAAAGCCATTACACAAATGCACAAGAATGCAGATAGAAACTGCTCATCACAAATAAATACAACTGCAGTCATTACACATAGTGTCCCATTTCCATACAATGGATTGTGATGGATTCAAGGATTGCTGTTAAATACTAAGTCACCTACTTCTTTTAAGATATATGACTGGTCATTAAGCCAGAATTGCTGTCACATTGAAGCAACATGGTATACAACACTGACAATTCATAGAAGTAAAATTTATTTTAAATAACTTACAAGTAGATGAACCCCCAATAGCATACTATAACAATTCCTTAGTAAGATTGAGTTATATTAATGCCAAGTCAGTGAGTGATATACTAAATCAAATTGGTACTAGACATTGGTGTTAGCCCTTAGGATTAACAGTTTGCTGTAAGCCAATCAGATGTTGAGCTGTGTAGCAATTACATTACTGGGACCATACTGGGAGGGTGGCAGATAGGGGATGCCTCTCATCCTGGGGAGGGGGGGGGGGGGGTGGCATAATATGGAAAGCTTGGCCGAGGACGTAGTGGGTAAGTGAGTCAGAGTGCCACACTTCTTGCACTATAAAGATCCCTTTTGTAGATTTTGAAAAAGAGCAGGCTCATTTCAGCAGCTACAAACAGTTTAAATTCTCCACTATTACTCAGTTAATCCATTATTTTCCAGTGGTAGTCAAAATTGTGTTATGTCCCATCCTAACCCTTTTTCGATTATATTTTGTTTGTTAACTTGTTCTTGTCCTGAATATAGCTAGAATACTGCTCACCAGATGTAAAACCACATCAATCAAGGAATTGCATTACTTGCTGCATTAAATGCACTTGGTGTCACTGACCCCGGATCAAACATCTGGAGAATTACCAGTTTTAGTATTCCTTATATCATATAATTACAAAGGTAACCAGTACATTATATACTATGGTTATCCAGTAACCAATGATACAATTACAAAGGTAACCAATACATTATATAGTATGGTTATCCAGTAACCAATGATACAATTACATAGGTAACCAGTACATGATATACTATGGTTATCCAGTAACAAATGATACAATTACATAGGTAACCAGCACATTATTATTACAGTATATCAGATAGTTTGGTTATCCAGCAAGCACCAAAACAATAAGACATTTTACACTGCCACCATATAGTTCTACAACAACTAATATAACAGCAAAGGTAACCAGTACATCAGGTAGTATAGTTATCCAGTAACCACAAAACAACCAAAATAACACCAAAAAACACATATATTAAGGATTGAATGCATTCTTTTCAAGTTTCATTGACGTATGAAAGCTTTGAACGAAGCACATTTTCAATGAAGCGCATGTGTGTTTCATGACGAAAATGTTCTCTGATAAAAAAAATACCAGGTACTGATTTAAATATAAATTGTTTGTTTACTGTGGACTTCGTCAAGGAAGTATGTGCTCTTCTTGGTAAATGGTTAATTCAGAAATGCAAAGAAAGATTCTACATCATCTGTATCAGTTTGAACCAATAGAAATCTAGGATATCAATAAAAGACATAATATATACATGTATTATAATTCTACACTAACCAATACATCATCATGAGACATTTCAGTAACCACTGGTACAGGTTATCACCAATGTCTTACCATTACATTTTAGGATCTAGTGACATGCATGTTGCCCCCCTCCCCCCCCCCCCCCAAAAAAAAAAAAAATAAAATAAATAAATAAATAAATAAATAAATAAATAAATAAATAAATAAATACATCAAATAAAATAAAAAAATAAAATAAATTAAAATAGAAATAAAACAAAAATAAAAGAAAAAAAGAGAAAGACAGATAAAGAAGGATAAAGGGAAATTAGTAAAATCAAAGAGAGGGTCAGGGGAAATCATGTTAATACAAGTGTTTCAGTTGCATTAAATATAGTTTTATTGTAAATATGACCTAATAAGTTTAAAAATCATGTCCAGAAATATTTGCTTGCTTTTGGGGGGAAAAATCTGCCTGCTTTCTTCTGCCCTTATTATGCCCGTAATTGCAAATCCTAGATCTGCCCTGCATTCTATGATGTTTCGCATAAACTTATGGGACAAGAAAAAAAGCACACAACATTATAATTAAAGTAGGATTACTTGGGTTGTTTAAATAGGATTGTTTATGAAAAATGTATGCCATAATTTCCCTGTTTAATTAAGCTTAAGCTTTAAATTCTTATAATTAGGCCTTACTTCAAAAGATTTACAGCTCAACCTTCTGAATGGTTTATTTCTATTCTAGGATAAAAACCTATGGATGACTTATTTTTGTTTATACTTCAGAAGGTACTGTGATTAGCAACCGTACACATAGGTAAAACCTCCCATATAATAACATAATTACTTATTAATATATCATAAGCAACCTACATTATTTTTTATCAAGTCAACCAAACTACTTTGTTCATTACTTAAGTATGATGTAGGTTTCAGCAAGTCAATTAGCTGCAAGGATCATTAACCCATTCCAAGCTAAGGATTCAACAGGTTCTTATTGGCTTAAATCAGACTGAATGGTTAACAGGAAATTTGTTAAAAATATTGCTTCTATATATTGAGGTGACCAAGTGCTCACTTTCATACAAAATAATTCTGAATGGGAACTCGTAGACTTTTCTCACTTTCTGCTTTTCTATGGATTATATCCCCTAGCTGTAATATTGTTCAGAAAATTTTCATTTGATTGTTTCAAACTTCATTTTTCTTGTCTCAAAAATTGTTAGTAAGATGTGTAGTCTTTAAATATGTGTAATGCATAAACACATGCACTTTGAAATAGCTGGCTTTAGTAGGGTACATGTACTAAAAAGTACCTGGGCTTCAGTACCATAAAAACTTGTGATTGTAATACTAGCTGCACTTTTTACAGTTGGTTTAGGATGGCAGGGTCAATTTTCATGTTGAACAATTTCTGTAATAGCAAAGTTAAATTTATGTGAAATTTGATCACTTCATATACTAGTATAAATGATGTAGGAGTTTAGGTTTTTCCTCATCCTACTAGTACTTACTCAATCAGGAGTTCTATAACTGCATAAATTTAAAGGACTAACATCTTCTTATATATGCACAATAAAACTAAAAATAATATCTATTGCACCTGAATGTTTCTATTAAACCCTATGTAAATAGTACTGACAAAATTTTCAGCTTGGTTGGACCTACCATTAGAGTACATATACTTGGGAACCTAACACCAGGGTGTGACTGGAGTTGTATGATATATGATATGCTGGGGTACATATAACAGGACTTTGTAAAGTCGCACAGTTCTATGTACTGTCAAAAAATCTTAGGTGTGACACTAGATGAGCAACTTTCTGTTACAGTAGTATATGAAACACAAAACAAAAAAATTTTCAAAACACTGAACTTTCTTCAATCAGTAATACATACTTGTACATGTACAGGTATTTCTCCTAACAACCTGCGTCAATGAGTGAATTCATCCCAAAAATAAGCATTTACAGACCTTTCTACATTTCATTACAAACAAGAATTGCAAAATAATTCGGCAATTCTGGGATAATTACATGTGTTAGCCTCTGATTCTGCTGTATATAAGCATATCATGGACTGTCATTGTACATGTAGATTGGTATGTTATACTTCTGAAACATTGGATTATTCAGATATGTAAAGGCCTAGAAATTAATAAAAATTGTACTTATTTCTTTCCTTTGTGGACCATATGAACTAATCATTCTTTCTTTTAATTCCAAGGTAACAAAGCAACAACTACCAAATGTAACATTTGTATTTGGATCTTCTATTTGCAATATACTAGTAACAGCATGCAAGTTCTATCATGGAATGTTCTTACAAACTAAACCATTCATAAAAAATCGATCAAAGACAGAAATGGCCGGATTTCGTTTAACAGGAAGTAGGTGAGCAACAGACCTTAAGTTAAATCCCATGTTATGTGAGGCCATGCTGATGCTGCATACCAAATTTCAAGAGAATGTGATTAGTAGTTCCTGAGAAAACTGCTAGGAAAATTTTTTCCCCGCCCGCTAGACATTGACCATACTATAATCCGGCCAAAAATGAGGCATAAAATAAGCCAACTGCTTCATCTACAAAAATAAATGGAGTAAACCCAAGAACAACGAACTCAGAAGTATTATAGTAGTTACACCTTAAGGTGTACAATACACATTAAAACTTCAAAATTTATACAGTCAATGTTGGCATAATACCAGATTGTTTAATTTAACTATATAGAACCAAAACAGACGAAGGGATTCATTTCACTTCTTTGAGAAAGAAAAATATCTACCACAAAAACTGCTAAAAGTAAAATGGAAAACAAATGGCTTCAAATAAGTCAAAACAGATGATTATCTAGATGGATAGATATATGATGCTGTAGATGCATATTCTTACATAAGACAAAAATGCACAATATGTACCAAAGCAGACAACAAAAGATCAAATTCCTGAATTTTCTCCCTCTAAGTGTTGTAAGCTGTCACACAGTATCCATCAATTACATCATCTATAGAGCACCTGCTTCTCCACTGTATTAATCTGTGTAATTTTTTTTTACCTCTGTTCTTTTTTAAAATGTGTAACAACTGTAACTTATATTGAAATGATGAATGTTTGATACATTATGGAAGAAATTTAATTGATGTAATTAGGCCAGTTACATAATTATGTCTTTAATGTAGTGTAATACATTAAAAAAGGGAGCATTTATTGTTTCTGGGTAAACAGTGTTGCTCCTTTACAGCCCCTTTTTAATGGCAATGCACTACTTGATGCTACTAATTTTATAAGTATATGTCACATGGTATACTTTTAAAAATGTATTCAGTTGGCTTGGCCTACAAGTTGGTGGCATATCACCGGTGCTCTGTAGTATAAATCAGATATGTTTTGTTATTATTCAGTTCGTTGCTTATGGCAACCATAAATGTTTTACTACACCACAAATAGAGTGATAACAGTGAGTTGCCCTAGCAATCAACCGAACATTTTTTGATATACTAGTGTGCAATCACTATATTCAATTCCCCTGAGGAAAAAACAAAAAAGTATCCCAACGATTCCTAACAAGAAAAACAAAGGTAACCTAACAGTTCCCCAGAAAAAGGGAGCATTTATTGTTTCTGGATAAACAGTGCTTGCTTTCTACGGCCTCTATTTATGGCAATGCACTAATTGATGCCGCAAATTTTTTTAAGTATATGTCACGTGGTTTACTTTTAAAAATCTATGCAGAGTTGGCCTGGCTTACAAGTTGGTGGCATATCACGGGTGCTCTGTAATATAAGTCAGATCTGTTTTGTTATTATTCAATTCGTTGCTTATGGCAACCATAAATGTTTTACTACACCACAAATAGAGTGATAACAGTGAGTTGCCCTAGCAATCAACCAAACATTTTTGATACTAGTGTGCAATCACTATATTCAATTCCCGTGAGGAAAAAACAAATAAGGTATCCCAACGATTCCTAACAAGAAAAACAAAGGTAACCTAACAGCTCCCCAGAAAAAAAACAACAAAGATGACACAACAGTTCCCTTCCTCAACAAAAAATGCATATATATATATATACATACAACTTTCCATACACAAATAGAACTAATGAATCATTTGTAACATGTGTAAACTTATTATTATTGTAAGAGGACAAATTTTTGCTTAGTATATTTACATATCTTTATTTATTACTCAGTGTTTGACTTATCTGTACTAGTAACATAATATCACATACAGTCTGTATTATGTAAGTATTTAATGTTAACAAAAGTTATTGTACCTGCCACATACATAACATTTTTACAAAGGTTTGCATGCTGGGTAATTGGCATGAAGTAATTACATGTGCAAGAAGATTCAGTTTTAGTGCAAACGTCTGCGCCGAGTGTGAAAAATATGTTATTGAAATATAAAATAGTTTTCAAATGAGATACAAATAGTTCTATATAGTAAATGAATGTTGTTCAAAGCCAAGTGAATAATTTATACAGTATTTCACGGGCATAAGACCTTCATACTGTTTACATGTTCCTCCTTAGTACAAGACAACACACTAGTAGCACCTTTTTATTTTTTAACAAGGCCAACAAACTGTACCCCTGGCTTTCTTTTATTGTTATTTACTGGGTGCAGTTATTTATTGCCTGTTTTTATACATGGGTCCACTTTTTACTCCCATCTTTTTCTTGGTGTTATATGTATGTGGCAAAATCCCACATGGTACACCCTTTCATTGTCTGTTTTTGTACAAGGCCAACATTAGCTGGGTGCATTGACTGATGTTGTACAAGACAAACATACACTCTTGAAACTCATAAAAGTCATGACCTGATCATAAATATAGGTCAATGAAGCCAAAGTGAACCCCTACAAAACTGTTATGCATAGCAACAAATCTCCCTTAATGCAGAAAGCAACAATATAACCTAGAGGTCAAAGGTCACCACCCATGTACAACACACATCACCTTGAAGTGATGTAACCAAATGCCAAATATCAAAAGCATACCTCAAAAAAGAAAAAATTTAGTGCCTGGACATGATTTGTTATGGTGGGAGAGATGCACAGTGACCACCACTTCTTGTGGAAGGGCCCCAATAATAATGGTTCAGCATAGCCAAACTGAAATACTACAAAATGTCAATACAAACAATGCTCACAGGATCTGTAATTCTGCCACAACAGAAAAAGTTCTGACAAGCCAATCGTGAAATAACATACTTTGAAAATTACCATATTTACAGTACACGTTTTAGAGTATCTGATGCAAGGGAGTCCAGATTCTATCATGTTTCTGTTTGCTGTTCCATCACCCTCCCTAATTTTTAAACAATATATGACATTAGTGTTGAATTAAAGCATTTTATGCCAAACTTGGATGCGACATTATTGGTTTATATGGGTTATGATGATCAACATGACACTCTTTGTTACAGTCTAATTGACTTACGTAGTCACCAACACCTCATGAGTTACGGTTAAGTCATCTTGACATTGTGGATTACAAAAATTCACCATGACCTTGTGGGTTACAGCCAAAGTCACCATAACTTTGTGTATTAGGATCAAGTAACCATGTTCTTATATTATATTTATATTATATTATAGGGGCCTCTTGGCCATGTGGTTTAGGTAGTTTGTCCACTATAGATCAAAAGGACTGCCAACACTGAGATTGCTTGTTCGAGTCTCAGTGCAGACAGGGTGTACTCAACTCCAATCTTAATTGACAAGGATTGCCAGTTTTCCTACCAAAGGTCATTGGTTTTCTCTGTGAACTTCATCCTCCTCATCGAAAAAAAAGCCAGAAGCCATGAAAAAGCTGAACAATTGCTGAAAGTAGCATTAAAAAATCATTTAAACAAACAAAAAGAAACATTATATCATTAAAAACTCTTATCTGGTTTGATCTTTTTTTTTCATACAAATTTCTTAACAGCAGTTCTACACAAGACAGAACAATAAAGTAAACATAGCAAGCTTGATTTTTGGCAATGTTATGATGCCCATGAGACTGTACTAGAATGCTGGGTAATTAATCTGTAGCATTACTGTACTTGTCTAATAACTGGGTGAAATGATAGTGATAAGAATCCACAAACGTTCACTTTAATTAACTAATTACTTTTACTGATGACAAAACATTAAGTGCTATAATGATGACCTTCCTTAATGCTACTCAATGCTTTATACATTGCAGGATTTTATTTGCTTCGTCTCTGTTTTCTTATTTCCTTGTATAAATTAGGCATTTTTGTAAATATCTGTCCTTAGCTAAGCCAGTTTCTGCATATTACTGTTACTTATTGAGTTACAAACTCTGCAAAGATGACAAACCAATTATCCTAGTGAAAATCTTACCATAAAAAAATATGACTGAGGCTTATAGTTGATATTTTTTGGTGTAGGTATTCCTAAACTTACAAATAAAATCTTGGATTTTATTTCATCAACTTCAATTAAAACCAGAGGGCCACAGTGGCTGAGTGGTTAAGGTAGTTTATCTACTATTGATCAAGTGGTCTGTCAACACTGAGATTGCGGGTTGGATTCTCCCTGCAGGGAGGGTGTACTTGAATCCAATCTTAATTGACAAGAATTGTCATTTTTTCTACCGCAGGTCTGGGGTTTTCTCCGGGTACTCAAGCTTCCTCCTGCAATAATAACTGGACACCATGATATAGCTGAAAAATTGCTGAAAGTGGTGTTAAATACCATCAAACAAACAAACATCAGTTAAAACCTATGTGGTCATAGCTATATCAGTTGAAGTTGGATACACTTCTATAACCTTGTGTATTCAGTTGTCACCCTGATTTGGTACACTATAATGTGTATTCAGTTGTCACCCTGATTTGGTACACTATATTGTGTATTCAGTTGTCACAGTGATTTGGTACACTATACTGTGTATTCAGTTGTCACCCTGATTTGGTACACTATAATGTGTATTCAGTTGTCACCCTG
Source organism: Limnoperna fortunei (assembly GCA_944474755.1). Lineage (NCBI taxonomy): Eukaryota > Metazoa > Mollusca > Bivalvia > Mytilida > Modiolidae > Limnoperna > Limnoperna fortunei. The sequence continues at coordinate 54,986,500 of OX104116.1, forward strand.
ATTTGGTACACTATACTGTGTATTCAGTTGTCACAGTGATTTGGTACACTATACTGTGTATTCAGTTGTCACCCTGATTTGGTACACTATAATGTGTATTCAGTTGTCACCTGATTTGGTACACTATACTGTGTATTCAGTTGTCACCCTGATTTGGTACACTACACCGTGTTACATAATTATTTAGCAAGTCACACAATGATTTATCCTCACTGTTTATACTTAACTTGGAGATTTTTGTAATTTACGATGATCCAAATGGTTTATGAGAAATATAATTCCTGAAGGCACCTCTGTGTGTTCGTAATATTCTAAAGAAGATTGTTTTTCTTTGCTCGCATTTGTTTCAGCAGTTACAGACTTGAAAACAATTACTGTAGGTTTGCAACAAAAAACAAAGTTGGTGTTTACAGACAATAGAATTGTAAACAGAATAATTTGTTACAGTTCATGACTAACAATCTCAATAATCTTTTTATATTCTCCTTTATGATACAAGAATAAATTGAAACCGTTTTAGTTCATTTATCTGTGGTATTACATAACATTCTGATTGATATCAGTAATTCATTTCATTTCCATTATAACCACATACAACAAATTCCAGCATCCATTTCTCTGACAAATTCTATCAACTTATTTTATTCTACAAATTCTAATGACATACAATAAAAAAATATTATTTTATACCATCCCACATACTAAAAATGATTATTAATTTAGGACCAAATAGGCAAAATATTTGTTTCTGACAGTCCTTTTGTTTCTGACAGTCCTTTTGGAAGAATTCTATTTATTTTCAAATAATTCAAGTTGTTATATAAAACAATGCAATTTTAAAAAATATTTTTGTATAATTAATATCATTATTAATAAAAAGACTTTAAGGTGGCAATCAAGGGGTATATGTCTCAAATTCCCTAATAAAATAAACAGAGGGTTGAAACATATTGCTGAATATGACTGTTCCAAGCCAGTAAATTAATGCCTTGTGCAACTTGCCCGTTCTATTATTAGTTTTTCATTAATTTTTGGTAATTGGTGTTTTTCTGTCTTTTTGTTATTAATTGAATTGTGTGGTTGGTGTTAATTTCCCAGTAAGATCTAGTATGAACCAAAAAACTGTCTGCTTGTGGAAGAATAAACTCCTTAACAACTGATAGATTTCAAGCACTCTCGGCAGGGGAGTGTATTAGGTTATGTGACAATAGTTGTTGGAGACACTGTTCTTTGACAATACAGACCCCTTTTTGTAGTTTATAAAAATGAGTAGGGATGTTGTAGCCACTAACACAATTTTCTGCAATTAGTTCTCCCCATTGAAAAAAATGTCTTAATTGTTTGTTAACTTCTTCTGATTTTGAATACAGCTGAAACACTACAAATACTAGTTACTAGCTGGATCAACTAACCACCATATCATGAAAACTTTGTTCCAGGTCACTCATGGATTTGTTATTAATTTGATCACCTAACTTCACCAAATGTGACTCAGTATGGCTGTTTTCAAGGATAGTTAACATGATGGTGATGATCTGTTTACACTTGATAAATACTAGACAAATAACCATTTTATACATTTCACTTGCACTTAATCTTTTATTTCAATTAAACACAAGTCTTTTGGCATCAAATATGACAAAGAAAGAACAGTGGAAACCATCAACTGGAAATAATTTGTGATCTAGTTGTTCATGTCATTTATGTTCTTGCATTAGGTGTTTTTTGCCTCAACAAAAATAATCATCAATTAATCTGATGCTGTTTTTTTTTTATGTCTATGCCAACATCTTGGATACAGTCTTTAATGTGACTTAAATTGATTTTTCAATTATTCATTTTCACTCTATAGACACACTGATGTAAACCAATCTATAATGTAAGCTAACCAAGTGAATTATGTCTCTGTATTCACCCATACAGGAAAAAGGAATAATAAAGTAAGGGGTTTCCAGGGTGTAACAACAAAACTGTGAAGTGCACCTTTAATGGTGGATATTAGAGTCCTCATGGGGGAATGTTTGATTAACGTAGTGGAGAGTGCCAAGTTCCTTTGAACATTAAGAACCCCTTTACATGATAATAATGTGGGCTACAAAAGGTTGGACCCAGTCCTCATCCAATCCTTCCACATACTTTCCTATATAGTGACAGTCCAAATTTTCCTGACTCAATCAACTTGGCGTTTCTTAATTGTCATTAATGTAACAGAAATATTACTTACTGGTTGATAAGTTGTTTAAACAATCAGTTTTTCTGTCCTCTCTAATAGCACCCGTTACCTTGTTACATTACTATCTTTTATACCTATATGGTGGATGCACAGTCATAGTGTATGATTGTCTTGCAAAGATGGACTGATGCATTTGCATTATATATTACTGTATACAGGGTTATCAGAACAAAGATTGATTGATTGATTGATTGATTCTTAATGCTTACTAATCAATATTTTAACTATACTGGCTGTAAGTTCTCGCCAATATTCGTGTGGCTTGCTTGAGGGTGTGCATGCTGTCTTCTGTACACTTTAAGAGAAGACAATATATTCCAAAGAAAAAATACATTGTTGGTCTTGAAGTGATATGAAATAATGAAAAACAAGCTCTACATTTCCACTTATTTACTTCTACTACATGAACAACCAGGGTGTAATGAATGTTTGTCTTCTACTAATTTACAAGAGGAAAAAATATGGGTTAATGACTTTAAATCTTTGCAAATTGCAATTTCTTTATGGACCAACAATGTAATGACGATAACTAGTACACGTCGCTATAACAAAACTCTCGAAGATCAGTACATGATTTCACTAAGAAAAAATTTAAATACGAATGTAACTGCAATTTGAAAAACCTCTGAAAAATGGCCATGACTGGTACATGGCAAGTGTTCAGGACATGTTTAGGACCAATGTTTGTCAATGTGGCTACCCACTCAAATTTCATCCCCACTTGAATGTCTGGGAATTTTCCCTCATTCAGCGCTGTAAACAATGAATCTAAGGCTAAATTGCTGTTAAACTTACTCTAACACAAATAATTCCTTAATAATAAACTACAGGGCGTTTCAACGTACTTATGTAATTACTGTACATTAAAGCAACACATTTTCATGGCTGAAATTCGAGTGTGCTACCATAATACATAGACACTGACAAAAACAGGACTTCTGGTTAATTAAAAAGTAAAATTATGAATACTCAATTTGCTTTAGTATAACAACACAAACTAAAAGGTTTTTATTCATAATTTCTGCTCTACGCCATTATCAATACTTGATTGTACAAATATAAATACAGCTTTCTCTTACCTCACCATTAGTGGACATTGGTTCCTCCATTCTAGAATCAATGTCCTGGTACTGAAAGGGCCATCTGCTGTGTAATGAGTTTGATGTTGGGTCCATCATTGAAAACTCATCTGCAAAACAGAATGACAGTTATTTTGTCCTGTTGTCTGGTTGTTATGTCCACTATTTGATGGCAGCATTCATATATTAATGTAAGCATGTATGGTCAAGTGGCATTTATCATGCTACCATGCATCAATATATATATTATATTAAGATTGACAAGCACTGTCCATATTTTATATAAGTAGCTTTTCGCACCTAAAATGTCAGAAAAGGTAAATAATTAACTGAAATTTACAACATATATAAAAATAAGTTGAGCCTTCAAGTGTAAAAGATAAAACATGCTACTGACAGTACAAATTGGGTGTGGTGATATATTTCAACGATCAGTCCTGACTTATGTACAAGCAGAAAGCTTTTTTTTAAATTCTTTAGTGCACAAATCTGACTTCTGCCATATATCTATATTTCTTCACTTTTAAGATCAAATGTGTGTGTTCAATAAGTATAATATTCAAGAATTATTTCATGTTTTTACAGTTTATCTTGTCTTGTATTCATAAACGGGACATTGTTTCAAATCTGTTCCTGATATTGGGTGCCTCTGTTAAGTTATTTAAATTTAGCCATGTTTAAAAATGATAGTTTAGTCTTTACTGTTAACAATGTATACTATCGGAATAGCTTCCCCACTGCCTCAAAGAAGGATAACAAGAATAGAAAATTCTGTTATTTAAATCATATCATCGATGAATTTAAAAATTGTTTCACATATTATAAGCAAATACAATAAGTCCTTAGGATTAGTAAGACTTGAAACATTGTGACCATTTACAATTGATATATACCAGTAATATTTGATTGTTTTGTCTACATGTTGCTACTTGTTCAGACATTGATTGAACTTATTATTTTTCTATTACATTATGTCACTGCTAGAAACAGCACCTTGTTATTCTATTATCATGGTAAAATCCACACAAGACAGTCACAGATATAAAAACCATTCCTTATGTGAATTCTATTTGCATTCATTAAAACACAGCATGATACAGCTTGCTTTTTTGATTATAAAAACACTTCAACATCGGGTCATTACTAGGAGCAATCCATTATGTTATATACTGAACCACAAATGTCTTGTATGAACACCTGCTTTGACAAAACCATAAATTAAACTGAGCAGAAACTACCACCAATTAAAATGAGTAAAAACTACTCTGATTGATTTCAGCAGAAACTACCTTAAAATATACTGTGCAGAAATGGCCTTTAATTATACTGAGCAGAAACTACACAGCGTTAAAATGAGCAGGAAATACATTCAATTAAACTGAGTAAAAATTAACTTAATTAACTGAACAGAAACTAACTTAAACTCTTCAGAAACTAACATCACTATAACTAAATAGAAATAACCAAATGAAAATGAGTAGAAACTAACTAGAAAGTAAAATGAAACTTAAGTATTCTTCTATTACCCTAACCAGGTTCACCAAACCCAAACTTATAAAGTACGCTCATTTGTAAAATGTAATGATTTAGCACAAGTGATTCCTTTCTGTTAAAGAGTATAAATGAAATAATTCAATACCACACCATGAGCTTAGCATGTTTTATGAATTAAGATTCTTCACATACAAACATATTATGTTATAATGTTAAATCTATGTTATGCTTTCAGCTGCACACCATTACGAGGGCACTCTACTGAGAAGTACTGATAAAAATACAGCATAAATTAACATAATTATCACAAATCTCCAGTTGAAGCAGCAGAAGATTATCACTAAGAAAAAAAGGGTAATGAAAGAAATTAGGTCAAAAACAAGGATATTACAGTAGATTGTCGTTTGATGAAACCCTTTGTTTGTTGATCTAACAAATTTTCTACACTTTCAATTTTTGTAATGTAATGTAATACAACATGTTTCCTTAGTAAGATGGTGCTTGTTAATTCACATTTCATCTTAATTTTGCTTTGTCATATGCACCTGTGTTTATTATTAAAGAAATATCTGCTATAACAATATATTCCAATGTGATTGATTGATTGTTGTTTAATCCAGCAAGTAGTATTTCTGTGTCAGGTACAGGACATACGTTCCATTGTGTCATTCTGTGTATGTAATTAACATTTAATATTTAATTTTGTACTATGGAGTTGATGTTATGATACAAATTCATTGTGATATATTCTATAGCATTGTAATTCTAAAGTTTAAAGAGAAATAACCCAATCTTTTCTATTACCATGTTATGCATGTCATACCATAAAATACAGCACATCTTTAAATCCTATAATTAAGATTATTTCTTTAAAAAAATCGCTTTAAAAAAAACCACATGATCCCCCAATTCCCACCTAACTATCCAGAAATAGTTATTTTGCTGTGATGTGTTCTGCTCAATATTTTGTGTTTTCAGACTTGGAAATCAAGGATATTTCTTCAACTTGTGGTACTAGCATCAAACCAAGTGACAATTCTCATTAACCATGGAAACAAGGATTGCCAAGTTAGACTGGCAGATGTCTATTGATCTCCGCATCAAAAATACATACATCAGAATAACCATTTTAACCAGGAAATCAAATTGGTAACAAAACCTCGGTTATTAAAGGTCAGCGGTAAATAAATTCTAGTTTTACTGGCAGATGACAAGATGAATGAGTCTGGGTCATTCTAATTTTGTTTTTATACTGTCACAGAAAAAACATACATTTTCAATAACAGTCTAAATTGGATGTTTATTTCCAATAACTGATCAATGGGTTAGTTCACGATAAACATATTACTAAAACAGTCTGCCAGCAATACTTATTAGTTAGTTGTATGAAATAAACATCTGTGACTTAGTCATATGGATGTATGGAGTCTAATATACTTTTGTTCTTTTTCATGCTAAATCCAATTCAAATTTTGTGGAATGTTAGTTTATTTTTCTCCAAAAGTGTCTCTATCCAAGGTATTCACACCTTTTACAACAACTTTTATGCAGCAGTGATTTATGTCCAAAAAAAATTATTGTTAATTTATCATAGCCCCATTTCGTGTTGTGAAGTCATCTTCACACAAAAAGCAGCTTCACTGTCTACAAAATATCAATATTGGCTCTGGGTAGGTTGAAGAATTATAGGATAATTAATTGGGCATTGTGAATATCCAAAATATGATCACGAGTGCTGCATAATTCATCTGATTAAATGAGTGTGCGGAACTTGCTTTATGCGGCACGAGTGATCATATTTTGGATATTCACGATGCCCAATTGATTTTCCTATTTTTATGTAGATCAAAATTGTTTTCGTAACATTTAAATGCTTTAATCCTAAATTTTATGAATGGCGGATGAATATCTGTATAGTACAAAATTTTGGCGGGAAAAAACCTGAGAGTGAAAATAAACGATAATTTTCACATGTGATTTACCGTGATTTGTGTCACTCAGAAAATTCAATATTTCATCTCTATCTATATTATAAGTCATCTTTAATCTCTATTTATCATGATATACAGTTAAAAAAAAATTTTCTCTTCTGGATTTATGTAGTTTTCTGACAGATTTCACATTTGAAATAATTTACACTTTTCAAAAGCATCACCTCATATTTTATCTATAAATTGGTAACTAATTCTTAATAAAAATTCTGTTAAATTTGTAATTGAGGGAAACACATGAAAATCATACTTTCATATTTCAAAATTGAATGCTATTTTTTGTATTTTTATTGGTGTGCTAAAGCATTAGCCAAAGCACATTTTCTGTGAAAAGCAGCAAGTAGAACAAAAATTTGTTTTAATCATAGTTTCTTTCTAACCTCTAAAAATATAAAGTGTCTTTTTAGGAAGATAAAATTATATCTTGATAATGTGTATAAACAATCTGAAGTAATTTGATTTTAAATTAATTCAAAGCATGAATATCTTCCAAATTTTTTGCAATAATGAGATAATTCATCAAAATGACATGATGACAGGCTTAAAATGGTCTTCTATATTTAGGTTCCTGCATAAGAAACATTATTAATGACATTAATTAAGATTACCATAAGAATAACAACAATATAGCTGCAAGCAATATATTTATATTCTGAATTTTCACAGGAACAATTAAGATTTGAACTATGTTTCATAGGATGTGCCTGAATTATAGTAAAAAAATATCTCTGTAGTTTTTTATAGGAGTATGTGACACTTAGCAATTATAGTTAGATATAGATATGCAGAAACTTAATTTATATTGGTTGATCATATTTTATTTTTAATACTTGTTTATGTTTCAATCAATATTTTTAACTGTTTTCCTTGTTAAAAATTGAAATTGACAATTTGTTTAATGGATTTGATCAAAAACTAACATTAAAACATTGACTTTCTTATATTTTATCCATTAAACTGAAATGTCAATATACATTGAGATCAGTGGCATAGCTAGGAATAAAGTATTTGTAAGCAGGGGGTCTGGGGGACCAGCCCTCAAAATCTGAACATATTTTAAAATTACGGTGGCCATATCTGATCATTCTTATAATTTAGCTTTAATTCCTCAACTATTTGTAAGAATGTGTTTACAGTGCTCTCTGCCACTGAATAATTTGTGATCCGTACCACACAGATATTTTATAATTGAATTTCTAATAGTGTCGTATTGCTTTATTGAAAACTTCGGTCAGGCACAATTGTGACCTGTCAGGCAGATGGATTAACACCTGTAAAGACTGATTAGAAATAACAGTTTTGACTCAGTTTTGGTCTTTAAAATGTCACTATTACTAGTTCTGTTTCACATTTCCAGGAAATTTCATTTACATACATCATTGAGTAAATTTTCTAAAAATAAACACGGTTAAGATACGACCACATGGTAAAGACACATGTAAGCAAATAATGAACTATTTCAAAATTTTTAGTATATATTCAAATGGTTGTTGGAATTTTTTATCCACATCTTTAAAATAGTAAAAAATAAAAAATTTCCAAATCAAATTTTACATAAACATAAAGTTTATCAGATTTTTATGACATCTGAATAATAAATAACACAACCTAATTTGTTTCAATGTTTTAAATGTACATGCCATAGTAGTAGATGGAGCAGACTAATCCAATAAACCAATATCTATACAGCCATTAAAAAGATTGTGTACTCTCTGCCGAAGCTTGCATTTTTTTATTGATTTGGTTCTTTCCTAACTGATTCCTGCAGGTCAATGACTGCCAGAGAAGTGTCCTCGACTGAGTTAGGGAGACCAACATACTCGATTTAGAGTGTTTATAACTGATTCCTGCAGGGTAAATGATTGGCAGAGTAGTGCTCTCATCTGTTTTAAGGGAGACAAACATTTTCTAACCCATTCCTGCAGGTCAATGACTGCCAGAATAGTGCCCCCGGCTGTGTTAAAGGAGACAAACATTTCTTAACCGATTCCTGCAGGTCAATGGCTGCCAGAATAGTGCCCCCCTCCCCCTGCATTAAGGGAGACAAACATTTCCTAACCTATTCCTGCAAGTCAATGACTGCTAGAGTAGTGTCCTGGCTGCATTAAGGGAGATAAACATTTCCTAACCGATTCCTGCAAGTCAATTACTACCGAGTAGTGTCCTGGCTGCATTAAGGGGAATAAACATACATGATATGCATATGTTCAATTTTCAACTACAGAGTCAAGTTAAAGCAACATCAGATTCTAATTAGACAAGTTCATGAGTGTGTCCACCATACATTTTAGATCTACTACCTTACAATACATGCAGTGAATTGCACACTTGATATGAAGGCATACATAAACAGCTCAAGCATAGCATGACCAGTGAAGCAGTACCAGTTTCCAATAAGACACCCAACATATAACTCATTTTCTTGTCCAAGAAAAAGTCACAAACTAAACCAGAGGCTCTTAAGAGCCTGTATCGCTCACCTGATTTTATAGGCAATGAAGGTGGCATTTCCCTGATGTTAAAGTAAGTCCTGTAATTTTCAATAAACTTTAAATAGGACCATCCAAACAATATTACTAGAAAGCTTTGTTTCATTGGTTAACCGGTTTTATAGAGAAGATTTTTTTTATTTGCCCATAGGGTCCTATGTTAAACTAAGTCTTGAGGTGGTGGCCATTTTGAATTTCCGATTGGGATAAAAAACATTAACTTTATAGAGGACCATCCAAACAATATTGCTAGTAAGTTTTGTTTCCATTGGTTGACTGGTTTCAGAAAAGAAGCCTTTCAAACTTTTTCCCATAGGGTCCAATGTTAAATTAAGTCCTGCGGTGGCAGCCATTTTGAATTTCCAATTTCCATAAAAAACACAAACTTTATAGAGGACCATCCAAACAATATTGCTAGTAAGTTTTTGTTTCCATTGATTAACCGTTTTTAGAGAAGAAGCCTTTTAAAACTTTTTCCCATAGGGTTCTATGTTAAACTAAGTCCTGCGGTGGCGGCCATTTTGAATTTCCAATTGCCATAAAAAACATTAACTTTATAGAGGACCATCCAAACAATATTGCTAGTAAGTTTTGTTTTAATTGGTTAAACGGTTTCAGAGAAGAAGCCCTTTTAAACTTTTTTCTCATAGGGTCGAATGTTAAACCAAGTCCTGCGGTGGCAGCCATTTTGAATTTCCAATTGCCATAAAAAACACAAACATTATAGAAGACCATCCAAACAATATTGCTAGTAAGTTTTTGTTTCCATTGATTAACCGGTTACAGAGAAGAAGCCTTTTAAAACTTTTTCCCATAGGGTTCTATGTTAAACTAAGTCCTGCGGTGGTGGCCATTTTGAATTTCCAATTCCCATCAAAAACACAAACTTTATAGAGGACCATCCAAACAATATTGCTAGTAAGTTTTGTTTTGATTGGTTAAACGGTTTCAGAGAAGAAGCCCTTTTTAACTTTTTTCCCATAGGGTCCTATGTTAAACTAAGTCTTGAGGTGGCGGCCATATTGGTTTACCAATCAAAATAAAAAACACAAACTTTGTAAAGGTCCATCCAATGAACATTATGGCCAAGTTTGGTTTTAATTGGCCAAGTGGTTTCAGAGAAGAAGATTAAAATGTAAAAAGTTTACAGACACCGACAACAACGACGCCAACGGACGCAAAGTGATAACAATAGCTCACATGACCCTTTGGGTCAGGTGAGCTAAAAAGGAAAGCTTACCTAGCATAGCTTATTATATTTTACTACCTCTAAAGGGATGACATCAACCTAGGTACAACCATTCTCTAACATCACTTAAAACAGATCAACAAATATTTTCTACTTCTATAACATTTTGTTACTAGAAACAGATTAAGTCATCCTAGCAATTCTAATGCTTATGAGGAAATGCTTTAAATTTTTAAAATTTTTACACAATCAGAATTTGGAATAAAATTAGCAGAGTTTGAGTATTTAACACGTGTTGTACAAAAAAAGTAAATAATTTTTACAATGTCATGAATAACTAAACTGGATAACTATCTTAACTTAATGTTTGACATTTTTCCAGCTACGAGAAATTAATTTAAGATACCACAGACAAAAGTTCTGTAGCTTCTTACATGACTCTTGTTCAGAGGATAAAATTGACTGTGAACCTGTTTGCCAATAAACAAACAATTAATTCTTCTAGCATGTAATCAGATTGAATTAAAGAATAATGGCAAATCCCAACCCCCAATCCAAAAGTCATCTCACAATACATTTATGTGATTTCATTCCTGACCAATGTAAAAACTTCAATGCTGAAAGCCATTATAAATATACCCACACAACCAATCCAATGCATCTTCTTGTTGGTGATTAAGAATTTTGAAGCAATATATATCTGAAAAACTGGTTGTTAATGACAGAAACTGACATCTTTTGTTGATATGAACAGAAAAACAAGTCTTACCTACAAAACTTATGTGGTTAAAAAACTACACACATCCATTCAAATACAAAAGATCAATTCAAATGTCTGAACGTTCTAAAAATATCAGAAAATTAATGGAAAAATATTCTGCAATTCACAGATCAAAGTTGCTATATATGTACTTTGCAATAAAACTTGCGTCACACTCTCGGTTTTGCAAAAAGCATTATATTTTTACTACTAGTGTCAATGGTCTATTATTTGTATTTATAAGTCAATGTATGCAGCATTTTAATTACTTTTCCAACTTAATTTTTTGCCAATTTTATTTTATGAAAGTGATGTGAACCATTAGTCATTGGTATAATTATGACTTTTTAATTTTTTAATATTTGTTCGATTAGAAATAAACTGTGCCAGTATGGAATTCAGCAGCCATTCAAATATATTGGGGTAAATCCCCCCACCACAAAATTTTTTAATACCCCTTTCCTTTCTCTCAAAGACAGTTATTTATACAGCTGAGTCAAATCAGAGGCGAGTCGTTGTTGAAATTTCGGGCATGAAACAGTAATAAATGGAGTCAATGACTACCCTATTTTCGTTGTCAATGTCAATGTTGACTAAATGTCTTATTGTCTTTTTCTGACTAAAAGACTTCGTGAACTAAATGTTTTATTGACTTTTTCTGCACTAAAAGTCTATGAAGACTACAGGTCTAATTGTCTTTTTCTGAACTATAAGTCTATGTGGACTACATTTCTAATTGTCTTTTCTGGACACTATGTCTACGTGAACTGCATGTCTAATTGTCTTTTCTGGACTAAAAGACCTTTGAGGACTAAATGTCTAAGTGTCTTTTTCAGGACTATAAGTCTATGTGGTCTACATGTCTAATTGTCTTTGTTGGACTATAGGTCGGTAGACTACATGTCTTATTGTCTTTTTCTAAACTTTAAGTCTATGTGGACTACATGTCTAATTGTCTTTTTCTGGACTAAAAGTCTTTGTGGACTTCATGTCTAATTGTCTTTTTCTGGACTGAAAGTCTATGTGGACTACATGTCTAATTGTCTTTTACTGGACAAAAGTCTATGTGGACTACATGTCTAATTGTCTTTTCTGGACTAAAAGTCTATGTGGACTTGATGTCTAATGGTCATTTTCAGGACTATAAGTCTATGTGAACTTCATGTCTAATTTTCTGGACAAAAAGCCTATGTGGACTAAATCTTTAATTGACTTTTTCTGGACTAAAAGTCTGTGGACTACATGTCTTATTGTCTTTTTCTGGACTATAAGTCTATGTGGACTACATGTCTAATTGTCTTTTTCTGGACTAAAAGTCTATGTGGACTTCTAATTGTCTAATTGTCTTTTTCTGGACTAAAAGTCTATGTGGACTACATGTCTAATTGTCTTTTACTGGACTAAAGTCTATGTGGACTACATGTCTGATTGTCTTTTCTGGACTATAAGTCTATGTGGACTTCATGTCTAATTGTCTTTTTCAGGACTATAAGTCTATGTGAACTTCATGTCTAATTGTCTTTTTCTGGACTAAAAGTCTATGTGGACTAAATGTTTAATTACATGTCTAATTGTCTTTCTGGACTACATTTCTAATTGTCTTTTTCAGGACTATAAGTCTATGTGGACTACATGTCTAATTGTTATTAATTAATCATCTCTATGATGGAACACTAGAAACTGTAAAGAAGAAGAATTGTCTTTTTCTGGACTAAAAGTCTATGTGGACTGCATGTCCAATGGTTTTTTTCTGTACTACAAGTCTATGTGGACTACATGTATAACTGGCTAATTGCATATTATCCCCAGAGAGCTGTAGATGTTTCACCTTTGTAGCCACACAGCTACACCATTTAATATTTTAAAATTAACTAGAGGCTCTTAAGAGCCTGTATCGCTCACCTGACTTACAAAAAAAGTTTTAAGAGCCATTACTTTCTTACAAATTTTGATATTAAATGCTAAAGAGTTTACATGATGATGCTGTTTCTATGAATGTTGCCATGTTTTAATTCAATCTGCATGTGGTTTGTAAAAAGAAGATTTTTGAAATTTCAGCCAATCAGAACCCATTAGTGGCCCTGGAAGCCATGTTCAAAAGTTTACAGACGACGGATGCAAAGTGTTGAAAATAGCTCACACTGACCGTTTGGGTAAGGTGAGCTAAACTAGAGGCTCCCAGGAGCCTGTAATCGCTCACCTGGAATCCAAATGACTTAAACTATATTTAAATTTTTGAAATTAACAGTTTCAGTCTAGTTGTTATAGCTTTTAAGTTACTGTGCAAAAACTATACATTTCTTCAAAAAATTTGTTAAATACAATAACTCCTATAAGGTGCCATCCACAATTTCTGAAAATTAAATGGTTTTTAGGCATTGTCCTTTAGGGTACTTTAGAAATTTACAGTTTTACTCTACTAATAGGTGTGTTATAGACTAATTTATAATTAAAAAACTGTTCATATGTCCAAATTCATAATGAAAGGGCAATAACTCCTATAAAGAGTCATCTTGCAATTTTTGGACTAAGCAATCATTTGTAGGGCTTCTATTGCTGATCATTTGTGCAATTTACAGTTTCAATCTAGCTGCTATAGTTTTCAAGTTACAGGACAAAAACGGAAAATTTCATAAAAAATTGCCATTTAAGGGCAATAACCCCTATAAGGAGTCATCTGACAATTTCAGACTAATACAGTGAATTGAAGGGCTTGTATTGTTGATCTTTTTTGCTCTTTACAGTTTTACTCTAGCTGTTATAGTTTTAAAGTTACAGGACAAAAACGGAAAATTTCATAAAAAATTACCATTTAAGGGCAATAACTCATATAAGGAATCATTTGACAATTTCAGACCAATCAAGTGAATTGTAGGGTCTTTATTGCTGATCATTTGTGCAATTTACAGTTTCAATCTAGCTGCTATAGTTTTCAAGTTACAGGACAAAAACGGAAAATTTCATAAAAAATTACCATTTAAGGGCAATAACTCATATAAGGAGTCATCTGACAATTTCAGACCAATCAAGTGAATTGTAGGGCTTTCATTGCTGATCATTTTTGCCATTTACAGTTTCACTCTACCTCGTATATTTTTCAGGTTATATTGTAAATACCAAAAATTTTGTCAAAAATCTTCAAAAAAGGGCAATAACTCCTACAAGAAGCCAATACACAACTTCGCACTAATAGCAACTATTGTAGACCTTAATGTGCTGATCAATTTGAAGTAACGGTTTTCTCTATAGCTATTATAGTTTTTTAGATAATGATCAAAAACCTGTGTTGACCCCCATGTTCTATTTTTAGTAACAGCGGCCATATTTGTCTGTTGATCAACACCCTGGGTACAAACTTGAAACTAGGAACCCTAAGGATGATTGTGGCCAAGTTTGAAAAAAATTGGCCAAGTGGTTTCAGAGGAGAAGATTTTTGAAAAAGTTTACGACGGACGACAGACGACGGACGACGGACGACGGACGACGGACGACAGACGACGGACGACGGACGACGGACGACGGACGACGGACGACGGACGCCAAGTGATAGCAATAGCTCACATGGACCTTCGGTCCAGGTGAGCTAAAAAGGTTAAAGGTTCATAAACTTCTTTTCAAAATGGCGGCAAAGAAATTCCAGTCAGTATTTGTTGGACCTATTGTGCTAGTCTTTCTGGAACCTACTTCTCACCAAAACACAACAGGTTATTCTCTTCCTTTCTCTTTTATTTTGTTGCCCTGCAATATAGCCACCATATTCTGCCATATGTAAAAGATGCAAGTTTGTAAATAGATCTTCTTTTACAGGGAGCAGGTTTTTTGTTTGCTTAACTTACTATCAACACAAACTAAAAGGGATGGTGGTGACACAAAATATTTAGAATTGCAAATTCGCCTAGCACTGCTACACCAACACTTACATAACAACACTGTCCCTACCAGAGTATAATCCCACCAGTAAAAAGGGATATGGTTTCCCTACTGGAACGCCTGAATTCACCACTTTCTTTAGAGGGTTTTGTTTGTTGTGGCTTGTGTCTCAAAGTTTTTTTTGCCTTGTAGTTTCTTTTGATTAGGTTTCAGCACCTTTTGACTTACCTCAATTATCACCTAACACAAAATTGGTTGTTGACATGTCAAGTAATTACCAGATGTCAAGACAAACAAATAGATCAATATCAGAGAGTGTTAAAGGTGTGTTTGTTTGTTTGAATGGTGTTTTAACGCCACTTTCAGCAATTTTTCAGCTATCTCATGGCGTCCAGTTTTTTATTGGGGAGGAAGAAGGAGTACCCGGAGAGAACCCCCGACCTGCGGTTAAAGGTGTGAGTACAATTACAACATACAATGCAAAAATATTCTTCAAGGAACAATCCATCCCTTGGTCATATCTTAATAAACTAAATTACTAGGATTCCACAAATTAATCACACACATGTAGACTGTGAACCATCCTACTTCATGTAGACTGAACCATAATTCTTAACAACCATGTATAAGAGACAATAACCTTAAATTTCCTCTTACATTAAGACAGAAAACCTGAAAATCAGCACACTTCAGACATTCATTTTGAATTTAATTGATAGATGACCCCATTTTTTAAATTATATTTTAACTTTATCAATAAAATGAAGATTCAGTTGCTTGAAAGTCATTTTACAGAAAAACCTTGAATTGAAGAAAAACATTTTGGACAACATACAAATCCCCTGAATAATTCGAAGTCAAAACAAAAATTAAAAACAATATAACAATCGTGCATAAAACAACAAAGTTCACAACTTTGTCTTTACCAGCAGCAATGGAACAAATCGTCAGTAAGAAACAAAGATCAGATCCCTGACAGGCACTAAACAAACCATATTGGAAACCTTGGGAGGCACAATGTAATCCTGTTACGTACCTCATCAGTAAGAAACAGAGATCCCTGACAGGCACTAAACAAAGCATATTGAATCCCTTGGGAGGCACAATGTAATCCTGTTACCTACCTCATCAGTAAGAAACAGAGATCAGATCCGTGACAGGCACTAAACAAAGCATATTGTAAACCTTGGGAGGCACAATGTAATCCTGTTACGTACCTCGTCAGTAAGAAACAGAGATCAGATCCATGACAGGCACTAAACAAACCATATTGTAAACCTTGGGAGGCAGGCACAATGTAATCCTGTTACGTATCTTGTCAGTAAGAAACAGAGATCCCCGACAGGCACTAAACAAACCATATTGAATACCTTGGGAGGCACAATGTAATCCTGTTACGTACCTCATCAGTAAGAAACAGAGATCCCTGACAGGCAGTAAACAAACCATATTGAATACCTTGGGAGGCACAATGTAATCCTGTTACGTACCTCATCAGTAAGAAACAGAGATCCCGGACAGGCACTAAACAAACCATATTGAATACCTTGGGAGGCACAATGTAATCCTGTTACCTACCTCATCAGTAAGAAACAGAGATCAGATCCGTGACAGGCACTTAACAAAGCATATTGTAAACCTTGGGAGGCACAATGTAATCCTGTTACGTACCTCGTCAGTAAGAAACAGAGATCAGATCCGTGACAGGCACTAAACAAACCATATTGTAAACCTTTAGAGGCAGGCACAATGTAATCCTGTTACGTATCTCGTCAGTAAGAAACAGAGATCCCCGACAGGCACTAAACAAACCATATTGAATACCTTGGGAGGCACAATGTAATCCTGTTACGTATCTCGTCAGTAAGAAACAGAGATCCCCGACAGGCACTAAACAAACCATATTGAATACCTTGGGAGGCACAATGTAATCCTGTTACGTACCTCATCAGTAAGAAACAGAGATCAGATCCGTGACAGGCACTAAACAAACCATATTGTAAACCTTTAGAGGCAGGCACAATGTAATCCTGTTACGTATCTCGTCAGTAAGAAACAGAGATCCCCGACAGGCACTAAACAAACCATATTGTAAACCTTTAGAGGCAGGCACAATGTAATCCTGTTACGTACCTCATCAGTAAGAAACAGAGATCCCTGACAGGCACTAAACAAACCATATTGAATACCTTGGGAGGCACAATGTAATCCTGATACGTACCTCATCAGTAAGAAACAGAGATCCCCGACAGGCACTAAACAAACCATATTGAATACCTTGGGAGGCACAATGTAATCCTGTTACGTACCTCATCAGTAAGAAACAGAGATCCCTGACAGGCACTAAACAAACCATATTGAATACCTTGGGAGGCACAATGTAATCCTGTTATGTACCTCATCAGTAAGAAACAGAGATCAGATCCGTGACAGGCACTAAACAAAGCATATTGTAAACCTTGGGAGGCACAATGTAATCCTGTTACGTATCTCGTCAGTAAGAAACAGAGATCCCCGACAGGCACTAAACAAACTATATTGAATACCTTGGGAGGCACAATGTAATCCTGTTATGTACCTCATCAGTAAGAAACAGAGATCAGATCCGTGACAGGCACTAAACAAACCATACTGAATACCTTGGGAGGCACAATGTAATCCTGTTACGTACCTCATCAGTAAGAAACAGACATCAGATCCGTGACAGGCACTAAACAAAGCATATTGTAAACCTTGGGAGGCACAATGTAATCCTGTTACGTATCTCGTCAGTAAGAAACAGAGATCCCCGACAGGCACTAAACAAAGCATATTGAATACCTTGGGAGGCACAATGTAATCCTGTTACGTACCTCATCAGTAAGAAACAGAGATCAGATCCGTGACAGGCACTAAACAAACCATATTGAATACCTTGGGAGGCACAATGTAATCCTGTTACGTACCTCATCAGTAAGAAACAGAGATCAGATCCGTGACAGGCACTAAACAAAGCATATTGTAAACCTTGGGAGGCACAATGTAATCCTGTTACGTATCTCGTCAGTAAGAAATAGAGATCCTCGACAGGCACTAAACAAACCATATTGAATACCTTGGGAGGCACAATGTCATCCTGTTACGTACCTCGTCAGTAAGAAACAGAGATCAGATCCGTGACAGGCACTAAACAAACCATATTGTAAACCTTTAGAGGCAGGCACAATGTAATCCTGTTACGTATCTCGTCAGTAAGAAACAGAGATCAGATCCGTGACAGGCACTAAACAAACCATATTGTAAACCTTTAGAGGCAGGCACAATGTAATCCTGTTACGTATCTCGTCAGTAAGAAACAGAGATCAGATCCGTGACAGGCACTAAACAAACCATATTGTAAACCTTTAGAGGCAGGCACAATGTAATCCTGTTACGTACCTCATCAGTAAGAAACAGAGATCCCTGACAGGCACTAAACAAACCATATTGAATACCTTGGGAGGCACAATGTAATCCTGTTACCTACCTCATCAGTAAGAAACAGAGATCCCTGACAGGCACTAAACAAACCATATTGAATACCTTGGGAGGCACAATGTAATCCTGTTACGTACCTCATCAGTAAGAAACAGAGATCCCTGACAGGCACTAAACAAACCATATTGAATACCTTGGGAGGCACAATGTAATCCTGTTACGTACCTCATCAGTAAGAAACAGAGATCAGATCCGTGACAGGCACTAAACAAACCATATTGGAAACCTTGGGAGGCACAATGTAATCCTGTTACGTATCTCGTCAGTAAGAAACAGAGATCAGATCCGTGACAGGCACTAAACAAAGCATATTGTAAACCTTGGGAGGCACAATGTAATCCTGTTACGTACCTCATCAGTAAGAAACAGAGATCAGATCCGTGACAGGCACTAAACAAAGCATATTGTAAACCTTGGGAGGCACAATGTAATCCTGTTACGTACCTCATCAGTAAGAAACAGAGATCAGATCCGTGACAGGCACTAAACAAAGCATATTGTAAACCTTGGGAGGCACAATGTAATCCTGTTACGTACCTCATCAGTAAGAAACAGAGATCAGATCCGTGACAGGCACTAAACAAAGCATATTGTAAACCTTGGGAGGCACAATGTAATCCTGTTACGTACCTCATCAGTAAAAAACAGAGATCAGATCCGTGACGGGCACTAAACAAAGCATATTGTAAACCTTGGGAGGCACAATGTAATCCTGTTACGTACCTCATCAGTAAGAAACAGAGATCAGATCCGTGACAGGCACTAAACAAAGCATATTGTAAACCTTGGGAGGCACAATGTAATCCTGTTACATACCTCATCAGTAAGAAACAGAGATCAGATCCATGACAGGCACTAAACAAAGCATATTGTAAACCTTGGGAGGCACAATGTAATCCTGTTACGTACCTCATCAGTAAGAAACAGATCAGATCCGTGACAGGCACTAAACAAAGCATATTGTAAACCTTGGGAGGCACAATGTAATAATGTTACGTACCTCATCAGTAAGAAACAGAGATCAGATCCGTGACAGGCACTAAACAAAGCATATTGTAAACCTTGGGAGGCACAATGTAATCCTGTTACGTACCTCATCAGTAAGAAACAGAGATCAGATCAGTGACAGGCACTAAACAAAGCATATTGTAAACCTTGGGAGGCACAATGTAATCCTGTTACGTACCTCATCAGTAAGAAACAGAGATCAGATTCGTGACAGGCACTAAACAAAGCATATTGTAAACCTTGGGAGGCACAATGTAATCCTGTTACGTACCTCATCAGTTAGAAACAGAGATCAGATCCGTGACAGGCACTAAACAAACCATACTGAATACCTTGGGAGGCACAATGTTAAACTGTGTTGTACCGTACTAGTAATCAATGAAGACCAGATACCCTGGCAGGCACTAAACAAAGCATACAAGTTACCTTGGTAAGCACAATGTAATCCTGTTATGTACCTCGCCAGTAAGAAACAGAGATCAGATCCTTGACAGGCACTAAACTAGAGGCTCCCAGGAGCCTGTAATCGCTCACCTGGAATCCAAATGACTTAAACTATATTAAATTTTTTGATATTAACAGTTTCAGTCTAGTTGTTATAGCTTTTAAGTTACTGTGCAAAAACTAAACATTTCTTCAAAAAATTTCTTAAATACAATAACTCCTATAAGGTGCCATCCACAATTTCTGAAAATTAAATGGTTTTTAGGCATTGTCCTTTAGGGTACTTTAGAAATTTACAGTTTTACTCTACTAATAGGTGTGTTATAGACTAATTTATAATTAAAAAACTGTTCATATGTCCAAATTCATAATGAAAGGGCAATAACTCCTATAAAGAGTCATCTTGCAATTTTTGGACTAAGCAATCATTTGTAGGGCTTCTATTGCTGATCATTTGTGCAATTTACAGTTTTAATCTAGCTACTATAGTTTTCAAGTTACAGGACAAAAATGGAAAATTTCATAACAAAATTGTCATTTAAGGGCAATAACCCCTAGAAGGAGTCATCTGACAATTTCAGACCAATTAAATGAATTGTAGGGCTTTTTTGCTGATCATTTTTGCAATTTATTATTTCACTCTAGCTGTTATGGTTTTTAAGTTACAGGACAAAAACGGAAAATTTCATAAAAAATTGCAATTTAAGGGCAATAACTCCTATAAGGAGTCATCTGACAATTTCAGACCAATCAAGTGAATTGTAGGGTCTTTATTGCTGATCATTTGTGCAATTTACAGTTTCAATCTAGCTGCTATAGTTTTCAAGTTACAGGACAAAAACGGAAAATTTCATAAAAAATTGCCATTTAAGGGCAATAACTCCTATAAGGAGTCATCTGACAATTTCAGACTAATACAGTGAATTGTAGGGCTTGTATTGTTGATCATTTTTGCTATTTACAGTTTTACTCTAGCTGTTATAGTTTTAAAGTTACAGGACAAAAACGGAAAATTT
Organism: Limnoperna fortunei; assembly: GCA_944474755.1. NCBI lineage: Eukaryota > Metazoa > Mollusca > Bivalvia > Mytilida > Modiolidae > Limnoperna > Limnoperna fortunei. Next base: position 55,007,589 of record OX104116.1, read on the forward strand.
CATAAAAAATTACCATTTAAGGGCAATAACTCATATAAGGAGTCATCTGACAATTTCAGACCAATCAAGTGAATTGTAGGGTCTTTATTGCTGATCATTTGTGCAATTTACAGTTTCAATCTAGCTGCTATAGTTTTCATGTTACAGGACAAAAACGGAAAATTTCATAAAAAATTGCCATTTAAGGGCAATAACTCCTATAAGGAGTCATCTGACAATTTCAGACTAATACAGTGAATTGTAGGGCTTGTATTGTTGATCATTTTTGCTCTTTACAGTTTTACTCTAGCTGTTATAGTTTTAAAGTCAGTGTTTTCAATAAAAGCCGGCAGCCGGCAAAATCAACCGCTTATTGCCAATTTTTTGCCGGCTATTCCATTTCCGATTTCAAAAATCGGAGTTCGCAATTTTCGCGGACGAGGTCGGGATCGTCAGTCTTTGTTTTGGTATTGCGTACTCCCGGGAACCAGTTCATATCACTTGTGCGTTTGAAAACTAGGTGAAAACATTGTTTTCATTCAAATGAGACGAAAAGACCCTGACTGTGGTGAAGTGAAGTGAAGGTTAACAGTAGCAATCCGCATCGGAGAAGACAATTCTTCGGAGAAGACAATTCTAAGTTGTTAAACTTGTGTCTGATCCATTTGTTGCTTTTTTAGAACAATAAAATATGTTTAAATTATCTGCATCGATGAAACGATCAATTAAAGATTATTTTGGAGTCACCGCTAAGCAGAGCAAAGGTCAGAAAGAAACTGTTGTTGAAATAAAATACAAAATTTTACATAGGCCAATGTCCATTCATCATTCACGCCGTTTTTAATTTACATGTAAAAAATAACAAAACTTAAAAAAATTACAAAAACAAATGATGTGATGAATCATTATGTGAATCCAATTACCATGTAAAAATAAAATAGTTCAAAATTAGACTTGTAGTGAATTAAATTGTATAACAGAAGTATTTATAATTATTTATTTATTACAGCATACCAGTCACTTACTCAGATCAAAATATCATGCAACTTTGGCCACTTATTTGCCAGGCAATTTTTGTTATGAAAATTAACATAAACCTCTTTGTATCTTTGTTCTGTTAGCTTTGAATGGAAATAAGGAAATTGTTTAAATAATCATGCTGACATTTAAAATAACACTGGTATGTTGGTCAAGGCTTTTGTCAATTTATGAAATTGGTAAGAAATAATTAAGATTCATGTCACAATTCATCAAGTTTTGCAGAAAATATAACAAATGAAAAGGATGATTTAGATAGGGCTAGAGGGCTTACAACTTGATCCAAAACTGCTAATTTTCGTTTTCGGCCGGTGGGCTTTGCCCCCCTGGTCCCCCTACCAGGTCGTTGCCCTGGACCCACTGGGGGCCTTGAGCGGCCCCCAGACCCCTCGCCGTATTTATTCTTCCCCCTATTCCAATTTTTTTGCCTTCTATTGCAAAAGTTAATGAAAACACTGAAAGTTACAGGACAAAAACGGAAAATTTCATAAAAAATTACCATTTAAGGGCAATAACTCATATAAGGAGTCATTTGACAATTTCAGACCAATCAAGTGAATTGTAGGGTCTTTATTGCTGATCATTTGTGCAATTTACAGTTTCAATCTAGCTGCTATAGTTTTCAAGTTACAGGACAAAAACGGAAAATTTCATAAAAAATTGCCATTTAAGGGCAATAACTCCTATAAGGAGTCATCTGACAATTTCAGACTAATACAGTGAATTGTAGGGCTTGTATTGTTGATCATTTTTGCTCTTTACAGTTTTACTCTAGCTGTTATAGTTTTACAGTTACAGGACAAAAACGGAAAATTTCATAAAAAATTACCATTTAAGGGCAATAACTCATATAAAGAGTCATCTGACAATTTCAGACCAATCAAGTGAATTGTAGGGCTTTTATTGCTGATCATTTTTGCCATTTACAGTTTCACTCTACCTCGTATATTTTTCAGGTTATATTGTAAATACCAAAAATTTTGTCAAAAAACGTCAAAAAAGGGCAATAACTCCTACAAGAAGCCAATACACAACTTCGCACTAATAGCAACTATTGTAGACCTTAATGTGCAGATCAATTTGAAGTAACGGTTTTCTCTATAGCTATTATAGTTTTTTAGATAATGATCAAAAACCTGTGTTGACCCCCATGTTCTATTTTTAGTAACAGCGGCCATATTTGTCTGTTGATCAACACCCTGGGTACAAACTTGAAACTAGGAACCCTAAGGATGATTGTGGCCACGTTTGAAAAAAATTGGCCCAGTGGTTTCAGAGGAGAAGATTTTTGAAAAAGTTTACGACGGACGACGGACGACAGACGACGGACGACGGACGCCAAGTGATAGCAATAGCTCACATGGACCTTCGGTCCAGGTGAGCTAACAAAGCATATTGAATACCCTGGGAGGCACAATATTAGACTGTGCTTTACCCTACCAGCAAATTTAACTTTTTGTCAAAGTTTCATAAAACTTCTCAAACTGAGATTGTCCTTCTTGATTTTTTCCTCCAATTCAGATTTTAAAGCAATCAGATTGGTCAATATTTTAGTTGAGAAATGGAGAACATTGAGAAAAGAGAAAATATTTGTAAGCATTGCTTGCCAACTGAATCAAATCAAAATAACAACAGCTAAACAACAAAAGACAGCATTCATTACCACAAAATACAACAATCATAGTTTACCATTGAAGTTTTTGTTACATAGCTGTAGCCAAGCATGCCCTTCAGGAGAAATTGATGCCATATCTCTTTGTTGTAGAACAGCCTCATTAAACCCAACACAAAACATTTGCAACAATGTGTACCAATTCTCAATAAATCTCGCACCAGTATTACGATCAAGTACAGTAAGCTTTTTCTTGCAATAAATTACAGCATAAATATTTTTCATTTGATTGTACTTTTTTCTTGTGGAAAGCAGATGCTATAATTTGGAAGGATTGGTTAGTTTCATGAAGAAGCCACCAATCAGACAAAAATTCTTAATATAATATAGCTGTACTGCTCGCTACCACAATAAATGAACCCACGACCCATTTCTTTTATCAATAATTGAGACTTTTTTTAAACTTAAGATGTGGGGTAATATAAATGATTTTGATCAATATTAGGTTCTGGAGAGTGATTTGATTGCCGTTGGCTTCTAATTTAACCACATCGCTAACAGAGAACTTGATGACACTGCATAGATGTCTGTTGAGATGACAAATACTTAGTGTCCAATTAAGCTACACGGTCAATTTATAGAAGCCTTCAAAGATTACAGAATTTGTTTAAGTTCTATAAGGTTGTTGTTCCATTTTTTTATCAATTTATCAGCAATATAGGGTAAAATCTGCCAGTATACAATGCACTGGGCACACCTAGAGACATAATTTCTGAATTAAGTTGGAAATACAAATGATTGTTCCTATTTCTGGTCATTATCTTAAATACAAGAAGGCATTTCCTTAACTTTCATAAAGTAACTCTAAGACTTCACTAGTTCCAGTGCATTAAGAGGATTTATATTTTTACTGACCTTAAAAAGAGTGGGTTTTTTTACATGTACAGCAAGGGCTCAAATTCAATTTTCTACTTACAAGGAAACTTCTCAGAAAAATGAAAATTTTACAGGTTATTCTTCAAATAAAAAGAAACATATTTGCCTTTTAATGTTTTATTATATCACTGTTACACTTCTCGAGTGAATTAAAGTTGGTAAAATTTTGTATATGGGGGCTTCCATATTGAAAGTATTTACCAAGAATACCTTGTTAGGTCTTGGGATGTAAGAGAAATAAAAGTATCAAGTAAAAATAATAAATAAAAATATGTTCTTCTGTCTTTGCTTTTTTGAAGAAATTAAACTTTTTTAGGCTATGCACTTTTCCAAACATGTGCCTGATCACTCAGTTTGCTTAAGTCAGGCAGAGTTTCAAGATTTGCTTGACTACAAATGTCTCGCAAAGAAATATTATTAGTGTCTGATAAATCTGATGTTAGGTCCATCTCAACAGTTGGAAATACCAAAACTTGTTTGGAAAAAACTTGTCCAGTTTATATGTAAACGAAATATGCTGACAACATGTAACATGATAACTGATCTCAATCAAAGCTTTCATTAAGACATGGTCTCGAAGCTTTCATCACCACTTGGCCTTATTCAAAGATTTCATTAAGACATGGTCTCGAAGCTTTCATCACCACTTGGCCTCAATCAAAGATTTCATTAAGACATGGTCTCGAAGCTTTCATCACCACTTGGCCTCAATCAAAGATTTCATTAAGACATGGTCTCGAAGCTTTCATCACCACTTGGCCTCAATCAAAGCTTTCATTAAGACATGGTCTCGAAGCTTTCATCACCACTTGGCCTCAATCAAAGATTTCATTAAGACATGGTCTCGAAGCTTTCATCACCACTTGGCCTCAATCTAAGATTTCATTAAGACATGGTCTCGAAGCTTTCATCACCACTTGGCCTCAATCAAAGATTTCATTAAGACATGGTCTCGAAGCTTTCATCACCACTTGGCCTCAATCAAAGATTTCATTAAGACATGGTCTCGAAGCTTTCATCACCACTTGGTCTCAATCAAAACTTGAATCACTATATGGTCTTAATCAACGCTTCATCCCCTCTTGGTCTTAATCAAAGTGCCATGCAGTGTCGACAATGTAACTCACCTGTTACACCTGTATATTTCTGACAAGTCAATCGAGTACCATGTAGTATCTACAATGTAACTCATCTAACTGTTAAACCTGTATATTTCTGACAAGTCAATCGAGTACCATGCAGTATCTACTTTGTAACTCACCTAACTGTTACAAATGTATATTTCTGACAAGTCAATTGAGTACCATGCAGTATCACATTGTAACTCACCTAACTGTTACACTTGTATATTTCTGACAAGTCAATCGAGTACCATGCAGTATCTACTTTGTAACTCACCTAACTGTTACAACTGTATATTTCTGACAAGTCAATCGAGTACCATGCAGTATCACATTGTAACTCACCTAACTGTTACACTTGTATATTTCTGACAAGTCAATCGACTGCCATGAAGTATCATCATTGTATTTCTGACAAGTCAATCAAGTGCAATGCAGTATATGAACCTACATTGTAACTCACCTAACTGTTACAACTGTATATTTCTAACAAGCAAAGATGTGTGCCAATGTTACACTATACCAGAATGACAGTGGACATCATTTGTTTACAATTTAATCAACATGATCATTGCTAAATCACACACATTCATGCTGAGGAGCTAATTACCATCCATATAACACTAGAATCAATCAATATCGTACCTTTGATTTGCATCACAGAACTGTGTCAGTTTTGCCAACCTTTCAGAAATAATGTTATAATCAGTTTAATAGAGTATTGTCCAAAAAAAGGCTTTGACAACTGGTTTATTCACAGAACAGATGTACAGAAAAAAACTTAAGATGTGGGGTAATATAAATGATTTTATATCTGATTTTATATCGGACACCTGACTTACAAAAAAACTTTTTAAGAAACATGACTTTTCCTGTGAGTTGATATGATATGAAATGCTAAAGAGTTTATGACCTCTTTGTAGCTCCGTCCATTAAAAAAAACCAAAAAAAAGGAGCTACATTATTGTAGCTAGTGGCCATCTTGGATTTTGGATCGGCACAAAGAACTCAAACTCTGTAGAGGACCATCTAAGGTACATTTTTGCAATAATTAACATAAATCTGCCATGCGGTTTATGAGAAGAATTTGAAATTCAGCCAATCAGAGCCCATGGCTCTGGATCCATGTTGAATTAGCTCAAAAAACAAAAAAATTATAAGATAACTGTCCAACCTTCATTTGTTCATTGTGTGGCACAGTTTCGGAAAAGAAGTTGTTTGTATGTTTTTACATATGGTCCTATCTTAAACTACCGTAAAAAGCTGTGTATTGTCCGCACCCCTTTCTTGGGCCCGAAAAATGGGTTAAAATTCATATATGCATATACAATCCGCACATAAAAAAAAATTCAAAAAAACGTCTCAAGATTAAGACATCGAGTCCGACTTTATAGTTTTATTCATTTCTATTGATTTTAATAAATTAAATAAAAAATAGTGCATTCTCACATAGCGTCTATTTTTATCGTTGTTAAAACGGATACTCACACATTTCAAAACCAAAACAATTTGTCAACTTTCATTTATCAATGAAAACAAAGAAAATAAAAAGATTACATGTTTTATTTTTATCCCTTAATGATTGCAATCAAAACATCGATCTTCAAACATTTGAGGTTACATAATGACGCCATTTGCACTGTACGCAATACAGGTTACACATCCGCTATTTTCGTATCCGTTTTAATTTTTATTCATCCTAATATAATTATTATAACATTACTAAAATAATTTAAGTAAAAATTAATATCATTACAATGTATTTATATGGAAGAATCATGTTAGAATAGTACGAAAATACCGCATATAACACAACAACAAAATGGCGACCACCATTGACAACATTCAAGGGGACGAAACACACTAAATCGAGTCTGTATTTATGTATAATCCCCACCATTCCTTTCCAACTTAGATTAAAAGAAAAAGACCGTGGACAATACAACCCTAAATACGGTATGTCATTTTATGGTGGCCATCTTAAATTTTGGATGGGCACGAAAACGTCAAACTTTGTAGAGAACCATCTAAGGTATATTTCTGCATTATTTCAAATCAATCTGCCAAGGGGTTTATGAGAAGAAGATTTTTGAATATCAGCCAATCAGAACTCATTAATGGCCTTAATTGGCAGCCATGTTTCATATTGCATCAGCTCCAAAAACTCAAACTTTGTTAAGTACCAACCAATAATCATTCCTGCCAAGTTGGTTCCAATTGGCCAAGTGGTTTTGGAGAAGAAGATTGAAATGTGAAAAGTTTATGGCCACCGCTGACAGATGCCAAGTGATAAGAATAGCTCATACTGACCCTTTGGGTCATGTGAGCTAAAAATGTTATTTTAACCCCATATCAGGATATTCTCTTTTAACAGTGCTTTTTGGATGGGTTTTAATCATAGCACTTTCAAGAAAAATTCCAAATCCATCTCTGTGGACACCACTAACCTTAATGACCAAGTTCAAGGTCAAAGGTCATTAACCATGGTATGGGACACATTGCCTTGATATTATCTACCCACATAAGAGCACCTCAAAAGATAAAAAAGTTGTAGCCCTGACAAGATTAGTTCCAGACGAATGGACTGACAGACAGACTGATCAATATATGACATCTACCACTAAGTGGCAGGGCCCTAATAATAAAACATGTACTCAAGCATGACCCAATTTTAAACGGGTAAGACCTACTGTATCAAGATTTACAAAAATTACAAATCTTCTCATTGAAGAATGTCTTTTTGTTTGCTTGAGGCATCAAGTCGACTTCAGAAATTCTTCAACAATGTTATGTTTTTCAGTTAATATTGAGAACAGAAGCCTGAGTAGCCTGTGGCATGAAAACTGGCAATCTTTCCATTAAGCCTGGGTAACCTGTGACCTTTGGCATGAAAACTGGCGATTTTCCATTAAGCCCGAGTAACCTGGGACCTTTGGCATGAAAACTGGCGATTTTCCATTAAGCCTGAGTAACCTGGGTGCCGTTTCATAAAGCGATCGTTAGCTTAACGTGCATGTTATCCCATTTAAATTGCATGGGATAACGAGCACGTTAATTAGCGATCGCTTTATGAAACGGCACCCTGGGACCTTTGACATGAAAACTGGCAATCTTTCATTAAGCCTTAGTACCCTGGGACCTTTGGAATGAACTGCCAATCTTTCCATTAAGCCTGAGTAACCTGGGACCTTTGGCATGAAAACTGGCAATCTTTTCATTTAAATGAGGTTTCAGGTATCTATATTACGAAAAACAAAAAAAAATTGGAGTTTCATGGCTTTGATTGTTTGTTTTGTTTTAATGCCACTTTCAACAATTTTTCAGCTATAGCATGGCATACAATTTTCATTGGATTTGGAAGCCAGAGTACCTGAAGAAAACCTCTGACCGTCGCAAAGATGCCAACCCCATTTGATCAATAGTAGAATAATACCTAAACCGTTTGGCCACTGAGGCTTTGAAAAGGATTGCTAAACACAAGACACGGAACCACAATGAATTTAGGAAAGGATTTGACAAATTTTTGATTCCATTTACAAATTCAATTGACATATATGTCTCAGAGTCAGTTCTTGTCACACTAAGGCTTGTTGCAATGCTAGTCTAATACTACTCCAACAATATATACAAACTGTATCTTTTATAATTAGTTTTAAAAGTCATTATTTTTACAACTATTATACATATAGTATTGCAAAAATGTAATATACATTTCAATATAAACAGATTACATGATATATAGTACACATCTTTACACAAAGTACACCACCTTTTTACACTGAAGGTGTGATTTATCTCTTTCTGTCAATTATAAGTGTAAACATGGATTTGGGGGCTTTTTATTACAACAAATATATCTATATATAGTATATATATATATCTGAAGGAAGCACAACTCTGAGCAGGGTCGCCTAATGTCACTGTGCCCTGTCAAATTGTCTATATTATACATGATGTATGAAGTGTGTTCAGTATATAGCAGCCCCTCACATGAGGTAGGCTACACGCCTGATTTATTTCATTTATGCATTACAGGTATATAAACAGTGATTGTCTTGTTTAAAAACAAACTGTGCAGATTACTGTAATTGGTTAATTAGTAAAACTTCTGGAGTAAAAATAACAGAAAATTTGGAAGTTACCTAATGTTGTCAATTTATTTACCTTCTTATGTATATGCACATTATATATTAATGAGATTATTATACCAATTAATTTTATTTATGAAATGACTGAAGGACAAGAAAACTTATTTTATATTTTATCCAATGCACGGTTATTATGTTATTATCATTATTATGTATAAATCCCCATTCAACATGAATTCAAGCAAACTTGTTGGCATTAATATGTCATTATATGTGACCAAATATAGAAATTTAGTTCCATTTCGATAGTAAGGTTCTATGCTGGAAACATCTTCCATGCACTATTCAGTCACATTTTAGTACCTTTGCCCTTGGTCTTAGACCTAGTGACCTTTAAAATCTATAGGATGTTAATTTCATTATCCAAGTAGGGTTGCAATCCAATATAAAGCATCTGATTTATCCTCCTTGATGACAGACTCGAAGCTCTGTTTCAAATGGTAAAAAATATGAAGTTTTGTTCATTTCCAAATACATTATACTAGCTTGACTGAACAAGAACTTACTAAACATACTAACCACATCCATTTTTTTTACTATGAATACTTATTTATAGTGATTTATCTAATTCGTTCGGCATGTTATTTTATTTGGCCTCACCTTATTTCAGAACACATTTACAGTGCAAGTAAAAAGATGGCTTCATTTAAAAAATTGTTCTTACTATCACTTTTGTTTCTTTTTTTTATTCTAATTGGCTGATATTGCTGACAAGTTTAATATTTTTACGGGAATGATATAAGAAAGGTATAGTTTCTGTCAAGTCTTCATGGACTTCAATGACAACCGTTTATTTTAAATAGTACACTTAGAAGGCAGCAGTTAAATGGTTATAATTGTGCCCCAACTGTTTTTTCTATTTTTAGTAACAATGACTTTGACCTTTATCAACTGGCCCCTGATCCAGTCCCAAGCTAAGTTTGTACATAAACCACCTACAAACAAAATTTCAGCAAAATACCTTTAATTAAAAATACAAATAAATAAACGGAAATGTTTTTTTTCCAATTTTTAGTAATAGTGACCTTGACCATACTGGTCCCTTCAATCCAATTCCAAACTAGGTCTTCATACAAGCTTGCTATATATATCCAAAGTTACAGCAAGATTGGTTCATCTAAACTAAAATTATTGACCAAGAACTGTTTTTCTATTTTTTTTTTTTAGTAACAGTGACCTTGACCTTGATCCAACTTAGCCACCAATCCAATCCCAAGTTGGATCTTTATTCATGCTTGCTATACCCAAAGTTTCAGCAAGTTTGGTTTATCCAACCTGGTTACTGACTGGAAACCCTCTGTTTTACACCACCTGCCATACCCCAATCTAATAACCAGGATTGTTGTTGAAAACCCGGTTAAAAAGAATATCAAAAGGTAATGACAGAGTACATTTCTTTAATAACTGACTTAACCTTTATGCAAAGACAACTAATTATATCAACTCATTTTATGTAGTTAGTTGATATCTGTCTTGATACATGTGTTTCAGCTGTGCTTAGCTAGATTCCACTTCATCAACCGGAAAACTACGACAAGAATGTCAAAAGCAATTAAAGCTGAGGAAATCCTTGTTAAAGTGTTGACGCAATTGTGACGTGATTAGTTATGTCATACCAAAGCATTGCTGAGATCATCTCTGTATCTTTTAAGATCAATAATGCTTATTGTTTGCTGGAAGAATTTTTACCCTTAGAAGTAAATTGAACAATCAATTATTGACCTCGTTATTTTTGTTTTTGCAGTGTTATACAGTCTGACCTCTTGTAATGTTTTCATACACTATCTTCTTACAAACTATACTTTACAGTAAGCCGTACTGTGAATCCTAAGACGATTGTGTTTGTAAAACAGTTTGTGCTGTTACCATATGGTTGATATCTGTGGTGTCCTTAAATAAAATTTATACTGATTTAAGGCATATGACTTGAATGAATTTTTCAAGCCAATTGAGCAATTTATTGGCCATACCGAGGCAAAGAACATATTTACATTTGTCTTAAGTGACCTTCCATGGGACATTAAAACATAAGATGGACTTTATTTCAGAAAGCATATTTTGTGTTTATTTTACACTATACCAACATGGATTTTTAAGTAACTGTCATCCTCACAAGTTAGGGTTTCTGTATCCACAGACCTAGACATACTTAGCCAGGAAATTTCAGGGCTAGAAGATTTTCATATGAAGTCAAACCTTCAAAACATCCACTAATGAAATAGCTTGAAAGAAGCAAGTGTTTGGCAGTAGACATTCTTAATTATTCTTGAGTGGGAAGAAAACGTAATGCAACTAATAAATAATGTGGTAATAACAAACTATTATATAACACTACTGTACAAAATACACTGACTTTCAAATGGTCTATGCAACACATCTGTTTGGTTTATTTACAATGACATCGGGATATCCCTTAACCAAGCTGTGAATGAAAGCGAGCTTTTGATTGGCTACATCATACCTCAAAATAGTGACTTCTAGCCAGGGAATTTCCTAGCTAAGTTTGTTAGGGTTTTGTGGACACATGAGGACACAGAGACCTTGACTTGTCAGGATGAGTAACTGTCAGCTTTTTTTTCTTTTTTCTTGCACCACACTATCAGTTCAAAGGAGTTACCTTCAGCATCTAAAATTTATTTAGTTGTCTTGATAGCATAAAATATTAAATTAATAGGTTTGTCAATTCTCATGATGCATAAACACAGGCAACCTTACTGTACAAGCAAAAACATTCAATTTAAAACATCTCTAACATAATACAAGACAACAAAAAACTTAGTCATAAACCCAAATATGATGAAGACATGCAACCAACAGGGATAATAAGGATAGCAGTAACTAGTATTTTTGTAATCTACATGTACTATTTTTATTGTTCTGTATTTGTTTTGCCAGTCCGCAATGCCTGTATGTAATTTACAACCATGACAGATTTGAGACAGTCACTTTGATGGATGCAACAATTTTTCAACTGTCTTTCATAAAAATATCCAGACCTACAAAGGTATGAACACCACACCAGGAAGCTAACACTGTAAAATAAATTAAAATGCAACAACACATCATTCAACATAAAAATGTCTATTTTCAACATTTTCCCAAAAATATAAAGTTTTTGCTGAATACTAAACATCAATCATTCAAAAGAACCAGTAATATAAATCAGTGAAACATGGCTGATCATTTAATTTGGTGATTCTGAATCAGGAATGCTTGCCATAAAAACACTCTTACACTCCAAGAGATCTATACATAGAATTTGAGAATGAACTGAGCTGAGAATTTCTCAAGGTAATATATATACATGTACTGGTATAATATAAGTGTGTGGACTTTGACCTTCTATAATAAATGTCATTTACTATGAGGAAAGGGAGATAAGTCACTGCCTTTTTAAAGACAATCATGTAATAATTATAAATAAGATTAAATAGATATTTGGCCATAAACATTGTAGTAGAGCAAAAAGTTTGGTCCATTTATTTTTATTTGCTTGTACTAAGAAACAGAATTTGATATGATCTAGTTATTTGTCAAATTAATGTCATTTTGTATTCGATATTAAGCCAAAAACTGAACTTTAATTGTCAATTTCTATATGCAGAACATTTTGATTGCATTTCAGCATTGGATAATTAGAAACACACTTATGATACATAGTTTATAAATGATAAATGTCTAAAGAATTAACCAGACAATGTGGTAATTTCCACTCTGAAAATAATCTGTACACATGCATGGTTGTCCCACCCCAGGGATCGAACTCGTGTCAGTTGGTAACATCTAGAGCTGCTGTGCCTAGCATGTAAAGACATAGGTGTAACCTCCAGACCATTTCCATTATAAAAACTAGAGGCTCCCAGTAGCTTGTATCGCTCTGACAATTCTTCCTTTTTTATCTACATTTTATTTCCTATATAGAATTGTCCAAACTCTTTTTCAAAAAGCATTAATTTTAAGATTTTTAAAGGGAATAAGTCCTTTAAAGAGTTGTCTAACAAATATGCACCAGTGATCATTTTTGCAGATCTTGAATAGTGAATAATTTTGTATGGAAAGACTCTTACAGTTTTCAAGATATTTTGGAAAAATGACAAAAATCAACAATTTTGACAAATTAGGGGAAATAACTCCTCTTCAGCATTGTCACACATCTTCACCTCATTTAAGGATCTTGTAGAGTTTTTGATGCTGAGGAAGGAGGCACACTTCAGATTTCCTGTATCTGTTATACTTCTGAACTATAAGCCAAAAACTATCTTGACCCCCCACCCCGTCCTACAACTGTATTATTTTAAGCCAATATCCATGTTGGTAGTCAGCTGTCATGATTTGCACTATTTTGGTAGAGGACATCCTAAAGATGATGTGTGCAAATTTTACAAGCAGTCCTTTCATTGGTTTAAGAGGAGAAGATTTTTTTAAATTTAAATTGATTAAAAATAGTTCAAGGTGAATAACTTGTAAACGGTTCATCAGACTATCTTGACATTAAAGTGATTATTGTAGCTCTCATATAGATGAACAATTAAGCAATGCTATTTCTCCTCTAGTTAAAATAATTTTCAACATGTTAGGAAAAAATGGAATAAAAATCCCGTTTTGATAATTAAGGGGCAATAACTCCTACAAGGGAGTCATCTTACAACTTCAACTCAAGGAAGTTTTTTATAGCTTTTGATGTTGAAGAAGGAATGTCAATTCCGCTTTTCTGTATCTGTTATACTTTTTGAACAAAAAGCCAAAAACTGTGTTTTAACCCCCTTTTCTATTTTTAGCCAAGGCGATCATGTTGGTAAATTTGGTAGAGGACATTTGACTGATGATGTGTATAAAGTTGCAAAGCAGTCTTTTCAGTGGTTTCAGAGGAGAAGATTTTTAAAAATCAATTAAAACTGATTAAAAAAAACAATTCAAGAGGAATAACATGATTCATCTGATAATCTTGACCCTTAAGTCATTTTTGTAGCTCTCACAGAGCTGAACAATTTAGCCTCCTAACCTTTTCTCTAGTTCTAATTATTGTCAAGATTTTTAGGACAAAATGGTAAAAATCATCAATTGTAACGATTAAAAGGCAATAACTCCTACAATGATTCTTCATACAACTCCAACTCAATGGTGACTTTTGTAGAGCTTTTGATACTGAAGAAGGAATGTCTCTTCAGTTTTCTTGTGTCTGTTATAATTTTATGCACTGTAAGGCAAAAACTGTATTTTGAAACCCCCCCCCCCTTATGCTATTTTTAGCCTAGGCCATGTTGGTTTGTCTGCGGCCATGATTTGTGCAACTTGGTTGAGGAATTTTTACTGATGACATGTGCAAAATTTCAAAGCAATCCCTTCAGTGGTTTTGGAGGAGAAGATTTTTAGAGAGACATAAACAATGACAATGAGGGAGGAGGACGACGGACACCAAGTAATGGCAATAGCTCACATGGACCTTACAATGATTTTTTACTGAACTACCCACCAAGGCTGCATTCTGTGACATTTTCTTTGGTTTGTTAAGTTTTGAAGTTTGAAGGTATTGAAGTACATAAAATGCACTAAAATCTATAAAAAAAATCATGACTGATATATGGTTCATATTTTATCTACCTGTGTAACATGTACTTTTATAAAACCTGACATGTAGCTAATAAACACTGCATAATTATCTCTTGTTCAATTTTGCACTTCAAGGTAGATTAAGTCATCAATTTATAAAAATAGCTGAAATTTGAACTACAGTTACAGGTTGACAATATCAAAGTTCTATGTAAATGAATTTTATATCTAAAGAAATCACTATTCATGAAAAAATTAAATGGAATCTGTAACTGTTTGAGATTTGACTTTTAATTGTATACGTAAAATTACATTCTTAATTTTGAAAATATTGAAAATATACTTTATGTCTTAGATTTTAAATTGCATGATTTCATGCATAAGGTCTTATTAAATGACAGTAGTAACCATGGAATCATGGGCCATTGACCTTTTTACTGATGACATGATTCAAATTAATGAGATCAAATGATATGTATTTTTTATATATTTCAAATGATACTCATAGTATTTAGAAGTTAATTTTCACTCAAGTGTCCCAGTTTTTTTATTTAATATTAATATTATTGTTCTGGTTTCCAAGAGTAAAACTGGAACCAAAGCTCAAATATTACTGGAGCCAAAATATATGTCCATCTAAGAACAACTCCAGCTCTCACTGGTGCGAGTGTTTGTCAATCTCAGGATTACTCCAGCTCTTATTTGAGTAAGTGTATTTGCTCTTCTGACTAGAACTTCACCTGTCATCTTAGCTAGAGTGCTTATCAAGTACAACTCTAGCTTATATTTTAGCCGGAGTGTTTGCTCATGAATACAACTCATGCTCTCAGATTACTGAAGCTTGAGGTACTCAGTGTTTGTAAATCTGAGTAAACTCTACCTCTCAATTAAGACACAGAGTTTGCCCATCTGAGTACAGCTCCAGCACTCATCTGAGCTCAAATGTTTCTTATCTGAATACAACTCTAACTGTTACACATGTATCTAGGTGTATCTAGGTGCTAAAGTGCTTATATAACTGAAGCCATACGGTTTTGCCCATATGATACAACACCAGCTCATATCATTGAAGGCCAGACTGCCCACCTGAATACACCTGCAGTCATACAGTGTAGCATCTGATATACAGAGTTTGCCTATCAGAGCACAACTCAGTTCTCCTTTGAAACACAGAGCTTGCTCATTTCAGTACAGCTCTAGTTCTCATTTTAGCCATAATGTTTGCCTATCTTAGTAGAACTCAAGCTCTTATGCCAGTGTTTAAACATCTTAGACAACTCTACCTCTCATTTGAGTGTTTGCCCATCTGAGTACAACTCCAGCTCTCATGTGAGCTGGAGTGTTTGCCCTTCTGAGTAAATCTCCAGCTCTAGTGTGAAATAAAGTGTTTGCCCAACTGAGTACAACTGCAGCTCTCCTTGGGGCCACAATGTGTCCTCCTGAGTACAACTCAAACTCTCATTTAAGTCTGAGTGCTAGTGAATCTGAGTACAAGTTATTGTCCCCAATTAGAAATGTAACCCTACTTAGACACATCAATCTGTTGGCCTAATAGTTCAAGCCAGAAAACTGTTTGTTTGTTAGGCCTGTCTAGTCTAGCATGCTTATAGCAAATTAATATATACCTGATGATTCAATTTTACATAACTGTATTGAAGAAATACTTGATTTATTACTCATATCAAAGATCAAAGAATATTTTTAATCATTTCATACAATTATGAACCAATTACTATGAAATATCAATATGGCTTGATAATGTTTGAGTAAACAATCTCAAATATTAAAAAATTCATAATTAATAAGTAAAATTCTTTCATTTGTAAACATGAAAGTTTACTTCTGTCAGTGCCATATCCACTAATATTTATCAGAGATAATGTTTAAAAACTTGCAGAATATTTAATTACATGTAGTTATTACTAGTGAAAAGAATGCTTGTCTATAGGTTTTATTATACTGAAAAAAGGGATATAACTCTTACATGGCTGAATCTGAAACACATAGGATATCTGAATATTTTTTAGAATAAAGCAGAAACTATATTGAAAAAAAAACAAAAAATACATTAATTTAAATCAAAATATAAAGCTCAACATCTTACAACTGAGAAAATTGAATTTTTTATCAAACTATTCTGTGTACATCTCCACAAATATAAAAATAAATTTAACCATTGGCATTTTTCACCTTAATTTATAGAATATGATATTCAAGGTCACATGTACTATATATATGTCATATTCAGTCAGTGCAGATACTGCACCCTAACCTCATTTGTTGACACTACAAATCATTCTAAACTGTACCCTATTATGTAATTTGATTACAACATCAGATGATCTTGTCACATTTCACATAAATATGCAGATTATGTACCTCCAATACATAATTAAGAGTACAGGTGAACTTTAATTTAGTCAAGCATTCTATATAGTAGTAGAAGAAATAGTTAGGAACTGATGTTGTGATTAGCAAACACACAATGACCAGCCATGTCAACTTCCCATAAAGCAATTAGGGATAAGCATGTTCAACTTGAATCCAATTTGCAACACATCTGCAAAAAGATCCAAACTGTTGACTAATAAATTAATAGTGATATTGGCAGTACTAATGAATGCTACCCAATTTACACTCATAATACAAGAACAGTACAGCACTACTGTTCTCTAATGGGCGAGAGATATATCACAACATTGTGGTTATATTGATATCATATCATGGTATGCCATATTGGCTTTTTATTTAGCTAAATAGTTTTTAAATAAATAGAAAAAAGGGCATCTAATGGAACATTAAATGATACCCCAGCAATTTTAATGTTATTTTTCATACAAGAAATAATTAAGGGAGACAACTCAACAATTAACAAGTACTGGTAGGTAGAGTCACTCCTAAATGTATTTATCACAACCTATCAGTCATGGAATAATATTAGAGATGCTCCAGACAAATCTATGATGGATAAAAAATGCTCCCCCATTCAGGGAGCATAAAAAATATATAACAAGTTAACCCTGTTACACATCTCTGCTTGGCATTTTGTAAATAAAATGAAGAAACATAACTAAGACTGCTAACTTGTTTTATATCAGCAAGCTAAAATATCTGTGCCATAGTGATCACAATACAACAGGTATATAACAACTGCCTAGCTGAAAGTGACATAGACTTGAAGTGCCTCTGACTGTTATTTCATATTAATCCCAAGTTGCAATTAGTATCGATTTCGTCACCATTTGGTTGTCAAAATAAAATTAATTGACTGATTGGCTATTCTTCTTTCATCAACAAGTCTTTGCTATAATTATCAACATGTAAGCAACATAGATGTAATTATTAAGTGTAAGATACATCACACATGGCCATAAATGTGATAATTTCTCATAAAGTTCACATAAATACACTTACTCCAGATAGTGAGATAGATTCACTGTAGCAACAGACAAATCCACATACCCAAATTTCCTCTTAATTCGAATCATTTTAAGTGCTAGATGAGGAGCAATTGTGTCTTTTATCAATTGTACAGTAATATCAGAAATGACATTGAAATATTTTAGTTTACGGACACATAGAAACATTAAACCAGAAAATCGACCAATAGATTAAAGTGCATCCTGACCTACTTACATCAATCATTATTCATAATAAAAGTACATCAGGTTTTGACCTCAAGATATGTCACCTAGTATCATTTCAGTTCCATTTCTAGAACTTAAAACCCAGTAATTCCTAACATTAACAGCAAGAATTGTCAGGAATTCTATTTTCGAAGTAACAAAATAAGATAGGGCAAACACAATTTTAAGGGTAAATACAAACTTTACCATTTGGTTTCTTACAGTTTATTTATTATCCTTAATTGTTTTCCAATACCAATTTTCTAGTTTGAGTACTAAACAAAATACATTTTCCCAACTGCTCTAAATTGAACAATATAAAAGTATTCTCCAAACTATGATAAAAAAAAAAAGATAATAACCAGTAAATAATATGATAATGTGGGTAGATTTCTCAAATTATCAGCAACAATCATAGATTACAAATTACATATCATTTTTCATGCAACATGATTTCCATGGTATTTTTTCAGCTTCAAGAAAATTAAAAGTTTGGAATAAAAAAAACTATAAGTAATCTAAATTTAAACACATGTAGATCTGCCAGCTAATACTACATGGAACATTTTAGGGAAAATTACTCCATGTACTTAAGCCTTATCTGGTCGACTAAAATCCAAATTTTTTTTATTTTCCAAACAGTGGCACACACTGTTCTAAAAATTCCAGACTCAATTTCTCCTGATTCATAATTTAAATTAATTAAAAATCTTAGTATGTGTATTTGTAAGATTTTGTGTACGGAAATAATAAGGTTGTCTGCATAATTGCCATTTCTTAAAAATTAAAATTTAAATAGTTCATTTTTAATTTTCATATCAGCAACACATGAAGTCTTTGAATTTACCACATTACAATTTTACACTAATATTAGCTTTGAGCAAATAATTGACTCATACCAGATCAATAGAATGAAAATTCTATTTCTATAACAAAACAGGGTTGTTTTTTTTTAATGCTGCCCGCTTTTATCCTAAACAAATCAAAATGTGGAATTATGTTTGTTCCCACCATTCTATGGTTAAAAAACTAGACCACATATTGAATCAAATTAACAGAGCGAAGAAACAAACACTTATGTTTAGCATTCGTAAGGTATTTGTTGGATGTGCAAACAGACTTGGTTCAATATATTAAAGCAAGAACGATACAATATTTAATAACTAGACACATTACAAAGCTAATAAATACATAATGTATATGCTTCAATGATCAGAACAATATTTTTGGTGAACTATTTGGGTTGGATTATTAAGTATAATGTCGAATGAGGTACAAATAAGAACAGTGATGCAAAAAATGTGGAACTCTCTAATTATTCATGATTGTTCAAATCAACTAATGAAAATTCTGAAATATTTACATGTAAATACACTGGTAAATTATATGGTTAACTGACTACTGAAATCGACTTTAGTGACAGAAAATGTTATTTTTTCTCCTCAGGGGTTTTGCTCTAACCCTGAAGTGAATAGAAATTGTTATCCTACTAAAATTATTGATATTTGTCAGCTTTTAGTAGGTTATGTACCACAACAGATGATAAATGGAAAGCTCATTGCAAAGTACGCCTACTTAATTCTTTTTAGCACCGAATAACTGGTTTTATAAAAATTCTTGTTTGAGGAAGATACAAAGTAAATCAATATTTCTTAAACTGCTTGAATTCATCAAAATTTTTTTTTATTACGTTTTTGATAGATCACTCATATACAGGCTGACTTACATGTACGTTCCATACTAAAGACAACACAATCTTCAGTACATTTGTGAGATCATCTGAATATTTGGGAGATCGGAAAATTTTTGTTACGGACAGATGGACGAATGGACAGAAACTAGAGGCTCCCAGGAGCCTGTAATCGCTCACCTGGAATCCAAATTACTTAAACTATACTAAATTTTTTGAAATTAACAGTTTCAGTCTAGTTGTTAAAGCTTTTAAGTTACTGTGCAAAAACTAAACATTTCTTCAAAAAATTTGTTAAATACAATAACTTCTATAAGGTGCCATCGACAATTTCTGAAAATTAAATGGTTTTTAGGCATTGTCCTTTAGGGTACTTTAGAAATTTACAGTTTTACTCTACTAATAGGTGCGTTATAGACTAATTTATAAATTAACTAGAGGCTCTTAAGAGCCTGTATCGCTCACCTGACTTACAAAAAAACTTTTTAAGACAATACTTTTCTTGCAAATTTTGATATTAAATGCTAAAGAGTTTATGTGAAGATGCTGTTTCTATGAATGTTGCCATGTTGAATTTACAATCAGCAGTAGGAGTGTTTCTGAGAAGAAGCAGTTTTTGTTTTTTCATAGGTTAGTATGTTAAGTGATGTTCCATAGTGGCAGCAATCTTGTATTTTGGATCGAAACAAACAACTCAAAATTGGTAGAGAACCATACAATATCACATATCCTAAAATCTGCCAAGCTGTTTGTGAGAAAACGAATTTTAAAATCTCAGCCAGTCAGAACGCATTTGCAGCTCTAGCAGCCATGTTGAATTTCCTATCGGCTCGAAACATACTTAAAATAATAAGATTACTATCACTTCTGCATTATTTGGTTAAATTGTGTGGAACTGAGTTTCAGAGACGAAGCTGTTTGTATGGTTTTCCCATAGGGTCCTATGTTAAGCTGTGTTCCACCGTGGTGGCCTCTTGGAATTTAGATCGTCACAAAAAACGAGGACCATCTAAGGTACATTTGTGCAATATTTCAAATCAATCTGCTAAGCGGTTTGTAAAAAGAAGATTTTTGAAATTTCAGCCAATCAGAACCCATTAGTTGCCCTGGAAGCCATGTTCAATTTGCAATTGGCTCAAAAAACTCAAAATAATAAGATAAATATCCATTAATCATTTCTTCATAATTTGGCTTCATTTGTGTGGAACAGTTTCAGAGAAGACGTTGTTTGTATGTTTTTCCCATAGGGTCCTATGTTAAACTATGTCCTGTGATGGCGACCATCTTGGATTTTGGATCGGAACAAAAAACTCAAACCTTGTAGAGGACCACATAAGGTACATTTCTGCTATATTTTAAATCAATCTGCCAAGCAGTTTATGAGAAGAAGATTTTTGAATTTCAGCCAATCAGAACACATTAATGGCCCTGGAAGCCATGTTGAATTTGCAATTGGCTGGAAAAACCCAAAATAATAAGATAATTATGCAACCTTCCTTTCCTTATTAATTTGGCTTCATTGTGTGGAACAGTTTCAGAGAAGAAGTTGTTTATATGTTTTTCCCATAGGGTCCTATGTTAAACTATGTCCTGCGATGGCGGCCATCTTGGATTTTGGATCGGCACAAAAAACTCAAACTTTGTAGAGGACTATCAAAGGTACATTTCTGCTATATTTCAAATCAATCTGCCAAGCAGTTTATGAGAAGAAGATTTTTGAATTTCAGCCAATCAGAACACATTAACGGCCCTGGAAGCCATGTTAAATTTGCAATTGGCTCGAAAAACCCAAAACAATAAGATAATTATGCAACCTTCATTTCCTTATTAATTTGGCTTCATTGTGTCGAACAGTTTCATAGAAGAAGTTGTTTATATGTTTTTCCCATAGGGTCCTATGTTAAACTATGTCCTGCGATGGCGGCCATCTTAGATTTTGGATCGGCACAAAAAACTCCAACTTTGTAGAGGACCATCTAAGGTACATTTCTGCAATATTTCAAATCAATCTGCCAAGCAGTTTATGAGAAGAAGATTTTTGAATTTCAGCCAATCAGAACACATTAATGGCCCTGGAAGCCATGTTGAATTTGCAATTGGCTCGAAAAACCCAAAACAATAAGATAATTATGCAACCTTCATTTCCTTATTAATTTGG
Organism: Limnoperna fortunei; assembly: GCA_944474755.1. Classification (NCBI taxonomy): domain Eukaryota; kingdom Metazoa; phylum Mollusca; class Bivalvia; order Mytilida; family Modiolidae; genus Limnoperna; species Limnoperna fortunei. The sequence goes on from OX104116.1 coordinate 55,029,447, forward strand.
CTTCATTGTGTGGAACAGTTTCATAGAAGAAGTTGTTTATATGTTTTTCCTATAGGGTCCTATGTTAAACTATGTCCTGCGATGGCGGCCATCTTGGATTTTGGATCGGCACAAAAACCTCAAACTTTGTAGAGGACCATCTAAGGTACATTTCTGCAATATTTCAAATCAATCTGCCAAGCAGTTTATGAGAAGAAGATTTTTGAATTTCAGCCAATCAGAACACATTTATGGCCCTGGAAGCCATGTTGAATTTGCAATTGGCTCGAAAAACCCAAAACAATAAGATAATTATGCAACCTTCATTTCCTTATTAATTTGGCTTCATTGTGTCGAACAGTTTCATAGAAGAAGTTGTTTATATGTTTTTCCCATAGGGTCCTATGTTAAACTATGTCCTGCGATGGCGGCCATCTTGGATTTTGGATCGGCACAAAAAACTCAAACTTTGTAGAGGACCATCTAAGGTACATTTCTGCAATATTTCAAATCAATCTGCCAAGCAGTTTATGAGAAGAAGATTTTTGAATTTCAGCCAATCAGAACACATTAATGGCCCTGGAAGCCATGTTGAATTTGCAATTGGCTCGAAAAACCCAAAACAATAAGATAATTATGCAACCTTCATTTCCTTATTAATTTGGCTTCATTGTGTGGAACAGTTTCATAGAAGAAGTTGTTTATATGTTTTTCCTATAGGGTCCTATGTTAAACTATGTCCTGCGATGGCAGCCATCTTGGATTTTGGATCGGCACAAAAAACTCAAACTTTGTAGAGGACCACATAAGGTACATTTCTGCAATATTTCAAATCAATCTGCCAAGCAGTTTATGAGAAGAAGATTTTTGAATTTCAGCCAATCAGAACGCATTAATGGCCCTGGCAGCCATGTTTCATATTTGATCAGCACCAAAAACTCAAACTTTGTTAAGAACCACCCAATAAACATTCCTGCCAAGTTTGGTTCCAATTGGCCAAGTGGTTGTGGAGAAGAAGATTAAAATGTAAAAAGTTTACGGCCGACGACGACGAAGACGAGGACGACGACGACGACGGACGCAAAGTGATGAGAATAGCTCACACTGACCCTTTGGGTCAGGTGAGCTAAAAAACTGTTCACTTGTCCAAATTCATAATGAAGGGCAATAACTCCTATAAAGAGTCATCTTGCAATTTTGGACTAAGCAATCATTTGTAGGGCTTCTATTGCTGATCATTTGTGCAATTTACAGTTTTAATCTAGCTACTATAGTTTTCAAGTTACAGGACAAAAATGGAAAATTTCATAAAAAATTGTCATTTAAGGGCAATAACCCCTATAAGGAATCATCTGACAATTTCAGACCAATTAAATGAATTGTAGGGCTTTATTTGCTGATCATTTTTGCAATTTATTATTTCACTCTAGCTGTTATGGTTTTTAAGTTGCAGGACAAAAACGGAAAATTTCATAAAAAATTGCAATTTAAGGGCAATAACTCCTATGAGTCATCTGACAATTTCAGACTTTAAATGTAATTTGTAGGGCTTTTATTGCTGATCATTTTTGCCATTCACAGTTTCACTCTACCTCGTATAGTTTTCAGGTTATATTGTAAATACCAAAAATTTTGTCAAAAATCCTCAAAAAAGGGCAATAACTCCTACAAGACGCCAATACACAACTTTGCACTAATAACAACTATTGTAGACCTTAATGTGCTGATTAATTTGAAGTAACGGTTTTCTCTATAGCTATTATAGTTTTTTAGATAATGATAAAAAACCTGTGTTGACCCCCATGTTCTATTTTTAGTAACAGCGGCCATATTTGTCTGTTGATCAACACCCTGGGTACAAACTTGAAACTAGGAACCCTAAGGATGATTGTGGCCAAGTTTGAAAAAAATTGGCCCAGTGGTTTCAGAGGAGAAGATTATTGAAAAAGTTTACGACAAACGACAGACGCCAAGTGATAGCAAAAGCTTACATGGACCTTCTGTCCAGGTGAGCTAAAAAGGACAAGCGTAAAACATTATTCCACCTCTTCTTTGAAGCAGGGGTATAATAATAATACAGCTTAAATTTGCTGTTAGTGACATAAAACATTCAAACAAACAAAACATTAACATTACTGAAAAGTAAAAAAGTACCATTCCTGGCATTTTTATTACCAAAACAATTTGCTGAACATGTTTTACTGACTAACAATATCTTAATAGTCATTTGTCTTATCTATAACCCAATCAAAGCAAAATTCTCTGAAAATAATGACTATCAAATATTATACAACCATAATAGATGTTATCTCTCAATAGAGAAATAGATATTTCTCCTTATTTAATCAAATGTCCACAGCATCAAAATAAGATAAATGAAACAGTTTAAATTCCTCATGACAAATTAATATCTTATGAAACCATATCCATACATGTAGTTAACAAGAAAACTTTCCATTTACAATCCAATGAAACCAAAAAAAAAATTGTACATCCTCACTGTCTATCTTAAAGTTCTTTTTCTGGTTTAAATGTATGCTGTTACTGTTGTTGAAATATGGGTGATTTAGTGTTAGTTGAAATAGTTATTGCTGTTGAAATATGGGCGAGTTAAATTATTTATCATGTATAAAAGCATGGGCCAAAGCACATTTTGTGTGAAGGGTCCTATAATGGTAAATTGTCCTGAATATAGCTGAAATATTGCATGCTGGACGTTAAACATCAATCAATCAATTATAATGGTACAAAAAATGTACACATGGCTGACGGTTTTACACACAAATTAAAACTATCAAACTGGAAACCGCCCGCATTTTAAAGCACTGATTAATGGAAAATAATTGTTTAATTTAATTTGAACATGTTTTGGATCTAGACAAGAAGCATAAGCTTGACCAAACAGGGTAAACAGTTCTCATCTGTCACACAAAAAACCTTTACACAGACACAGTGACCTTTAGTAAAGTGTGAAAGTAAATAGACACACACACTTGATAAATCATGTTAAAAACACCTCACTTTTATTCAAATTTTTAAAATGAACATAATGAAGAATTACTGACATTTCTATAGCTATATGTCATACTTTTCTTCAGTTCAAAAAGGTATTTCTGTAGTAGGAATAAAGCTGCACTTTATTTATAGATAATCACAACAGCTGATTGATATACTGTACAATATTAAGTACCTACAAGATTTATTCTATGACCCATATTTAAATAGCTCAGTAGTTTTTTCATTGCTTCTAACATTAAGAGTTTTCTTATTAGGTATATTTTGTGCTTCATGTAAATTTATGTTCTCACAAATTTATTTTGGTCTGCCCTTTTTTAATTATTTTATGAACAAGATTACTGATGATACCCCACTCTATAACTACAGAGAGGTCTGAAAATAAATCCCACAATGGTTACTGACCATACGAAGCTATCAACAAAATTTCAGTTTTGTGTCATTTATTACTGCTAGGAAAAAACACAAACAATAAAAACATCATACCCTGATCCCTTATGGAAACACTGGGGTATAATAACTGACAGTGGCCATTTTACATTTTTTCTTGTATTGTAATTGATGAGAAAACAAAATTATTTCAAAAAGAAGTTCATTGTGTGTTAAAGAATTGTTGGCAAGTTGCGTAAAATGTAATGGAATCATCTATTAGTTACAGAAGATGGACTACCTGTAAAACATAATGGAATCATCCATTGATTACCGAATAATAAATAAGGTTCTTAAAGACCTGTTTACAAGATCAAAGTTTTCGATCAAAAAATTGGTCAAAGTTTTCTCTGTCCAAGATTTTTGACCATGTAAACCCTGCTCCAAAAACTTTGTTTAAAAAATCTGAAGCACTTTGAAGGACTTAGACAGAATAGAACCTCATCCTATTTTTCTAAAAACTTTGATGAACTTTGATGGGAATTGACCAATCGGAACATGTTCTGGAACTCGTCAGAATATTTTGTAAACAAAACCACTTGAAAAAGTGGGAAAGTAAGCAACAAAATTTCAATGGACTATTAAATTATTCTAAGATTCAATTTTGATTTAGTGGAAGAGAGAGAAGTTATTTACCTTTACCATGATAAACTTGATAAAGATAAAAGGAAGGAAGCTGTTATGGAACAATAGTCTTGGTCAATCATAAATACATGTATACTTTGACAAATTTTTTTATGAAAACTTTGATAGTGAAAACAGGGCTAAGATTAGTTAAGATCTTTTTTCACGTGGAATACAACCAAACGAGATTAAAGACATAAACAAATTCTATCATGAGTAAACGACATAAACAAATTCTATCATGAGTAGAAGATCACAAAGCCTTCCCAAAAGCACACAAAAGTACCTATATCTCCATAATGCAAGTTTTCACATTGCGATATCCTATAGACTACCTGAGGGCCTCTATGGGCAAGTGGTTAGGCTTATTTTGAATGCTATTGCTCATGTGAACTGTCAACACTGAGATTGCAGTTTGATTCTTAATGTGGGCAGGGCGCATTCAATTCTAATCGTAGTTTACAAGGATTTCAAGTTTTCCAAGGAAGGGTTGGGGCTTACTCCCCACATATAAACTGGAGACCATGATATAGCTGAAAAATTGCTGAAAGTGGCCCTAACACCATTCAAACAAACAAACAATATAGACTCTCCATGGTTTAAATATCCGACATCCAATCAAAATGCCTGGAACAAGAATGTGAAACAAGGACATTGTTATGTTACTTAAATAGTGCTCTTGTTCCAGGTGTTTTGACTGGATGATGCAATGAGTACAGATGAGTGCATGTGAACTCATCTGTACTTGGTTTCTGTACCAGATATGAGGCATTTAAGAAGATGGAATCTCTGTAAATCGTGATTGATTGATTGATTCATTCATTCATTCATGCATACATTCATGTCCAGCAAGCAGTATTTTACCTATATTTAGGATGACAATATTTATTTCAAGATACTTCTTTATTGTGTTGTGTCAATTAAATGAATATGTATCCTAAACACTTATTCATAACAGATGGCTTTTTTCTAAATTTAACCACTATGTCGATCTTAGTAATACATTTTTTCTCACAGGATATATGAAAACTGTAACAAGCATGTATCCTGCAATCACTATATCTGATGTCTAATAAAAGGTAAATTTTATTTTGTCAAGTATATGAAAAAAGTCTCAACAAATTTATGAGTGAAATAAAGTCATACTTTAATTACATAATAATATTTGCAATCAACATTTGTTACATATGTATCAATGTTTTATGTTTTGTGTAAATGTTGTATTGATCTAGCCTATTTTTTTAAATTTTTTTTTTTGTTGCAAATTAATACATAATATATTTTTGCTGCCCTTTATATATTTTGTTTTCTTTTTTTTTCAGCAGAAACAAACAGATTTGTGCATCTAATTGACAATGTCAGAAAATATCAATTAAATTCATACACATATACTCACTATGAAACATGGAGTCAAGTTAGGCAGAGCCTCCTTCCTTTTCTCTCTGATTTTGAATCTTGCAAGACTAAATTTTTTAACTTGTCTAACAAAGTATATCATTTTTACAAGTTCAATCACCTTTTCTAAATATATTTTAATTGGTGATATAGTTCTCAAAAGGGTCTCAGATACCATTAATTATGATTGATTTTAATAAGAGGCAGTAACCCTTATTTCTGTAATCTACATGTACTTTTTACTGTTCTACACACTTTTGCCAGTCTGCAATAGGAGGCTTGTTTTTGTTTGTTTGTTTGAATGTTGTTTAACACCATTTTCAGCAATTTTTCAGCTACATATATATCAAGGCATCCAGTTTTTACTGGAAGAGGAATCCCAAGTACCAAGAGAAAACCACAACCTTCAGTAGGCAAAAACTTGTAAATTAACATTGGATTTGAGCACAACTTGCTTCAGTGAGACTGGAACCCACAATCCCAGTGTTAAATGACCATGTTACAATAGTAGGCAAACCACTCAGCCACCGAAGCCCCTCAAAAGTCTGTCAACTGCCTACATGCCTCAATGTAATTTACGGACATAATATACTTTTGTCTAGTTCGTTTCTATCATGAGATATCGTTCTCAGGTCCCACTTCTTTATTTTTATTTCCACTTATTTGTCAGCTGTATAGCAGTAAAATTTTTATTTAACAAGGAAACCAGTGTACTAAAAGTGTACTTTGTCTTGAGCAAGCGGCTGCTTAAAATGAATATTTAACACACATTTTCACATTATCAAGTATTTTATGAAAATCAGTAAAATGCTGTAAATTTAACATCAAACTTACATGTAGTTAAAGAATTTATACTTCCATTTACTACAAAAAGTATTGAACCAAGTAGTAAAACATTTGCTAGTGATGATAGGAACTTGATGGGTGTATGGTCTTGCATCAAAAATGCTGTGTTCTGTTGGAAGAATGATTGTTACAAGTCACGATGTGTGGTTAGCTCCACATTAATTGAGTTTTAAAAAGTGGTACATGTAAAAAAAAATGTCAGATCTTGCAAGATAAACATTTTCATATAATAATTTAGTATGTTTACTTTCACTGTATGAAAAACTGAATGTAAAAGTGGGGTCATCTTAAAATGTTCAAATTACTGCAAAAATGGCATAAATATTTTTAATTTCCTATCGTAAGTATAAAATGCTTATCAAGACATAATTTCCTAGCCTGGGTATTATAAAATGCTGATCAAGACATAATTTCCTAGCCTGAGTATTATAAAATGCTGATCAAGACATAATTTCCTAGCCTGGGTATTATAAAATGCTTATCAAGACAATTTTAAGAAATGTAATCAAATCACGGAAATGTAAGTATTTTTGTTTATGTCAAAACCAGTACTCCTGTTACTTCCTCCAAATACTGCTGAACAAACTTAATATAAATAGGCCAGACAGGTCTCAAAAATAATGCATGAGATAAAAAATCTATTGTTATATGGACCGTCTGATGCATTATATAATTAGAATATGGACCCTATGACCCTATGATGTATTTATATATAATGTCAAAGACTTTGTATTGAGAAACAGTCAATGAATCTTTTGAAATATGAACATTAAAAAACCATTAATACAAGTATGTTCTCACTGGAAATGTGTTATGTAAAGTTTACTGGTACTGCATGACTTCATTGTACTCACCGAACAAATTATGCAAAGACCCTCACTTATGAAAAGTTTAATATTAACAGCAAATTCTCTTTGTCTTATATTGTATATCATTTTCTGTATTCCAAATAAATTTATTAACAAATAATAACTGTCTCCTCCTCAGAACAAAAATGTCAGGTTTTTTTTAATGGAAGAAATTATGCTAAGCCCATTTAATACTCATCACTAATAGAAAGGGCTTCTTCAGCCACACAAAGAAACCCAACCACAAACAGTGGCTAATATAAACATTCCCAAATAGCACTGTGGCATACATTGTAGCTATATATGTTTACACAGTGACAAGCACAAACTGTGGTATAGTTATACCAATTTTTATATGAATTACATGCTATAATCATTCTTAATAAAGAATTTATTTAGTTATATAAATATTCATGTATGTTATTTTTGTATACTATTTAACCTTAATTCTAATGAAAAGAATGAACTTATGTCTTTAATAGAAACATTGTCTACTGTAGTCTACATTGTCATGAAATACACATTCCAGTTTCTCAAATTTGAACAAGTGTGGACAAAGAAAAATGTCTTGCCTACATTCCACATCAGTAAGGAAAAAAAATTACTTCATAAGCAATATGTACATAGTATATTAAATTGTCATCATTTGAAATACATCATAAATGGTTACAGAACTGCCATTATCCAAAAACTTTACTAAAGTAATTGAACCATGAAATTAAGGTCAAGATCTCACGCCACCTACCTGACAGTAATGTACTATTCTTCAGCAGCCTATATAGCAAATATTGTCATCCTACCATGCCAGTAACAGAGGAACTGCTCATACAAAAACTTTAACATAGTCACTGGACTGTGAAATTAAGGTCAAGGTCTCGTGACACCTACCAGACTGTCATGACTGACAGCAATCTATTCATCCTACAATGCATGGTTACAGAGGAACTGCCCAAATAAAAAAACTTGACCAAAGTCATGGAACCGTGAAATTGAGGTCTGGTCAGGTGACAGGTGGCTGACTGGCAAGTGCTCATCATAAGTTACCATTGGACCAAATTTGATGGACTTGGGGATTAAGCTTACAAATGTCAAGTGTTAATGCCGCTTGATTCCCATATATGTCCAGTGACTATCATAGCAGGCAAGACAAAATCAACTGTCATTGATAGCAGAGTAGCATCAAAATTATACTTTGTAAAGGCTGGACAAGTGTCAACAATATATTTATACCAATATAAATGTACCTTCAATCAATACAATCCAAGCTAAAACTGGTCATATGTATTATCAATTATTTTGGCTATTGCATAGCTTATTGGTTACATTACTCATTTAATGTTCTGATGATCTTTAAGTTTATCTGCAAATGCATTCTGACTTTCAATAAGAAAAATGTTCTTAACTGATCAAAACAGCTTCATTTTATAAAAACATATAGCTTCTGAATATCTATAAGTCTGAAAGATTGGATTCGATTAAATAGCTGTTATTTACACAGCAAATATGACCCATGAAGCATGCACCATGTACACATATAATAAGACATTAACTGGTACCTAACTTAGTGCACTCTGTATTATAAAAGATTTTATTTTAAGTAGGTCATACATTTCTAAAACCAAAGGCACTGGTACGTTTGGTACATGTATATAAATTTTTCTTCTCTCAGAAAGATTTTATAAACATCAAACAAAGAAAACTGATGTTTGACACTAAAAGATGTGACTATATTGTATAACATGTCTTTAATAAGATCTTATGGATAATCATCGTTCTAGACATTTAATGTTGTAAAGAAATGTATGAAAGAAAGTCTTATGAACAGAAGTTTTATGGCAAACAAAATTTTCCCTGTGATGAAACAAAAAGTTTAGCATGTTTGATCCTAACATTTATCACTGCATAAGAGGATAGAGAAATCAAATGAATATGTTATGCCAACTGAGCTGTTGTTAAGCCATATCATGACCAGAAATAGTCTTATTTACAACAGGTGTTCTGCCAGACCAGCAGGCTTGGATTAAATTGTATAGTGCTTATTGTTCCTCACAGTACTTCAGATACAATATTCTTATTCCAAAACATGAATCTTTATTGTATCTCTATAATGCCTTTTCAGAGGAAAACAAGCCACTACCTCTCACCCTCTAGAAGTGCTTTTTAATGAAACTTGTATACCTTTTCTGCCCATTTCATTCGAAAATATTCTAACAGTAGATTAAGTATTTAAAATCAATACAATTTTTAAATGTTCCTAAAATAAACACCAACTGTAAGAAATTTCATAAATGTACGCACTAATATCTTGAATCTGTCCAAGATATATGTCAGATTATTCCTTTCCATACTATTTCAAACCTTAAATGGCAATCACAACTAGAAATTGATCTCTAATGTTAAAAGACCTCATTTCTATGCAACAGACATTGGAACCTTAGTCTGTGTGACAAACCACACTAACATACTATAGTACCAATTACATCAAAATAACCAGTACATAACATCAACATCAAGAATTTTGCACTTGATGTAAACAATCTTTATCCCAGCTCTATATTAAACATGTACAATTCGGACAAGTAATTACTACAACACTGTTTTATTTATTTATGTACATGTTTTCTGACCTTAAAACAACTTCTACCTTTATCAAAAATTTAAAAACAATGTTTACAATACCTTTAACACCTGTTGTGAACTCCAGGGCAATTTTAGTATTCAAATTCACCTATTATACCAAATGAATATTCCTTGTTATTGAGAATAATGTACTTGACACACACAAAGACAGACCTCAGTTAATTCATGCAGTATACACACATATAAATAATATTAAATCTATTGTAAAGTATGTACTACATGGTCCTATGTCTAACCTAACGTAACGTGACAATAGCCCGATCACCACTCCCGATTCCACAGTTCTTAAAGTACATTATACTCACTAAGTATGTCTGTTGTCTTTTCAGTGATAATACATCCTTAACTTGTCAAATAGATATGCTTCGTTGACGAATAAAATACCTGTCAAAATCAAGGATAGGCTACATCAAAAGAACATTAAATATACTTAGAAAATGTATAAAAAATATTGGTGAAATTTACCTTACCTAATTATATAACACAAGTAAACATCATTACATTAGAATGAAGGGGAGATAACCTCTGTCTATTTTTGTTTATTGATTTTCCTCTGCAGCAGGTGGTTAAGTACTTGGAATAATGTGTCATTAGCATAAATGATTTTGGTGATGTTTTTTTCTTTTTCTTAATATTTCTGGCAAAAGAGCACCTCTTTATGAAAATGTAATTATGCCTGAAACATTTTGTTTGTACAAAATGGATTAGTGCATGTAACAGATTTGCTTTACATCAAAGTATCATTTTGTTGTGTAATATTAAATTATAAATATCTATACACACAAAAACAAGACCAACCTATCAGAATACCTACACATGTAAAGGTTATGGTCACACATAAGCAGAGAAAATAAACTTATATCACTAATTATATTGTTCCATGAAACTACTTGTACACAAATTATATTGTTCCATGAAAATACATGTACACAATCTCAAATGTAATCCATAAACAAACTGCCTACTGTCCTGTAACTATCACCTCAATAAGATGTTCAGCATCCCTCAACAAATTGTCTTAAACACAAATAAGAGTTGTTTCCCTTTGATGATGTTTTGTTTGAGATTTTTCACCACAGTCAGCAATTTTCATGTATATATGGTATCAAGTTTTTAAATTTAAGTACATGTACTTGATTCGTGGTACATGTATAATGTTAGCATTGTAATTTTCTGTAATACCTGGTTTTGTGTAACTAAATATATCTTTAAATGTACTGTACACTAGTCCTAGAATCCTCTACCGCCCAACGCTTTTCTTTTTCTTTTTTCTTTTTTGGGTTGGACTTAGAGAGCTCTCCATTAGGCAAAACAGCGGATTATGCGACACATGTCTGGGTCGCCAAATTTCATCATGTCTAGATGTTAACAAACATTTTCGTCCAGTTAAAATATATATAATTCACATCTTTAGATATTTTCCTCTATGAATATAATCATCATACCTTCAATCAAGCTAATTTAAGCACTGGATTTAAGTCACATTGTTGTCACGTGACTTTTTTTTTCAAAATGAAAGTTAAATGTAGGAATGTAAGGGTATCGATGGAAAATAGCTAAGAAATCGACTTCAATCATCTTGATTGAAGGTATGATGATTGTATTCATAGAGAAAAGAAGCGAATTATATATATTTTAACTGGACGAAAATGTTTGTTTACATCTGGACACGATGAAATTTGCTGACCCAGACCTGTGTCGCAAAATCTGCTGTTTTGCTTATGGAGATAGAGCTCTCTGACGTCCCACGCAAAAATGAGAAAGAAAAGCGTTGGACAGCAGATGATTCTCGGACTAACTGTACACATATACATGTACATCTACAATATGAAAAAGACTTATCTGTAGAACCAAGCCAAAAAACACATTTAGTCCAGCATTCTGAATAAAACCGTCTAAAAACGCATATACATGGTCAAGTGAAAATATACATGTATAGGGTACTCAAATACATTATCAAGGGTGGTCTGGTGTAAGTAACTGAAGAATCCCTCAATACTGTAAAGAGCAGTGTCATCAATCTTTATAAGGACAATTGGACTGTATATAAATTCTACCTATCTACAGGATTGTGATTGGTTGTTTGTTGATTAACGTCCATCAAGCAATATTCTACATGTATATAGGGTTTTGCATTCACTGGAAACTACAATACTTAACTAAATTAGGACCATAGGATATATTGATTGACAGGTTCTTTAATTGCAGGCATAAAGAATTAATCTCTGATTTGGTCATGCTTAAATGGACCTATTTATAAGGACTAAGCATTTCTATATTATTAAATCTATACTTTATGATTTAAAACTGTTAGTACTATAAATATGTACTCTCAATCCCAATGGGGACCTATTTCCAGTCATCATAGAGGAAGGGGTAGGTAGAGACCTTTAATTCCCTTGTATACAAGTACTAGTACATCTGTTACACTATGTAGGAGGACATTGTCAGAACAATAGACAACACAGCTTCTTAATAGGTTTGTTGATTAAATTTCAGGTCAGTAAACATGTACTTAAATTACAGATGAGTAATTGCTTAACTAAATTGTCAATCAAGGAAAAACCTCTTTTGTACTTTTATTTAATCACAACATGTTTTCATAACAGTAACTACAGTACAACCAAATATACCTTTGGACAAATCTCTTGGGATTGATTGATTGATTAATTGAATTCTAACTTCAAGCACAGAAATACAAGTAAACTAACTATATTCAGAATATGTTAAATGATTTAATTTGTAGGACAGAAAATGGAAAACACCACAAGATCATAGGGGTAGAATGGATATATAGGAGCAGAAAATTAAAAAATGTACAGTGAGCTACATGTAACAAGCTTGTTACAGGGGATCCTCTATATGCAATAGAGTATGAAAAATATACAGGTCCTAGGATTAAATGTTCTTATCAATAGTACATTGGGATGCTGCTAGTTAATACCAAAAAGATGGATTCTAAACATCTTGCCGGACAACATACTAGTACTAGTACATGTAAAAACTCAAGGAGTTATTATACATGTAGTGAGAATAAAAAGCTGTACATGTACATACAAGTTACATTGTATAGAACCAAAACCAAAGTACATGTATATTGAGTGGTATTATGGCAGTGTCACAACTGGTTTCAGGGGCCTCGGTGGCCGAGTGGTTAAGGTAGTTCGTCTACTACTAGCATTGATCATGTGGTCTGTCAACACTGAGATTGCGGGTTCGATTCTCACTGCAGGCATGGTGTACTCGACTCCAATCTTAATTGACAAGGATTGCCAGTCTTCCTACAGCAGGATCAGTTCTCTCCGGGTACTCCGGCTTCCTCCCCCAATAAAAACTGGACGCCAAGATATAGCTGAAAAATTGCTGAACATGGCGTTAAACACCATTCAAACAAACAAACAAACAACTACTATCTGTAAGCTTTCTGTAAACAGACTGGATAGACCTGAAGTAATCCAGTTAAACCAAATAAACCCAAACTTAACAGTTGTTGTACTTGTTTTAATTTGTGCATATGTATACATGCACAATGTACAATGTGTTTCCAAGTAATAACAGCACATTGAGGTTCAATTTGTGACTTCCCATACCTTGTTATAAGAAGGATCTGCACTTAAAGATATATCATGAACTAAGTGTACACAAACCTCAAGAATTACATTTGTTCTGTTTTGTATGCAACCCAACACTTTTTAATGTGTTATATTACTTTCAGTCAATGAGAAATATACATGTTTTATCAGGCAAAAAAGTCAAGAACATAATGCACATCCCTTGACCACAGCCACAGTAAACAGACAAACCCATACTATGATTCAACAAAAAAATGCACTCATCACGATTTTCATAAAATTATCTAAAATCAATACTCATAATTTGTGTATGGAATGTACATGTAGTTATGACTGAATGAAAGATTGTGTAGTTTTATGGGTGTGTACATGTAAAAGCATGGGCCATGAACAAAGTCTTCTGATTTTAATACAAAATGTGCTTGGTCCACACATACTGACAAATATAACTATATAATCTGTCATCAAATTCTCAAATTAACATCATTTCATCAAAAATTATCTCATGCTGGAGAAAACTAACAATAAAAGAACGAAGGAAATTATTAATCAGAGCACAGTTTACCATCATGCATGTTTTTCAGCAACTTGCCAAGACAAAATTTGTTGTCAAACAAACAAAACAGGCTTTAAACAATACAAATGAATATTTTTCATTTTAAAAATTGGACAAAATGAATATAATTCCCCTTGTGTGTTATAATGTACATGTAATCATGTTCTTCTCATTAACCTGAATAGCATGCATCCCTCCCCTACAAATGTTACAGGTTGTATTTGATTTGTTTTACCTGTTCAAAAGTACACTATACACTGTCTTAGCAATACATTTAGACTGTTGTGGCTCCCCTTCCATCCAATCCCTTAAAATTTATTAAATACAAGTAGATTTAAGTGGTATACATGAACTAAATTCTACCATTTTGTTCTGGAGACTGCCCCCAAACATCCTTGAATTCTGACCAGAACATCCTGCATCCATATACCCTTAAACATCTTTGAACCCCAACCAGAGCATTCTACATCCACAGCTAGATTTATATCATTTGCAAATCAAAAAGAAGATTTTGTTTGGGGACATCCACCAATCACTATCAGACATTTAGCCATTACAATTATAACATACTTCAAATGAAAATATAACTGCCAGATAAAAGCTATGAATACCAATCTGAAGAAAAAACACTTACATTACTGCAGCATTTGATTTTAAAAATTCCCAATACAAGAGATCTATCACTTTGATTAGTTATCTTGACAGAACACATTAATCGTAGGAAAACCATGAATATTTCTGATGTTATACAATGTGACATTTAATAGCATACATGTATGACATATCAAACTATGCATTACTGGGAAAATGTCAATTATTATTTATTCCATTTTCTTTGTGTTAAAGTGAGGAAGCATACAAAATTAATACAAAGTTTAAATGTCAAACAATTGAACCAAACTACATGTAGGTACAGTTCATCTATCGTTCTTTATTCTTGTGATGCATACGACTGGTCACAAGTTGGTAACAATAGTAATACAGAATACGACCATAATAATGCATGTTGTAATACATCACAACATGTACATGTTAATAATTTATTCTTAGAAAGCTAGTCCTATTTTTGAATTTATGAAAATGAAGCAATCACGCCAATTAAACATTTATTTGTGCTTAATAGTAACAATAGTCAACAGTCAACACAGCATAAATGTATTTGGTATTAAAGATTTCATTTGATATGTGCTGGTGTTTTGGGTGACATCTCTGACAGCTTGTAAGTTAGCAGATTTATGAAAGCCAATATGCAACACTTCTTGTTGTCATCATTATACTACATGTAGTAGAGCAAAAAATGGGTCAAAGACAGAAATGGCCGGATTTCGTAAATTAACGAAGTTGGTTAACAGGAAGTAGGTGAGCAACAGACCTGAAATCCAATCCCACTTTATGGGAGGCCATGCTGATGCTGCATACCAAATTTTGAGAGAATGCGATTAGTAGTTGCTAAGAAAACTTACAAAAATTTTCTACCATTGAACATTAATGTTAAAAATTAACTAAGTCGGTTAACAGGAAGTAGGTGAGCGACAGACCTGAAATTGAATCTTACGTTATGGGAGGCCATGCTGACACTGCATACCAAAATTTAGGAGAATGTGATTAGTAGTTGCTAAGAAACTGTTACGAAAATTTTCTACCAATATTCATCAATGTAAAAAAATTAGGTGAGCGACAGACCTGAAATCAAATCCCACATTATATGAAGACATGCTGATGCTTCATACCAAATTTCAAGAGAATGTGATTAGTAGCTGAGAAAACTGTTACGAAAATTTTCAACCATTGAAAATTAATGTTAAAAATTAACTAAGTCGGTTAACAGGAAGTAGATAAGCAACAGACCTGAAAACGAATTCCACGTTTTGGGAGGCCATGCTGATGCTGCATTTCAAGAGAATGTGATTATTAGTTGCTTAGAAAACTGTTACAAAAAATTTTTCCTGGCCCTCCCGCCCAACATTCACCAAACTATAACCTGGATTTTCACTCTGAAATCCGGCCAATATTATAGAATTCTATGCATAAAATACCTACAGTAAGGTGACCTGCAAAATGTTAACTTTATACTTTAAAGATGGACAAAGACAACTCATACATGTAAGTACATGTAAATACTGCAACTGACCCAATTATCACACAGGTGCCCTTAGCTATTTAAACATGTAGCAGGTGCATCATGGGTATATTAGACTTATTTGTGTACATGTAATCAAATCCCTCAGTCACATGTTATGTATGACCAACTTCTAATAGTGTAAGCTATCCCTCAGCCACCCAGAACACACCATTTTTGCCTGAAGCAGACACTACATGTATTATATGTCACATCTCTGGGTATTCAGCTGTACTATTTGCATACCAAGCAGATGCTTAAGGGGTACATTTACATGTATTTTATATACATGTACTAAAAACTAGAGGCTCCCAGGAGCCTGTATCGCTCACCTGAACCTGAAACCAAACAACCCTTTTTTATCCAGCTTTTCTTTGCTATAAGGAATTGCCCAACACTTCTGCAAAAATCATTAATTTTGACCTTTTAAGGGAAATAACTCCTATAAGGAGGATTTTTTGATGGTTAGAGGGAGAAGGGAGGTTCACTTCAAATTTGCTGTACCTGTTATAGTTTTTTAACTATCATTCGAAAACTCTCTCGCCCCCCCCCCTCCCCTTTTTTCATTTTTTCTATTTTAATCCAACGTAGCTATGTAGGTAGTCAGGTGTCATGATTTGCACAATTTTGGTAGAGGACATCCTAAAGATGATGTGTGCAATGTTTCAAAGCAGTCCTTTCATTGCTTTAAGAGGAGAAGATTTTTTAAAATCAAGTAAAATTGATTAAAAAAATGTTCAAGGAGAATAATTCCTAAACGGTTCATCAGACAATCTTGACCCTTCAGTCATTTTTGTAGCCCTCATAGAGCAGAACAATTAAGCAATGCTAACTTTTTCTCTAGTTCTAATAATTTTCAAGATTTTGAGGCAAAAATGTCAAAAATAAACAATTTCGACAATTAAAGGGCAATAACTCCTATAAGGAGTCATCATACAACTTCAACCCAATGGAGTGTTTCTTAGAGCTTTTGATGCAGATGAAGGCATGTCTCTTCGGTTTTCCTGTATCTGTTACACTTTTTTAAATATAAGCCAAAAATCCTATTTGTAGCCATGGTGGCCATGTTGGTTAATCTGCAGCCATGGTTGGTGCAAACTTGGTTGAGGACATTTGACAGATGATGTGTACAAAGTTTCAAAGCAGTACTTTCAGTTGTTTCAGAGGAGAAGATTTTAAAAAATCAATTAAAACCGATTAAAAAAACAGTTCAAGGGGAATAACTCTTAAACGGTTAATCAGACAATCTTGACCCTTAAGTCATTTTTGTAGCCCTCATAGAGCAGAACAATTAAGCAATGCTAACTTTTTCTCTAGTTCTAATAATTTTCAAGATTTTGAGGCAAAAATGGCAAAAATCATCAATTTTGACAATTAAGGGGCAATAACTCCTACAAGGAGTCATCATACAACTTTGACCCTGTGCAGTGTTTTGTAGAGCTTTAGATGCTGAAGAAGGAAGCTCTCTTCGGTTTCCTGTATCTGTTATACTTTTTGAACTATAAGCAAAAAACTGTATTTTGACCCCTCTGTTCTATTTTTAGCCATGGCGGCCATGTTGGTTGGTCTGAGGCCATGATTTGGGCAAACTTGGTAGAGGGCATTTTACTGATGATGTATGCAAAGTTTCAAAGCAATCCCTTCAGTGGTTTTGGAGGAGAAGATTTTTGAAGAAAAGTTAACGATGACGACGGACGACGACAGACGCCAAGTGATGGCAATAGCTCACATGACCCTTCGGGTCAGGTGAGCTAAAAATAAGTACTATGCACAATACCACCTTACGTAGTTATAGCTCACACCATAAAAAGTAAATAAAATTCATTTGCTTTTCCACAATTATAATTTAATTGTACTTGTGTATTGTCTATGTAATGCAACAGAAACAAAATAATAATCATGGGACTAATTCTGTTCAATTAAATCACTGAAAAATTGGACACACAAGTTGTATCATAACCATAATTCTGTCAAATAAAATACAAATATTTAACATAAAAATTTTCACACCATTTAAACAACTGATTTAAATGTAAGCCCTCTCTATTAATGGCTATAAATGATTCACTTTGAATAACAATTTTTATGTTACATAATAAAAAAAAATCCGATACATCAAAAACATCCTCAGCAATAACTATTTCATCTTCTCATATCCATTATCTTTTATCTCTGATACAAATTATTCATAAAAACATAAACATGTTAAATTAATTATAATAAATTGTGCAATAATACTGCACCCATACTGCTGTGTATAGTTACACAATGTACGTGTACATGTAAACAACTCTGAATTACCGAAATTTCTCATGAAAATACAACAATTGTAAAAGTCTAAAATAGCAAAATAAATAAGAAATGGTTTAGAGTTTTGTTGAAATGTTTTGAATACTGTATGAGAAATTGATTATGCTAAAAAATTACTGAAATATGAAGTTTTTTAGTCTGCAAAGTAGGGCAATATTCTGTAACAAATTCCATAGTAGGAGCTGCACAACTCAATTTATGTACAAGCTTTCTGTGAAGTTCCCGAGATTTTAGATGAAAGCTACTAGTATATGCAGTAGAAGCTGATAAATCAATATATGTTCCCTTTTTATTCCACCCACTGCCTGATTTCACCATACTACTAGTATAACCCAGGTTCAAACCACCCACCCCCCCCCCCCCCCCCAAAAAAAAAAAAACAAGCACAAATTTGTCCCCTTTAATAAGAGTGCATTTAATACAAATAAGAATTGACAAATGACCTTCCAGGATCACTCACCTGAACCTTAAATCAATAATCATTTTGCAGATCTGGATGAGCTGAATTATTTTGAATGGAACAGATTTTTTCTAGCTATTAAGCTATTGAGGAGAAATGATGATTTAGGGGCAATAACTTCTATAAGGCATAATCACAGAACTTCAACTCAATGTAGAGCTTTTGATGACCAGGAAGAAGGTTTACCACTCAGATTTCCTGTATCTGTTATACTTTTTGAACTGTAAGCCAAAAACTATCTCTTGACCACTACCCCCAACCATTCTATTTTCAGCCAAGGCAGCCATTTTGGTTTTATTGCAATCCTTTCAGTGGTTTTGGAGGAGAAGATTTTTAAAGAAAAGTTATGGACGATGTACATGTATGCCAATTGATGGCATACGTCATTGTTAACTTTTCTTTTTTAAAAAGTTCCTTTTGATCATACATGCAGTAAGAAATTATGTACATGTATATATACATGACTTTAAAGATACGAGAGATGTGTTATTATTTTAAAATTGTAGTTAAATGTGTATAAATGTGTATAATGGGCCCTTTAACTTGATACATGCACACACCGTACAACCGTTTTTCATCGCTACGATCATCTGCCGACTGATCCGATCATTGTTGTGTGTTGACACGGAACTTGGGTGGTCAGTCGGGTAAGAAATACTAATTATTACTACACATCTATGCATAATTATAAATTAACCCAAGCGTCAATTGTTCACATATATAATAAAGTTTTAATAAGAATTGCTATTTTGAATAAGGCATTGATTTTTCTTGACATTTTACTTATTTTTCTCGAAAGTGTCGTAAGAAAATTAAACATTTTCAACTTCATCCCTCGTTTTCACAGAAAAAAGTGGTTATTGTATAAATATTGATCGGTAGATTAGTAGATAAATCTATCCCCTTCAAAATGGTATATGCAACAATACACAAATGTTAATATGTCACGCGTAACCCGCTCTTGCATCCAAGCATGTGCATTAAAAATGGTCCGATCATCAACCGTCATCTTTTGATCGGATCATTCGACGGTTGATGATCGGACCATTTTTAATGCACATGCTTGGATGCAAGAGCGGGTTACGCATGACATATTAACATTTGTGTATTGTTGCATATACCATTTTGAAGGGGATAGATTTATCTACTAATCTACCGATCAATATTTATACAATAACCACTTTTTTCTGTGAAAACGAGGGATGAAGTTGAAAATGTTTAATTTTCTTACGACACTTTCGAGAAAAATAAGTAAAATGTCAAGAAAAATCAATGCCTTATTCAAAATAGCAATTCTTATTAAAACTTTATTATATATGTGAACAATTGACGCTTGGGTTAATTTATAATTATGCATAGATGTGTAGTAATAATTAGTATTTCTTACCCGACTGACCACCCAAGTTCCGTGTCAACACACAACAATGATCGGATCAGTCGGCAGATGATCGTAGCGATGAAAAACGGTTGTACGGTGTGATGCAAGGCATAACAAAATTTTACTACACCAATGTGTACTAGTACATGTACATGTATACTAGTATGCCAGACTGTATATTTGTAGAAGGAATTTTCTGATAAATTGAATAGAAGCCTGGGAAAAGAGCCTGCAATGCTCACCTGACTAACCAAAAAATCTTTTGGGAGACAAATTTTTTTTGACAATTTTGATTTTAAATGCTTAAGTAAGAGGTTTTCTGAGAAGAAGCTGTTTGGTAAGTAATCTATAATGCATTTCTCATATGGTCAATGCTAGTCCATGTTTCAATGCTTTAGCCATCTTCAATTTAGGATTGGCAATTGCAACAAACAATTTAATTAGTACACACATGTACATAGAGGACCATTTGAAGTACATTTTTAAGATATCTCATTTGTTTCTGTAAAGTGGTTTGTTAAAGAATTTTGAAATTTATGCTATTTGCCCTAATGGTGAATCTTCAATAAGCAGTTTAATTATAATTTTAAAAACTATCATGTTTCAACTTTGTAAAGGGTCGTCTGATGTACTTTTTTTCTGTAAAGTGATTTGTCAGAAAATAATTTTGAAATTTCAGGCAATCAAAACACATTAACAGCCCTGGCAGCCATGTTGAATTTCCAATCAGCTTGAAAAACTCAAAGTAATAAGATAAGTACCCCAGCTTCATTTCTGCATAATTAGGTTTAAATATGTGTAAGAATTGTTCAGAAGGCGATTGAATATTTTTACCTATGAGGTCCTATGTTTAACATTATGTTGTTCCAAGATGGTGGCCATTTTATATTTAGGATCAGCACAAAAAAACTTAAACTTTGTAACATGTGAGGTACATTTCCACAGTATCATATACTTGTATCAATCTGTCAGGCAGTTTGTGAGAAGGTATTAGAATTTTAGCAAATCAGAACACAAAAATGTCTCTGGCAGAAATGTTGTATACTTATCAAAACCTAAAACTAAAACTTGGTTAAGAACCTCGCAATAAATATTCTGTAGACGTTGGTTCCAATTGGCCAAGTAGTTTTGGAGAAGGTTAAAATGTTAAAAGTTTACAGGGCTCCGATGATGACAACGGATGCCATGTGCACGTCTACCAATCGATTCCAATCACAGCCTAATGCTGTGACGAAAAAATCCTTAGAGGAACTTGTGATGCAAAGGAACCAAAATCTCTATTTCGGAAAGGTATGTATTTTAATTGTGGTCCCGTGTGTGAAAAAAAAAGAAAAATCTAAGAATGCCATCATACCCTTTGATGATCCCTGTCACCTATTAAAAGCTCTTTCTCATCTTTTCCATAATGACGGCTCTAGAACTTTTGGCATTGATAAGGGGGTGGGTCGGCAATCAGATTATTATCTCTGAATAAAAGACTTGTGAATTGGGATCGATTGGTAGCCATGATGTGATGTCTGATGATGTGGTGAGAATGCATGTAGATCAAATGGTGCAGTACTTTGGAATCAAATAACACAGTTAATTTTCTACGGCAAATACAGTACATGTACATGTAGTATCTGTTTTTGAGTACTTTCTTTACAGTGAAAAAGTACACAATTCCATTAATAAAGCTAATAATTGGACATGCTGTTACTCTGAACAGCATTATTTCTACATATATTAAAGACACAATTAAAAGTAGCAGCATTTTTATATATGATTTTTTATAATTCATTTGACATTTCTGCACAAAATGTTGAAAATTTCTTACGGTAAGTTTTTTTTCTAGTTTCCAGATACTAAGTAATTGGCAAATTGACATACATGTATATACTAGTACCGGGTACATGTATGTGTTCTATTTTTAACTGTTGGCTTCTGGTAATAGTTAACATTGTTTTTCAGAGGTGATTTCTCAAGTGATTCATTATATACAAATGTATAGTTAATTATGCAAAGTTAAAAAAAATGGACAGATATATTAAGTTTTTTTTAATGAAATGTATTTAAAAGTTCATACTTGTATTGTTGGCTGATACATTTTCAAATTCTTAACTAAGAAGGGTTTTTCCTCCACAAAGTATAAAATCATCATCGTTTTATGAATTAAAGTCAAAAGTAATGACGAACCTTAAACTTGTTCACTACTAATTAGTTAGTTCAAAGAATGTTGGATAAAAGGGAACAATAATATTTAATATGTTAACATGGCAGTATGAATGATAAGAAGCAATATACATGTACTTACTTGTACTTGTATATACTATTAGGCAGCTACATGTACTTAGTATATAGTCATGACAAAGCTTTGTTATCAGTAAAAACATTAAAGAATACTGAGATAGACAAAAGTTTAATTTTAGATTCTTTAATATGCGACAAATAAAATGTCATCAAAGATACTAAGGTTAATAGAATTTACTATGCCAGGAATCAAGATTCATTAGTGGCGCTCAAATCCAAATGATTAAGGTGTTGTAGAGCTCTTATCATAAAAATTCAAAACATTGTACTAGTATATCAAATTCCGCTAAGGCTATCTTCACCATGAAAATAGAAAAAACCTTAGATTTAAAATAATTTAAGAAATTTCAGGGCAGTAAATTTTGACAATGACTATATCACTAAGGAATAAATGATATTCCTGTCAGCACCAAAGTGTGTCTACTGGACCAGGGCTCACGCTGGTTCAAAATTATAGGGAGAAGTCACTTCTCTTTTGGGTGGCTGACAGGGAGAAGTGAGGATAGAACAGGGAGAAGTGGGTGGAAAACAGGGAGAAGTTGCAGTATATGTCGCGAACACGTCCTGCTTACTTTGTTTGTTTTTTTTTAAATTAGTGTTGGCATTTGCATTTTAATTATGTTTTTTTAGCAGTTTAATTTATTGAGGATAAAGTATCAAAGATTTGATTAACTGTTCAGTATACTTATTTCACACATGTTCAAAAATACATGTATTAAACATAACAATAAAAAAGAATCAACTGTCACAGTTTGTTCATTAAAATAAATGTTTCTTAGTCATTGATACACAATTTAATTGATTTATAATGAAGTACTATTAGAACTAGAAGAAGAAAATTACATCATTGTGACACATAATATATTATGTAAAATTGTAAAATTCACTATTAAAATTATTTAAATTTGTTCTAATTAACTGCCAAAATACTATTTTTACTACCTGTCCATCATTGCAAAACGCATTTCACCACTGACAGCGTAGTATATTTGCAATCTCCGGCACCAAATTCATATCCGCTCCGGAAATTTTCACAAATTCTTGTGCTCTGAACTGGTTTTCGGTTATATTGCAAACCTACGCTTTATATACCAAATAAAAATTAAAAGGGTACCAGTTCAACTTTGGCGCGTAAACATAATAAAAATGATGTGGTATCAAAAATATGAAGATTTCTTACCAAAATGGGAATAAAATTTGAAAGGCGACATTAGGCGATTCTACAAAATGAAAGGGCGACTTCACTTCGCTTTTGATCGACGGCGAAGTGGGACCAAGGTAAGGCGACTTCTTCGCCTGAGTCGCCCTCCAACGCGAGCCCTGTGGACTGGTGATACCATTGGGGACTAACAGTCCACCAGCAGAGGCATCGACCCAGTGGTTGCATATAAAATGTCATCAAAGATACCTAGGTGAACAGAATTTGCTACACCAGACGCATGTTTCCTCTAATGAAGACTCATCAGTGGCGCTCAACCCAAACAATATTTAAAATCCAAATGATAAAGATGTTGTAGAGGTTTTATAACAAAAGATTCAAATCATTATGTAGATGATGTCTTGTCACAAAACTTGCCACTAAACAACTCTAAATAAGTTTTGTGACTATGTAACATATTATCTACTTGTATCCTATAGCTAGGAAGCTTTAGATTAAGGAAAAAATATCTACTGATTGGATTAAGTTGGCCTCTTACAAGAATCCTTACAATGCATTTAGATGCGTATTGTTTGCGTCTTTTCAGTTCTGGTTGCACCTTTTCAACATCTAACGCATCCCCGTACTAGTATGTGTCAGGTTCAGTTATTGTATTAATATTCAGACAAACTGAAAGACTTCTCCCGCCTCAACTGGAGATGACATTACATGATGGATTTTGAATAGACAACAATGGAATGTTCCTAACGTATACTCAGTGATTTAGCTAGCGCTCGCCACTTTCGCAATTGGCGAATCCTTTTTAGAAATGACGAAAGTATTTTGAACATAATTCGCCACTTCCATTTTCAAACTTCGAAATTTTCATCGACAAAATCGGCACAGGTAAATCCAAATATCTGACCCAAGGTACATAATTATGACCCAAGGCAATCAAAGTAATTATGTAAGAGATAGGCCACCTGATATTATTTGATAATTAATCACTTAATTACTGTGTTACCACGTCGAGTTGTTGATCACTAAACGAGAAGCTGAAGTCGCTCTGTCATTTAAAAAAATGTCTTATGTCTCCTTTTAATTTTATTGCCATTCTCGTCAGAATCGTCATATTTTTGTCACAGCCTCTGTTTATCATGTTACGCGCCATTTGTTAACTCTGGTTCCGGCGTGATTTTACTTTGTACATAAAGCATAGGATAAAATACTACTGGTAACCAGTTAGAGAAACAAAAAAATAATACCAATAGGTTTTCGTAGCGGATATGAATTCGGTGCCAGAGATTGCAAAATACGATGCCAATTAAAAAGGACTATTGCAAAAATTTAAATATAAACAAAAATGAATATTTTGGCAAACACTGTTATAGTTTTTATTTAAATCTGTTTAAATATATGTTCTATGGCAATATTACATTGAATATATAATATATGTTATAAAATGGTGCCAGAAAATATTAATATAAAAAAATATACACACATATTAGATCTTAAAATTAGTCGCACGCAAAAGTGACTAATGCTTCAAAAATCCTAGCTAAAACCCTGTGTATACTTCTGTTCAAAACAAGGTCAAAATTTAGTATGGAAAATGGCTCTATCAAAATGGAAAAACTGCCACATTTCAAAACAATGATTAACTGTAGAAAATAATTGTTTATTTCAAAATATGTTACTTTTATATATGATTTGGAAGTTACAAAAGATCATAAATGACCTAATGCGATAAGCAGTTTTCATATTGTAAGGCAAAAAACTACTGCACAGACACAGTAACTTTTAGTTTAGTATTTTTAAACCCCTTTTTTATTCTAGATCTTGAGAGCAATATTTGGTATTATTGTCTTCTACTTCAGATGTTGCTGTTGACCAATAAGCAATTATGAGAGTGATTGTTGAACCCATAGGAAAATTACCATATGCATCAAAGTTTTTTGCTTGCATTTTTGGTCTTTCTAATATGTACCTTTTTCTGAAAAAATCTATTGATAAAATATTTTTAACAATAATTTCAAGTGTCACCTAAAAAACTGCTGCACTTCAAAAGACGAATATCTCAAGAAAATAATTGCTGATTTTACCTTTCTTGATCTACAAAAGAAGCATATAAGCTTAACACAATGTGGTAAGCCATTTTCAATATTAATTAAAGAAAACCCATAAACACAGGGAGACTGTAGTGTAATATTTACATTTACATATCAGAAATATCTCTTACCCCTTACCCCACCCCCCCCCCCCCCAAAAAAAAAAAACCCACACAGGCCATGTTATCAGCTAATCTTGTGCGCGAGAGTTTGAGATTTAGAAATTATCAATAGGCATGTCAGAGAGACAGGTTATCAAAGTCAGACTGAATACATAATGTACAATATATATGGAAGTGTTGTTACATTAGCTGTTTTATTGACATTCAAACAAACATTCATTAAATATTGTTCTGACACTGTCTGTGGAATATTATACTCAGTGGGGTGTTCGTCAGTTTTTTTAAGTAAGTAATGATACACAATGTACACACAGTTTTCGTGAACGTGCAACAAAAGTGCAAGGATAAGAACTATTGTATAGTTAGTATTGAGGTGCACCGACACCAATGTACCAAGATGACCCCAAATCAACCTCTCTGTCATAATATGTTTCGAGTGTTATCGAACGGATATTTTTATGGCAAAATAAAAGCACATACCTGTTTTTTATGAATTCATTCAGAAATTTCTAATAATCAAGCTATTTTGGTCTACTACTTACAAATAAATCAATCAACTTCCCATAAATCTACTAACCGGATATTTACAAGACGAAATAAAACAATTCCCGTCACTGTAAAAATAAATCCGTATTTTCCTTATTGTTTTAAAGAAACAATTCGATTTTCATATAAAAAAATGCTAAAGATGAGACTGTTTTTAAAGTACTTTTTAGTACATGTATTACAATTCATTTCCAAGCCGAAGGATTGATGAACACTTAGCGACCGTCACGTTAAATTAAAACCAGGTAATTAGGTGCTCTTGTAGCATTATTAACAACTGAATAGAAATTGCAGCAGCTTTTGCAATGATCTGAAAACCAACGGAAAACTTTATTGACAATAATGGCTACATACTTCTCCTGATTTAACTTTCAATACCGCTATAGTGGTTGTCACAAGGTAGTCAATGTTCCTTCCAATCGGTCCCATCCAATTTCCGCAACAGATTTATTGTTTGTTAACCTGTTTCATCTGAAATACCGCTGGCTTAACATACAGCATTCAAATACAATGTGAAAACAAGATTTGGTAATCACAGTTGTCTCAAAATGAGGTATACATTAAGTCTTTGGGTTTTCTTAATACATTTAAATAAATTTTGTTATATATTATTATTGAGTATTAT
The DNA here is from genome assembly GCA_944474755.1 of Limnoperna fortunei. Lineage (NCBI taxonomy): Eukaryota > Metazoa > Mollusca > Bivalvia > Mytilida > Modiolidae > Limnoperna > Limnoperna fortunei. The sequence continues at coordinate 55,056,446 of OX104116.1, forward strand.
TTGAATAGAAATTTAAATTGTCCTGTATATATTCTTATTCAGTTTCAAGGCAACACATAAGTAATAATGTTTTAATCAACACTTATAACTACATGTATGTATATCAGAGACAAGATACTATAGAGATAACAACACATCTAATGTAATTATCAATGATGAGATTTCTGAAGATGAAATTACGAAGAAATTATCAAGAATTTAAAAAAAACGGGAAAGCCAGTGGAGACGATCAAATTGTAAATGAATATATAACAAGAAATGATATGGGTTACACCCATATCCAGAGATGTTGGATTTATATGTTATAGGTGTATCCGATTGGGTTTTAATATTTTTTTTCAACTTGTTTTATTTAAAATTTCATCATATGCTGTAAAAGGTTACAAATATAGACGATTGTGCAAGGCAAGAAATAATAATCTTGATTATAATATCTCAACTTTGAGAAGAGTATTGTAATAAATAAAGCGATGTGTAGGAAAGAAAAATGTTTACCGTACAATAACAATACATTGACCATTTCGAAATGACATAATCACGTGGTTCTGTGGGGAAAAAGGGGGGCTGTATGATCGACAGTTATCGCGTACTTCCGTCGGGCATTTTCGGAAGATCAAAGAAAAATACCGTTTCAATTGATTTAATTTTACAGTAATTAAAATTGTTTTTCAAAAAATTTGCAATTAAAATGTATTCATGTGCATAAACATTGCTAAGAACTTAATAATATTTTCAGACTGTAAAATAAAAAATATATATATATAGAAGAGTCTTATTTTTGCCAGAGACATGCCTCTGTTTTTGCAAAACAATTTATGAGATTATTAACTTCTAGAATTATTTTCAACTTTTACAACTGTTGATGACTATTGTTGGAATGTAACTGAATTGTTTTTCTATTGTATTTTTATATACATTTTTCAAAATTTCATTTAGCTTTTAGTTTTTCTATTGTATTATTATTTTTCAAAATTTATATAGCTTTTTTTAATTTCTGTTTGTTTATACGATCTTAGAGGTAGGTTAAATATAATTCTATACGTATCTAAATATAACTGCTTCTTTAAAATAGTTCTTCATAAAAAATTTAAATCTTGAATTAAATAAAAATGCAAACCTTTTGTGTTTTTTGTTCTTATTATAAAGAAATTTATTTTCCCTACCAATGTCTATGACATTTTTCACTCATTCAGAAAATCAAATTTCTTTAAATAACATGCCTGTTTTAAAATCTTATTTTCGTATAAAAATCATAATCTAAATTAGCATTTTCGTGGCTAATTATGTGAGTCTAAATGGTTTTCCATTTATAACTTTCATTAAAGTTCAGTGACATAAATAAGCAATTAGCAAATAAACAAGGTACATCTAATTTACAATTACATCACAGAAATATCTCTTACCCCTCACCACCCCCCATCCCCACCCCCACACACACACGCCTCGTTCTCGGCCAATCTCGTGCGAGACAGTTTCGGATTTCGAAATCGTAAATAATCAAAACCCAGGGAAATTAAATTTAATGTTCAAGATTGATGATTTTCTACATAAAGGTTTCATTTTCTACCCTAATTATGAAATAATCCAGAAATAATACTGAAAATTATCGATCATGCATTACTTAATACTACAAAATTTTAAAATGCATTATTTTTATCAAATCATCTTATGAATTCCCATAAAAACAAATACATTCACATTCTATTATGTGAAGATTAGAAACTGCATAAAAACTACAAGGCTTAAGTACCCTAGAAATTCTGACATAACAAAAGAAATAAAATTGAAAATAATCGATAAAGTCAAATTTATTATCATCTACATTTTTATGTAAAGATACAAATGCAAAAAAGATATGAAGCTTGCTCTATCAAGCATGAAATAATCCAAACAAAAAATATAATGATAAAATTGAACTGAACAAGTCTTTCTAACATATACATTACGTAATATAACGTAACAAAATCTAAAAATGGCTTTTATTATCAAATTATCTATCTAATTGTTAAAAGAAACACCTATATATACATCTTATTTTGTAAAGATAAGAATGCATTAAAAAAAATACTAAGCATACCCTATAAATCGTGAAATAATCCAAGAAATAAAATTGAATCGGTGATCCTATCTAGCGAGGTCAAAAGCGCATTAATATGCAATTTTGTTCATCTTTACTACTCCTTATTAGATTAGGACAGAAAAAATGTATTTTAAAGCTAGGAGGATTTAACAAATACGAAAAAGTGTAATTGAAATATTTTCTTTAATATTAAATTAGCCATTTTATCACTTACAACATGAACTATATTGTAGAGTATGGTTTTTAGCTTTTTGCTCAATTTACCCTAAAACAATTATATATCATTAAGAGATAATAAGAAGAGATCGAACATATGAAAAGTGCTTATCACATATTAATGCCTATTTATGTCAAATTATTCAATTTAGTTTTTAATTCAGGGTTTGTGCCAGAAATTTGGTTGTTGGGAAATATCCTTCCGTTTTACAAAAATAAGGGAGAAAAGAATGATCCAAAAAATTACAGAACCATCACTATTCTTAGCTGTATGGGCAAATTATTTCCCTCTGTTCTAAACTCTAAATTAAACACTTTTTAAGAATATTATTCTATATTACATGAAAATCAGTTTGGCTTTAGACACGGCTATTCTACAACTGACAGCATAGTCACCCTTCATCTGTTACAAGAGTTACAAAAAGCAAATAAGAAAAAACTTTATTGTGCTTTTATTGACTTTGCTTAAGCGTTTGACACCGTCTGGCGTCCTGGTTTATGGTCAAAATTGCTGAAAACCTCAATTAATGGCAAAATGTATAATATTATTGTCAATATGTATAGTAACATTAAATCACGAATTTTTAATGGGGAAAAATACTCAGAGTTTTTTTCCATGTAATGTCGGTGTCAGACAAGGAGAAAACTTATCCCCTACATTGTTTTCGTTGTATGTAAATGATTTAGTCAATTTTATGTCAGCAAATGATATTTACGGGCTTAAACGTATCTCAGATGAAATAGAATTAGAACTTAATAAATTCGTTAAACTCTTTCTCATACTGTATGCAGACGAAGAAGATTTACAGAGGCAGCTTAATGCACTACATGATTACTGTTTAACGTGGAATTTCAAGGTTAAGGAAGATAAAAGCAAAATTGTTATTTTTTCACAGGGAAGATTAAGAAATAATTTGAAATTTAATTTTGATAGTAAAGAGATAGATATAGTTAATGAATTCACATATCTAGGTGTTCTATTAACAAGGTCGGGAAGTTTTCTCAAAGCAAAAAAATATAACGCAGAGAAAGCTACACGTGCTATGTATGACATCTTACGAAAGGGAAGGTTACATAATCTTTCTCTTGAATGCCAACTACATTCATTTGATAAAGTTATTCAACCTATTCTTCTTTATGACTGCGAATTGTGGGGACCCGGTGATAACTCTGTAATAGAGAGGGTGCATCTCAAATTCTGCAAATTATTGATAAATGCTAAAAAAATCAACTCCTGATTTCACGATTTATGGTGAACTTGGAAGATACCCTCTCGAAATATGTATAAAAATTAGAATGGTGAAGTATTGGGCTAAACTGAATACGGGAACGGATTATAAACTGCCTTTCATTTTATACCGTTTGTCTCTTGAGAAATACAAAAATTTGAAAAGGATAGAATATGTTAAATCTATACAAGATGACTGTGGAAAATCATATGTGTGGAATACTCATTTCTTCCCTAGTGTATCATGGTTACATAACTCAATCAAACAAACTCTTATAGATCATTTTAAGCAAAATTGGCTATCAAACGTCCAAAATTCACCCAAAGCTCTAAATTATAGAATCTATAAATACGAATTAGAGTTTGAAAAATATTTTAATATTTTAGATGATAAGAATTATATACCTTGATGCAAATTTAGAATTATGAATCCTAAGTTGCCGATAGAATCTGGAAGATGGCATCATATTCCAAGAGAAAATAGAACGTGTAATTTATGCGAATCCCAAGAAATTGGCGACGAATTTCACTATTTACTCTCATGTACGTCACTTATTGACGAGAGGAAATAATATATTAAACCTAAATTCTATAACCACCCAAACATCCTTAAATTCAAAGATTTGATGAAAAGTATAAATCAACTAGATCTTAAAAACTTGTGTAAATTTATTCGCATTATTATAAAAAAAACTAGAATCTCCTGGGTAGAAAAAAATTAACAATTACAGAATGGGTATTTTATCATTATGAGTATTACTATTCTATGTTTAGTATTATATTTACCTACCATCATGTAGCTATATAATGTAATATACTATATACATGTATCGTACTCCACAATGATATTTTATATGTTTCTTTTTAATGTATGTTTATTTTTTTTCTCGTTCTCTGTACCATGATTTGGTTTGTGAGAAATATATATATATATATATACAAGTCTAGAAGATTATGCAACGATACAAATGACGGTGTTTCTTGTCAAAAATGTAGACAAAGACTGACCAACGAATGGCCTTAGTCATTGAATGTCAATATAAATAAATGACGTAAACAAGTCATAACATATTGATCTTGAAATTTCTCATTTCCAACTTAACCCAAAATAGTTGCTTCACAAGTCCGCCAGCCACGGACGTGCCGTGCTTTACTTTGCTTTGCTCAAATATTCCAACAAGATGTAATCAAAATTACCAAGGTGACAAATTCATTACGCCAGACGCGCGTTTCGTCTACTTAAGACTCATCAGTGGCGTTTAACTCTAAATGCTTTAAGTATTTTTTCATTCGGTGATGGAATAATATAAGTCCACTGGGATCGTGTAAAAACACAATACAGGTAGTTCAAAATATTATATAAAAGTCTAAAGAGTCTACCAACCAGCAAGCTTATTAAGTATATATATATCCTAGTGAGTACTGTTCCTGGTATAGTTTACTCATCGACCAAATGAAAGCCCTTCATAGATTGAATTAACGCACATATATTTTATTATTTCTTTAGTAAAATGCCAAACATATCGCTATGATACCAGGAGATTGCATACAACTAACATTATGCAATGCTGCAACCCAAATCGGTTCATGCATTGTATTAAGGGGCCGGTTAATGTTAATTGGGGGGGGGGGGGGGAGACCGATTTGTAGTTGAATGTTTGCCGACGTTAATCTGTTATACGTAGCTAGTAAAACCCATTTTGCGACAGTCAAATCTTATAGTCACGCCTCTCCAATCTGTGACCAAATACTCAACTTACTGTTGTCTACTAGAATAGCAAATGTTATCTGAACTTGCGTCATGTCCAGAGATATTACTTGATTTGTATTTTAATCAAGTATGCGAGTATACTGGTTTTTTTAAAAAAAAACATTATTCAGGTCTGTTGTGTCTGTTGTTTCAGGTATTATTGGTTTGTTATTTTTATTTTGTGGTATGAACAATTTCTTATATGGCATTTAAAGCAATGAACTTTAAACGTGAACACAATCAGACGGATACTATTTTTTTTTACATTTGAGTCACATCTATACCATTGTTTGTAACATCTTTCGTGTTACTGACTCTGCTTGAAAATCAATTTGTGACAGTAAAATCATTTATTTACCAGACAACTTGTCAAGTGCAAATGGTTATCTCCTAAATATACGTATAAACAAATGTACAATATTTCGGTTAACCAAAAATTAATTTTCATTACAACAACTCCTTTTTCATTTTTCACCACACTTTACACTTTATTTTTATTCTACTAACGTTCTGTAGGTTTGATTTCCGTGTGTTTGTGTAATAACAATAGTAATTTACTGTTATAAAACAAAACAAAACAAAATGTTTTTTTTTAAAAAAAAAGAAACTTGTTACTTTTCAAATTATACAAACATACCTTTATAACTTTCATCTAGATGACCGTTTGTTCTTATCAGTTAAAGAACATCAGTAAAATATGTTTTAATGGAAACCAGAACAAATGCACAATAAACGATGACAATCGTGAATTGGGATTGAATATTGTAAACCTTTTTCATTTTTATGTTCTAAATTTCAAACAAAATCATTTGTCCCGTGTTTCTATTGATCTTTTATACTTTTCAGTCAATTTCTATATAAAGAAAGTCGTAACTAGATGATCTTAAACTTTGTTTTGATAAACCATATTTTAAAATACAATGAATTTATTCTTGCAAATATTTACTTAAGAAATGATGTTACTCTCTCTGAACTTAAACTTGAACAAGGTCAGGCTTGATTTCTATGTTAGTGGACCATGGAATTTCAAATTTTTCAAAGTATGGAGGAGTGTTTCTGCTAATATCGAGGTGGAATTTGTCAAAGTATGGGGGAATGTTTCTGCCAATATCGAGGTGACATTACATTGGAAAATCGAAGAGTGACATCGAGCGAACATATTTGTTAATATATTAACTTCTTTCTTATAATTTTAATCTCTTTGTTAAAAAAACAAAGAAAAAGAAAACAGTTTCTGGATGAAAACAAACTTGACATGTATAATAAACATCGTGGAAACACACGACTGGACCTTTACATGCCATTGGGGGGGGGGGGGGTGATAAAGTCTATTTAATGTCCTTTTTTGTGATGTGTCCTTTGTATGCGATTTTGTCATATTGCGCTTTAGTAAGTCTGTTACGTGCCCGTTTTGGGTGGTGTCCTGGTTAAATGAAATTTGTGGATTAAGATCTAATCCTTCAATTTTTGGTTATGTCATTAAGGGTAGTTAATTCTCTAAATCAAGTAGATTCAGTTGGGAGGTTCATTAGGGATGGTTAGTCCTTTGGGAAAGACTTCCATTTGAACCCCCAATTAAAAATGCGTTATTTCGAACGTAAATAAAAGAATTTGGCACTGGGTGGCAGGCACTGGTGAACCCCACAGTAGACACAGTCATGCATTGCCAATTGGGCAAGTGCTAGCCGTGTGAACTCCATGTATCTTGTGATAGTCTAATGCATTGCGTATTTTTTATTGGGAGGTTCAATTGGAAGTCTTACCGTCCTTTGAATAAAATGTATGGTGGGTAATCGGTTCCACATTAAGCCTTTAAGGGTTGCGAGTTCTTTGTATGCCATTTGAGGGGGAGGAAGGGATTGATCCTTTGTCATTTAGGTTGAGGGATTGAGTCCCCTTTGGGTTATGATTTTATTGTATCCTATTAGGGCTGTTTAGTACGTTGACAAATTTGTTGTGGGTAAGTAAGTCTTTATAGATGCCGAGTTCTTTGTATGCCATTTGTAGCTTCTATTTTCTTTAATTGACATTTAGGCTGGGTAATTTAGTTTCTCTAATGCTATTTTGGTGGTATTTTTTATGCGATTTGGGTTATTAATTCTTTGAATGCTGTCTTTTGAGAGGTCACGTGGAGGTAGACTTCTTGGTATATCAAACGTATTCGCTAGTCCTTTGAGTGAAATTCGGTGAGCATGGGTGTTGGCGTCCAATTTAATGCCGTTTTTTGGTGGTAAGTCATTTAAACGCCATTTAAGGTGGGGGCGAGTGATAGCTGCCTTTTAATTATATTTTTTGACGAGTCCTTTTTATGCCGTTTTAGGTGAGTTATTTTAATGCTTTTTTGGTGGTGAGTCCTTTGAATATCACATCTGGGGTTGTAAGATTGTATGATGCCACTGTGGGTGACGAGTTCTTGTTTACCACGTGGGGTTGTTCATTTATTAATTGGATTTTTGGTTGGTTGATCTAGTCTATTTAACGCAATTTTTACTATGGCGATTTCTATATGCAATTTAGGGTGGTAAGTCCTTTGTAAGCCATTTGGATTTGTTTATTACTGTGTATGCCATTTGGATTTGTTTATTACTGTGTATGCCATTTGGATTTGTTTATTACTGTGTATGCCATTTGGATTTGTTTATTACTGTGTATGCCATTTGGAATTGTTTATTACTGTGTATGCCATTTGGATTTGTTTATTACTGTGTAAGCCATTTGGATTTGTTTATTACTGTGTATGCCATTTGGATTTGTTTATTACTGTGTAAGCCATTTGGATTTGTTTATTACTGTGTATGCCATTTGGATTTGTTTATTACTGTGTAAGCCATTTGGATTTGTTTATTACTGTGTATGCCATTTGGATTTGTTTATTACTGTGTATGCCATTAGGATTTGTTTATTACTGTGTATGCCATTTGGATTTGTTTATTACTGTGTATGCCATTTGGATTTGTTTATTACTGTGTATGCCATTTGGATTTGTTTATTACTGTGTATGCCATTTGGATTTGTTTATTACTGTGTAAGCCATTTGGATTTGTTTATTACTGTGTATGCCATTTGGATTTGTTTATTACCATGTATGCCATTTGGATTTGTTTATTACTGTATAAGCCATTTGGATTTGTTTATTACTGTGTAAGCCATTTGGATTTGTTTATTACCGTGTATGCCATTTGGATTTGTTTATTACTGTGTATGCCATTTGGATTTGTTTATTACTGTGTATGCCATTTGGATTTGTTTATTACCGTGTAATCCATTTGGATTTGTTTATTACTGTGTATGCCATTTGCATTTGTTTATTAATGTGTATGCCATTTGGATTTGTTTATTACTGTGTAAGCCATTTGGATTTGTTTATTACTGTGTATGCCATTTGGATTTGTTTATTACTGTGTAAGCCATTTGGATTTGTTTATTACTGTGTATGCCATTTGGATTTGTTTATTACTGTGTATGCCATTTGGATTTGTTTATTACTGTGTATGCCATTTGGATTTGTTTATTACTGTGTATGCCATTTGGATTTGTTTATTACTGTGTATGCCATTTGGATTTGTTTATTAATGTGTATGCCATTTGGATTTGTTTATTACTGTGTATGCCATTTGGATTTGTTTATTACTGTGTATGCCATTTGGATTTGTTTATTAATGTGTATGCCATTTGGATTTGTTTATTACTGTGTATGCCATTTGGATTTGTTTATTACTGTGTATGCCATTTGGGTTTGTTTATTACTGTGTATGTCATTTGGATTTGTTAATTACTGTGTATGCAATTTGGATTTGTTTATTACTGTGTAAGCCATTTGGATTTGTTTATTACTGTGTATGCCATTTGGATTTGTTTATTACTGTGTAAGCCATTTGGATTTGTTTATTAATGTGTATGCCATTTGGATTTGTTTATTACTGTGTATGCCATTTGGATTTGTTTATTACTGTGTATGTCATTTGGATTTGTTTATTACTGTGTAAGCCATTTGGATTTGTTTATTACTGTGTAAGCCATTTGGATTTGTT